>JAPQRQ010000026.1:30182697-30218147 GCA_037367365.1 Apogon talboti | reverse complement strand
GGTGGGGACGACGAGACTGAGATGGACTGGTGAGGAGGTGCCCAGCATTGACAGGATTCAGATGAATGGACGGAGCAGTGGAAACACACATCCCCACCCTGGAAAGACAGACATGGAAATATATGAGGAGTGTCAATACTGACCTCTCCATGCGGATTGCCTCGGTCTTTCTGAGTTTCTCCTCCCAGGTTTCATTGAGCTCGGCAATGATCTTTTCTGATTCCTGAACACAAAAGGCAAAAAAGGGAGAGAACACGCTCAGTACATGTCATTATAAACATTGACAGAGAAGCTTATTTTATTCAGAATCAACATGGCAAGTTTTAATTATGTGGATTACTTTTCCACACTAGTAAATATCCTGCTTTCTCAAGGACAAATGACTTTCCTTTAGGGGATCAATAAAGGTCATGTGAATCTTGACCCAGCTGTTTTGATTTTATTAAAGAAACCAATGGGTCAATACTGTCTCTGTTACTGATGGAAAAACAAGAAAAAAGACAGAAAAAGTAAAAGAAAGAAATAGGTTTAGGTGAGAAATTCTAGTTTGCAATCTTTATTTCTAGATCATTGTTAAACATTAAAACAACAAAGAATCCGCGTCATGTTGAAGCTGAAGACCCCTATGACTCAATCTATTTTGGTCTAATTTCCTCTGTATCTGCGTCGGTGCTTGACGTCACTGGATGACAGAGAGAGTGGTTGCCATGGAAACAGCAGCTCCTCATGGTCGGATGTTGTATTTCTATGGGCTTTCTTACCAACTCAGTGCACGAGTGAGACATATAAAGCTCAGAGGCCACATGAGGACTAATGAGAATAACATATTTTTGATTAAATGCCATGTGTGGGCTACAACTGAACAACAGATATCTTGACATTCAGCAGAGTTACAATTCAATAAACAAATATTAACAGAATTGTGAGAATATTGCCTTAATTGTAAGATGTTTCCTGAGCTTTAGCCAGTTTATCAAACCACTCTTTTAGAGCCAAATAAATAAATAAACTATAGGCTCTGTCTCTCTGATATTTATACACTGTGAGAACCAAATATTCAAAAATTTATTTATTATTGTGTCTGAAAAGGGTTTACACCAGAACACAAATACACTATGATTCCCATTTCTTAAGTTGAGCAATCTAGGTCTGGTCTGTCTTTGCTTAAAATCACGTTGATGTTATCACACAATATTAATAAACAATTTTTTATTTTATTTCTGTTATCTTTGTTGTAGTTTTTTTGTACATTTCTTTTTTTTTTAGTCATAGTGGTTGGCAATTTTTTACTAATCAATTTCTCTCTCTAATGACAATAACAGAATCCCTACTTTGAACAACACCACAGATAAATTTTTAGATATCTGAGAAATAAGATAATGAAATGTGTTTTGTTGTATTCAGTACATCACTGTTTTGGCTTTAATGAAGCCTTGTATTAATCTGAAAAAGTAAAGCGATGTTTTATACAATTACACTTGAAAACAGGTCAAATTTGATGTAAATAATAGGAGATTAATAAGAGCTTGGTATCGACTAATGCTTTTTTTTCCAGGGTCAATAGTGATCCTTGTTAAAAACTAATCAATGTGACTGACAACCATTTCCAGCAAAAACATACTAATGTAACTCCAACAGAAAATATTTCTCAGATGCGTGTTTTCAGTCTTCACAATGAACTGAAGGGATTGTGAATAAGTAATGGTAAAATCTTAACTAATTTCAGGTTGTAAGTTGAGTCTTGTAAGCTATGGGATAGTGTTGTGGGTGGGACATTGAGCTACAGATACAGAGAGGCTTATTCAGAGTCGACACAGTGGATTTAAAAAAAATACTGATACTGAGCAATAATCGTGTAGATGTGAATATCAGCTCTGATAACCGGTCCATCCCCAACAGAACAGACGTAAACACGTGATTTGATTTTTTAAAGTGCTGGTGTCTTAACAGGCCGTCTTTACCTTGAGTCGTTCAATAGCCTCCTCTCCTCCAGGCGTTGACATGATGCGTTCCTGGATGCTGGTGACTGACTGCAGGCCCCCCTGGCTGCACAGTGAGCCAGAGGACGGAGAGGCTGTCAGGGAACCAATAGGGGCTGTGGAGAAATGGCCAGGGCGTTGGTTCTCTGAGGCTATCAAGTATCTATTCTTATTGTTCTGAATGTCTTTGAGGTCTGAGCCAACAGCAGAAGAGAGAAAGAGGGAGAGAGAAACACAGAAAGAGAGAGGTGGGATAGGCCCAGGGCAGGATAGGAAGAATAAAACACACAAAATGGAGGAAACAAATGCCAAAAAAGGTACAGAGAGAAAGAAGGGAGAAGAAGATGGGGAAAGAAAGGACAAAGGGAGGGAAGACCAATGTAAGACACACATTGTACGTCAAAGGGTTAAGACAAAAAACCAGCAAAATGGTCATCTACACAGAGCAGTTTTCACAACAGATAGTGTTCAACAGTCTGCTTAAACCACATCTTCAACTAGTGAAGAAGCCACATTGGATTTTAGCTCCCGCTACTTTCCCTGAGAGCTGTTTTTATGTGGGCCGGTAATTACAGTGCAGACCAATTAACACTGAGAACTTAATTTCCAGTAAGGAATAGGTTTACGTCAGCGCTGGTTTATGTTGGACACCAACATGATTGCTTGACTGTGTGAAAACTGCGATCAGTGATCAAATACAGGATGGGAGGGAGATGGCGGCTTCAAGAAAGTCCAGAGGGTTGACAAATGAGAGTTGTTGTCACATGCTGCTAAAGTTCAGCTGCAGACAAGCACTTTGATTCATTACACTCTCACTCACACACATTCACTCATACACACACACTAACAGAGCCACAGCAGCCTCAGTAAAGGTCAGGCAGCTCAGGTCATGTCAATATAATGGGCTTAAGGACATCTGAGGCAACAAAGACTTGGCCCCTTATGAACTAAATGCAAAAGGAATCTCCAATAAACAATACTTTAAATGATTAGGGAGGTGCTAATGTTTTGGGTTTTTTTTAAGATAAAACATGTATTGTTACTACCACTGGAAATACAAGCTTCTCCTCTTCTAGGAAGCATCAGTATTGAGCTATTCATCTTTAGTGGTACTTCTACAGTGGTTATGTATCAGCAAAATGTATTCTTTTAACCCACATATTTAGTAAAACAAGTAAAAGGTGCTTTTGGTCAGTAGCAGTTAACAGGTCAGAAGCATCTCATAAGGACAGGGAAGGAGGGATGTGTTTGGGATTTTTTAAATTAGTCTAGGGCACATTAGCAAACTAACTATTAAACACATTCTATGAGAAGACGTCAACTTATTTAACACCTCTAATGGGGCTACTTAGTGAAATAAATTCATGCACCTTTGCGTCTGTAGCTCTGAGCCTCAGTTTGAGAACTGAGAAGTGCCATTCTAATGCTTTGAGCACTGTCACCTGCGGCAGATGATTAGTCAAAGAAAACAAAAATGGCAGGAAAAGAAGCTTTAGAAATTATGTGAAATGAGAAAATGATTCATATGTGTTGGGGGTGGGGGAGACACTCTAACAACTCTACAAGAGCAATGTTTCAAAAAGAGACATTCTCAGAGTTAGTTGTGTTACAGCTGATTTTGCAAATAGCTGCCACACCCCCATCAATCCAAAAAACAACAGAAAACACAAGCGCAAAGCATGCTAACCTAGTGGCATGCCAGCTCTCGCCAGATCAGCACACCTCAGGAGGCCTTGCATTTCAGAATCTTATTAAATTCAGCTTTTGCTCATTTAGCATTTACATGCAAAGCCGGTAGCAGATTTATAACAGGGGGCATAAGCAATGTTAGCTATAATTATAAGGTCAAACTAATGCTTGGCAATGCGTGACTACCACACATATACACACATTTGATTCCACTTCCTGGGTAATCATCCCCCATAGGATCAACTGAGGGGAAGCAGGAAAAGATGAGAAGGGTCAGAGGTCAGCACAAGTAGAATGTAAGGAAACGGTTACAAACAGTTTTTAGTGAGCTGGATGAGAGCGATGACTACAATGACAAGAAATGGCATGTGATGAGTTGATAAGTGCCATGTCATTTGGCATGATCTAAGCAGGCATTAAAAACTAGGCATGTTATTAATCACTTCAGATATTAGAGGCAATTAATGGGTGTATTATGTCTCTAATTGACTAAGGTATGCACCATTTCTCTTGTGTACAGCAAATGAAGTATGATATTTTAATGTGGATTTAAGCTACCACTGATGTACAGCCCACATGTAGCTATGTGTTTTTTTAGCAAATCCTGTTTAATAGCTGGCCAGAATTCTCTTAGAAACTCCGTAAATACAGTGTTCCTGAGTACATCAAGTACTCTGTAAGGAGGCATCAAAAACCAGTGTTGCGGTAAACATACTAAATGCTTTTCAGTTTCAGTTGAGCATGGGTTCCGCCATTACAATGGAAACAAAGTATGATGGATGAAAGCAATGAGACAATGCTGAAGAAAGAAGAGGTTTCCAACTTGTGGTAGGCACTGAGAGAAGAAGTAAATGCTGTGTGGCTGCAAATTGGACCTGCTGTCTTAATAGAAAACTCACTGTCCAGGATGTCTCCAAGGCCTTGGGCACGAAGCAGCTCCTTGAGTCGAGCCACTTCATCCTTGAGATCACGCACAAGCTTATTGTTGGGATCCTCATTGATGACAGCATTACATTTGATGTTCTTGGCGCGGTCAGCATAGCTGGAGATCAAAACAATCATTATTTTGACTATAGATGACACACAGTCAAAGTGATCTGAATTACATAAACACTGAGTTGTTGGTAATTCATGTAAAGTATGGCCTGTATTAAGCCTTACCGGAGTGTACTGAGGGTTTCATCATAGTTGATATCGGCAGGACTGAGGGCGGCTACCATAGCTGTCCTGGAGTTTCCACCTGATACCAAAACACTAAGGTTACTTAAGTGACACCGTAGAGAAAGTATGTAAACTTCAACTGTGGAACTATATTTATTCCAAAACAGATCAAATGTTACATTCCATTGTATGAGAAAAATGCTCCATGTCTAACACAAGCAAAACTGAAAAGCTGAACCCGAATTCTATTGATGGATGATTTAACACTCTCATTAGACTTAAGTGCTTCATACTTGTATGTGCCAGCAGAGATGGAAGATACCGTATATACAGTACATCGCATCTATACATGTCTGAACCACTGAAGGCTGTGCATGTCTAGTTAACTTGAAATACAGCCTGCTGACAGTGTTCTTCTTAAATTGGCACAGTGTAATGTACACTAGCTCTAGTCACTTGTTTTTTTATCCTGACAGGATACAGGTGGTTCATTTTTCCCTGCTCTCGGGGAAATGGATTCTGCTACACAGTTTACATACATAAATTCCGACATACTTCTCCAGTAGACGATGTTAACCAAGTGATATTAATGCTTTATTAATATGTTCATACCGAGGTTCTCCCTCAGCAGCCATGTCAGAACAGAGTCTCTGTAGGGGATGAAATCACTCTTCTTCTTCTTCTTGCTCTGCAATAAATAAAGATTAAATTAACTAGAGGCCACAAAAATTACAACTGATGTTTTCTGTTTTAAACTGTTTGAAACTTAGGAATGGTAGTAAATACTGGACAATGTTATGAAGCAACATGACAAAACACTTTTATAATGAGTAAAGAGGGTAAAATGACTCAAGGCATGATTTGATGTCCTGTTGCTACTGTGCAAAGAATTTTGTTGTACATGGTGCCTAAAAGCCCCATGCATATACTGTATGAAAGTGATGGTGCAGCAAAATCATTGTTGCACAGGCCAAAGGGCTGTCAAATGTGCCTCAAGGAAAGAATCGGGGGGGTTAGAGGCTGGGCTGTCAAAGGTTTTACCTTGCTGGTACAGTTATCCTGTGTAAGCAGGCATTACAAGGACAAGAGAAGAGAAAACAGAAGGGCAAACATTACAGCATGCCAGGCTCCACACATTAACTCTTTGAGAAGACAGGGGAGAGTTGTAGAAGAGTAAATAGCTAAGAGGGAGAAGGTGACATAAACTAGAAATAAAAAGGCATACGGCACTCACCACTTCAGCCAAGGCGGATATAACCTTTCCTAACGTAGTGAGAGACTTGTTGATGTTTGCTCCCTCCTGAAACCACAGATTGAAAAATGTCATTAGAGTGATTATGACAAAGGTAATCAACTGTCATTCAATGCAGTTACTGGGTGTCCATGATAATTAGAGTCTTACCTTTAGCCTGGTACCTTTAGCTCCAGTGGAATCTGCTCGTTCACTCCCTGCCAAGTCTACAAGACTAATTTTGCTGACCTAAAGGGGGAGTAAATGTATGTTAGACCCACGAAGCTCAAGCTATCAGTAATTTATATGACAGAAAACAAACTAAGATATTAAAATTACTGAAGCATTGAAGCACTGAATAAAAATATGTTTTAAAGTCACATGTAGGAACCATAAACCAACATACATTTAGATGTTACTGTCAAGTGAAATCTATCTAGGCAGTAAAATCTGATAGAGTGGCTCAATACAATGGTCACTGTGTTTACAGTAACACAAGGGTCTTTGTCTCATAGGAAATGCAACAAGTCCAATCTAAAATGGCCCTCTTTCTGTTTTTCCCTATTGCGGTCACCAGCATCTCAGAGGACGATAGGGCAGACTGTATCCTACCCCAGCATAAAAAATAAACATTTTTTAACTAAGTATTAAGAAAATCCCCTTGAGCACCATGTGAAGTTAAAAGCATGATTAAGAATCAGAATGAGGCTGCTGTTCTAGTCTTCTCTGACCTTTTCTGTTGAGAGGTCTGTCTCGCTGTCATGTTTCCGCTGTGTGAAGACGATGGTGAAAACAGCGTGGGACCTGCTGCTGGTCTCATTCATGTTGGTGGCAGCCACAGTCCTGTAAGTCAACGCATGTGGGCATGGTTAGTTGAAAATACGATATGGATGTGGCACATTTTTCTGAGCATGTTAATTTAATCGCTTGACATTTCGAATTATTCAACAGTAATAATGGTACATTCAAGGCTATTACTCCAGCTATCAGCACTGGGTTTTATGCCTATTAGACTGAAATGAGTCTAAGGGATTATTTTGTGTGGCGGAGGTGGATAATACTATGAGGACACCAAATACAAATATACAAGGCGTACTCAGAGGGATAGTCGCAGGGGAGATACAGGCTTTACACGGCATGTTCTAGAAATAAGCCTTCTGAGTCAGCACAGGAAGATTAAGGCAGGGTTCACTCCTCCCCATGGGAGCTCTCCTGACACACACACACACAGACACACATTACCTGCACTCAAGCACATGCACATATTTAAATGAGAAATTCTCACCACATGCGGTTAGGAAATGGTATTGACTAATAGCATCGCACTTCCTGCTTTTTTTTAGCTTGTGTCCTGATAACATCTAACCATACTGCATTGAAGAATGAGAATACAGCTCACATACTAACAAATCCTAAGATATTATTTATTCTAATTTATGTTATGCTTCCTGAGATGTATGTTATGACACAGTACTCTCTCCATAATCTCTGTGATCCCAGGCCGTGGCTCACCTGGCCTTATTTCCTGCATCCATTAGGTCTGCTATGTCGGTGTAGGAAGTGACAGCCAGCTTAGAGAGATCCTCCACATAAGGACCGAGTAGAGGGTGTTCTCGCACTCGTAGATGCCCTTTGTTTTTGGGATTGAGCAAGTCTCGAACCCGCTCGCAGTAGATCTCCATGTAACTGACCTAGAGAGCATTGCAAGAAAAACACTAAATGTAAATTCAATACAACATGACGAAGTAATTAAGGTGGAACAATGTAAACAAGATGGCTACTTTGGTTTGATTTTGTTGCTGTAACAGTTAAGAAGGTGCTTCATTGGAGAGAAAAAGATTCATTGAAGCATCAGCCAATATGTGATTGATGTCTGATTCTTGGCTAAGACGTTAGGAAAAGACTAGTGATGCTTCATTAGAGACGATCCAACACAAAAGTCAGAGGCAGGAGTTGACAATGGGGATTACAAATGCCAAAGCAGTTTGAGTCTCACCTCTACTGAGTAGGAGAGATCCTCTTTGTTGCTGTCCTCATTGATTTTCTCAAATAGATCTTCACAGAGCTGAAAAGCAGAGAGGAAAAAAGGGTTTAGTGCAAATCAACAGCACACCGAGAGGTAAGAGGGAAGACAATTATAGACAAATAGATAAACAAAGAACCAGGAGATCATTTACTATAAAACTGCATATGACAATAACTTATATCAGCACATTAAGCCCAGTATATGTGCATAAAAACATCCTTTTAACATCACCAGATGTCTAAACATGAGCAATAAATACAAATATCACTGTTGTTCTACAAAATTATCTTATGTGGAATGCTGCAAAAAAAATAAAATAAAATCTACTGAATCCAGTCAAAAGTCTGCAGGGATAAAAGCAGCTATCTTGTTACTACAAAGGTTGAAAGAAATCTCTTTAGAAGAGTTGCTGTCTCAATATTTTGGAGATGAATCAAATAGTTTTGGAATGAGAAGACTCCAGTTTATTAAAGAAACAGACCAACACGTCTAATGATTTAAGAGGAAACCTAAATTACAGCTGGCACAGTCTGTCTTAATCACTGCTATAAAATTTGATTGTTAGAACAAACCATTGGAATGATTCCTTCCTGTCCTTCCTCCTGCTTGCCCATCATGGTGTAGGATTTGCCAGCTCCAGTCTGGCCATAAGCAAAGATGCAGACATTGTAGCCCTCAAAGGCATGCGCCAACATTTCCTTTCCAATGTCATTATACACAAGGTTCTGTGATGCAAAGGAGGGGTCTTCCGGCTGTGGGAAAGAGAGTGAAAAGAGTTCAATGACATTTTAAACAGTACAGTATGTTTATGTTCCAGTTTTTTCAATATTGTCAAAACTCACCGTAGTGTGTGACCAGTAGGAGTAATCAAAACTGAAGGTCTTTGCTGGTTCTTTTGGGGCTTTGGGGTTGAGAATAGCTGTAGAAGAAGGACACAATCAGTTATGTGATTGTTAATTTCAAAGTAAGGATGATACGACACCTACTTAAATATGGTGGAATTAAAATTAGGAAAGGTCCATCTGTGCTGTGAATTTAATTCATACTGTATATATAGTATATTCATTTACAAATGTTGTATATTAGTCGTATAGTCCACTGTCATTGGCGGAGACCACCTGCAATTTCGTTGCACAAAAACAATAAAGTAATGACAATGAAGCCTATTCTTCTCTATTCTATTCTATTCTCAATGTGCGTTACAGTATTGCTGTAAATGTTAACTTCTTAAAAGAACTTGATCCAAGTTGCTTTCTTTGCAAACCTACATCTACCTTTTCTTACTGTCAAAATAAAACAAAAATCCCACCTCTCATTTAGTGGCTATTCATACATTAATTCAGTTCCTTTCTTAAAACAGTAAAATGTTACACCTTAGTGTCAAAAACAGTTAATGTCTTTCACCCAGTTTATATATGATTTATGCTGCCCTTGTTGGGTCTGCTGAGATTCTGTTCCTCAATCAGAGTACTAACAGTGATATATCTGGAAACGATAGTCACATGAACCAGTGAGGGATTATGAGCCACTGGCTTTTTTGAGAACTGCAACTGTTGTGTCAAGTTTTCTCAACCAGAGATCTTCAATCAGTGTTCATTATATTTACAAACAATGCAACAAATTCAGACAAATATTGCAGGGTGGTTTTAATAATCTTGTTGCTGCGAAACCACATTTGCTTTTTGCAGCAATGAAAAGGACAGTGACCAAATATTTATGCACTTCCCTGCCACTGCCTATGGTCACAGACATTTCTTAATGAACAAGAATCTGCAGCCATGCCTGGCATGTCATCCCTCTCAACCATGCTAGGTGGTACCCCGGGGACTGGTGTTAAAGCTTTCTACACTTTACGGTGGATACGCAGAGAGAGACATTGGGGGGGGGGGACAAATAATTTACTGCAGGATATGCTATGGATATCAGCAGAGCAGATGTTCCTCAAACGCCCCCACGTTTGATCAATTTTATTGACAAAATCTGTCTTGTACAGTGGCCAATGCAGGGAGTTCATTGGGGCCAGACAGACAAAGTCATACCTTCACCGTCAGAACTGCAGAGCAGAGGGGGAGGTGTGGGGAACAGAGCGAGAAAGAGGCCTCGTAAAAAAAAGAGACTAAAGTAATCGGGTGTGCTGAAGAGCCTAGCAACAATATAAACAGTGCAACAATAGAAACCAAAAGCGGAATGGAAGAAACACTGTGCACCTACATTTTGAATGAACACTACAATTTGTGTATCAAGGATTTTGCTGTCACCAAACAAATGCACAAAGCAGTAATTAGCTTTGTTTGATGCAAATTCTGCACTTCACTAATGGGCAAATTAAACCGAGTCTACCTCCTTGACATAAGGGTGCTCGAGAAGCTTTTGCATCAAGATGTCCTCGGCAGAGTGCCTTATGTGTTCAGAGGATTTCAGTGCACTTATCAATAATTCAGGAGATGTGGAGAGACAGGGATTGCATATCGCCCTCCACGGGTCACATGCTGACAGAAAAGCACAGCGTGTCCTAAGAAACCAGAGCACTCACGGTTTTATGCTAAATATGCATTGAATTTAGAACATTTACCATGTGCTGAAGGTTGGGTAAAACAATGAATCTATAGCGTTAACAATCTTCAAACAGGTTAAGGTGCACAGGCGGAGCAGCAACTTCCATATTGGGCACTGGAAGAGGATACAGCAAGACAGGTGGCTAAATAAAGCCCAAATTCACCTTTGACCTGCCTCCAAAGGGAAATTGGAGCCAGGGTATGTGGAAACGAAGGGGGATTTAGGTTACCGATGCCCCTATTCACCTTTCCTGGAACAATCTACAGTGGCTATTAATGAGGGGGCAGCCTAAGCTCTGATTTAATGCCAATGAGGGAACATGGCAGTAAAGAGAGAAATATACTGGAATGGAGCCATATGTGGGATATAGGTACGATGACAAACCAGTGATAACGTAGTCCAACACAGGATCAGTGCTGGGTTACTAATCTGAGTCTAATGTCTTCTCTGTCTGGGGCTTTTGTGAGGGAAAAGGGTGTCATGATGTGGCAGTTAGTGGGAGACTGCTCAACACGTAAAAGGTGAGTCATGCTCAAGATGTGGCATAAATGTCTCACTCCGGTGCCCACTACACAGCTCTCAGAACAGACAGCTATCAGTGCGTCATAAGAGTGGATCCCTCATGTAAGATTCTATCAAAGCAGAGAGCACAGACGCACAAACAAACACAAATGGAGCTGTAACCATTCATCATTACATCAAACCACCAGGAACAGAAAGGGTGTCACAGCTTACATGTGCATTAAAGTTTGTGTTTAAGGAAAACACTACCATGGATATCTGACATCACATCCCTAAAACTTTTGAATCAAATTGTTGAAGAGTGACACAGAACAAAGTGAATTAATTCTCACCATATGTGGACAGTGTTTGCCCTATATATTACAGAGTGACTCACACACTTTGATACAAATTAATAACAGTCCAGTCACCGACTTTTTACTCTTGCATGTGTTCACAAACAGAACGTACATGAGCAATGACACAAACATAGTAACAGCCTCAAATGAAGATGTTAATGAGTTAATTCTCCACTTTCCATTTATAGTAGATTTTCCATCACATTCACATTCTGAGTTTAAAATGGCAGACACACTCTGCTGCCTAATAAACAACGTCATCACTCTGCCTTTCTCACAACCATGGCAACAGGTATAGGACCAGATTCTGGTTGCCATAACAACCTCAACATGGCACAGGAGGGGAGGATGCGGCACATCACGTTCTGTTTTCTCTACCCTCAAGCATGCCCCGACTTAGAAATAATACAGAGACTAATTTAAAGTCAATATTTACAGACAATTACGATTATTTATTAACCAGTGGTTTCTGGATTTAAATCCTTTAAAAATCCTCAAAAAGGCAAAAGGCATAGTGTGAAAAGCCATGGATTTGTAACTAAGACATTAAGCTACTTATGTCAGACTATGAGCGATACCAGAAACACCTTCAACCACAAAAACCCTTTAAACTCTGAGTTAAAGGTACATTTAATAACATTGATAAGTTTTATTAATTTCTACAATAGGACAACCAAGTCGTGCCAGCTGATGACACTGAAGCTCTTGCTGGTTGAATTCCAGGAATGTCCTTAGTGTACACAGTCAGGAATTTAACTGCCAACCACACAGAGGTCACATTTTCATTAACTTGTAATCATCAGATAATCAGACAACAATTAATGCTCATTTTCTAAACAAGATGACACTGTAAGAGACATAATAGTGTCTATTACTGCCAGAACGTTGTGATCTGTGAACAGACACAAGCTGCTATGTGGCATCAGGGGCATGTCAGACGCTTATTTTCTCAAAACCTCCACTCTGCATTTTCAGTTCCTCTTCTGCAGAATATGGGGCTGATACGGTGCTGGCTCTCCACAGGAGCTCGCCATTTCAAGGCACATTGGACACCAGTTAACTAACCACATCCTGCTATCTAAAGAACATCACTCAGCTGGATGTAGCCGGCAGACATTTTGTGCTCCAGCGTTCAACATGGGGCCTATAATCCGGCCGGGAAAGCAAAGACGACCCCAGTAATTAGGTTGTTAGGAGGTCTCTGAGCACCAGATGGGGACTAAAAGCTCGAACCGTTCACCTGAGAGTAGCAGACAAGCAAGGTCTAAAATGGTAGAACATATCTGGCTCTCTCCTCTAGCAACCCTCAATGGACTTACTAGATGTTAAGGTTGAGCAGATCAATGCAGGGTTGCTGGAAATGGGGAGGGGCATTAAATAAATGTAATGAAGAAAGACAGAACAATAAACCGATGAACTGCTGAGGGAACCGTTGCATTCAGAGAAATAATATCTCTGCAGAATTATAATTACTATGTGGGCTTCTTTCAGCAAGACTGAGGAATTTTAATAGTATCCCAAGGGTGTGTGCATAGGGGTAGCAGTGTGATGTAACAGCTCTCTTCTGAAGGAAAAAAGCATTTAATTTCATTTGACTTACAAACCGCAATATTCCATAATACTGAACTGTTACACGCACCAGTATCACCATACAGCCCTGCCCAATTAAATCGTTTTGACTAAATAAAAGATAATGAAATCATATGTTAACACAGCCATATTATAACTGTATAGAGAGATGATCTTCAGTCACTGTTATGGCCATAATTCATAGTAACAGCTGATAGAGGGAGACACAAGGTTTCAAGAGGAGGCTTTATACATATTCCCACAAAATATAATTATCAGAATGTTACTATCCTGGCACAAATAAAGAATTATGAAAATAGTAATAACTACACTCTCCAGTTTGCAAAGTTACATTTGAGCTATGTGCTGAGAATGAGTGATGGGAGAACGACAAAGTTAAACATGTATGATCCATTAATTATGTAACTAATGTACCCAGACCAGTAACTTTGCTCACAAATATTAGACTGAAAGGAAGATATAGCTACTGTGTAATTGTTAAATGAGTTCCATATAACCCTATAAACCACCAAACCTAAATATGCCTCACTGCAAAATTCTGGGCTGATACTGATATTTAAAATGATAATTTCACTGATGTTTTGTTTTTGTGGTTATTTATCCTCCCTTTTGTGCCAGGGGAGTAAATACATTTTCATTATCAATATAAAAAACAGGATAACTGAACTGTCTTTCAGCCTGTCACTATATTATCTTTGAATGAACACACACTCAATCAATGAAATGTGTTGACATTGATATTAGCTGATGTCAGACAATAGCTGCTGATAGTGATGGTGCATGCTGAACCAAAACACTGATGAGAACTGACTATTAAGATAAAAGTAAATATGACTTTGACTGTGTATATTATCAAATCATAGAATATAGACAAACGAAAAACAAACCAAAAATACAGTGATGTTATTAAATGTGTATGCCATATAAACACAGTATAGTGATTGCTTAACACTATTTTGATAGAGAAATCAATGCCACCATGCCGCTAAACACAGTATCACAAATGCACACCTGTGTCACACTTTGTGAATGTGTGGTGAATCTAGGCAGCTGCTGACATGAGTCAGTGGTTTGAGTGGTGCCGTCGTTGTACTAATTTGATTGCTCACTATTATGATGAGAACAGAGAGACTGGGTTAGGGAACATTTTGTGGTGGCCATAGAAATGCTCTGTGTGTTGTATCCAATGTCTTTGGACAAGTGTGTGATGGCAGCGTTGCCAAGGCTGCAACACAGATGACAGACAGTCGCTGGATGCAACTCAAAGCTGAGGGCTAAAAGTAGTGTGTGAGCACTGCCGTGCACATTTGACAAACAGCTGAGCTTGTTGCAGCCACAACACAGGACATACAACATCTCCAAAACAGAAAGAAACATGTGGTATCTTGATTAGCCTCTTGGATGCAGTGGCCTTTCACGTCTGGTCAAGGAAATGCCTTGTGGTCTTTAATTAAAAAGTATGTACACAGCAATTCAACAGTGCTCTACTGTGCACTACTGCCAAAAAAAACCCTAAAGCAGAGATGTTTGTCTAGACAGAGGCCTTGCCCGGTTCACACCACAATCCATATCACTCTCACTGACACTGGAAGAGACATTAAAAAATACTAAGTTTAAATATTATATGTTATTAGTTCAGCTCCAAAACTGTACAGGAAGGAACTGACTACAGACGAATCCTTCATTTCTACTCAGAAGGCCAATCACGTCATTTTACTCTTTCTACTGAGAGAGAAGAGATGGGGAAAAAGCACAGGAAGACACCAGAACAATACACTGAATCCAGGGTATTGCAGCTGACAACAGAGCCTGCAAAACACATTAGGTAATCTGTTATGACAAGGCTTTATGCGCCCAGTCCCCTCTATCACAATGACCCTTTTCACATAACCCTACCCCCTCTCCTTTTTGGAAAAAGTGATTGCGGCATTTCAAAAAGGAAATCTGCAAAGTTTCTGTTAGAGTGTGGGTGGAGTCAGCTTAATGTAAACTGCACATTAAAATAAGGGTGGAAGATATGACTGTGACAACTTAAAGATATTAGAGCTCAACTCAATTAATTTATTTATTTATATGCACATAAGAAATCACATCTGAAGAAATGTTATTAGAGCAGGAAATCAGTGTTTAGTTAAATGCACTGCAAATAACTATCTGGACACTCAAAAACCCTAATTCCATCCAGCCTGTCAACTGTCAGACTTGATCCTTAACAAAAATATTTTTAATCCGTTTCTGTCAGAGCATGTCTTAATAAACATTTACATAGTGGAAGAAAATTCAGCATGATCTTAAAATGAGCAATAATTTGCTTACAAATTACTTCTTCTCCTACTCTACTCTCTACTCCTTACTAATTTAATCAAGTTTCTTTGGTTTACAAGAAACAAATTATAAGGCAATGTAATCACATAATTAAGTGCAAGCAAAACATAAAACTGATTGTTTAAAGAATTAATCCATTATATGTAGTATTTATTACCAAGATAACTGACCTAGGTTTGAAGTTTTTTTTTTCCCCTCCAAAGGGACAGTTCATATTAATACACATAATATGAGCCAATATGCCAGATTATAGCCAAGGTTAAGGTCTTGCTCAGACTTTGTGAGCCATTGTCTACATATGAGAATCAAACCCCAGACTCTCATACAGTAAAATAACTTGAACTGGGGTTGTCAGTCTAGCTAGAAAGCAGCGAGAAAGGGTGCAGTCCTGGCCTATGTGCCAGCTGTTCCAGCTCTGAGTACTGTCTATTTATACAGCACCAGATGGCAGCTAGTGCTTCACATGCCGACAGACTGTCAGTGACAGGAAGGAATGGACAGATTTCAGCCGCCCAACCTTTCCGCCGAACTCTAAGCTAAACCATACATTGCTCCCAGCCCACAGACACTGATAGCTAGTGTGGTCTACAAGTGCCTTTTGATATTAGCAGCTCACACAGACTCACTGTGTCCATGATGACAGAGACCAAAGAGAGGCTTCTAGAAGCCACCAGACAGAATAAACATGCTAAGCCAGCAGGACTCCATTCAGAGGCTAAACAAACACAGAACCCCAACAATGAGAGGGATATCATGGAGCCTCTCAGGTGATGACATGGGGGTTTGGACACATTAGACACACAACATTGGCATGAAATTAGTGCACACACACAAGAAAAATCCAAATGAAATAAAATGACACAAAAATTGACTATAGAAACATCCCCCAGTTTGTCCAGTAAACATAATGGTTGTTTGCACCTCAATGTTGGCATAAATGAAATGATATACGATGCCCAGTTGGAGGTTTCAGCTGTTTTCACAGCTCTAGGAAGCGATACTTCTCATGGATCAGGTCCAAGAAGGACATTCTCCCCCATGCAGGTGCTACCTCAAAGGTCAGAGGTGTTCCTCAGTACATCCTATGTCATGGAAAGCTATAGTAATAACTCCTCAGCTTCAGACATGTCTGGTCGGGTACGTTCCAGTTTAATTATAGCACTTAATTTATAGATAAACCCAAGCTGCTGTAATCATTTCACAGACTTTTTTAAAAAAAATTATCAATATAGTTTTTGACTTACTCCATGTAGAGGCAAAGATAAAATCCTCATAGATTCTATCTTGTAAATACTACATTTAAACATTTAGCTTTCCTTAACTGGGACTGGCTGTGTAGACAAGGAAAATACAGAGCCCCTTACAGTCAGCGCTGACAACAGGCGCCCATTTTACTGAGCAGTGACCTGGATTTTTCTCAACTTGCCTCACACAGAGTCTATAGTTCTTTTAATGCTTTCAGGCTTTATGTAAGCATCATGACATCATGAGTATGACTGGTTAAAGGATCTGACACAAGTTTCTGTTAAATTATTCTTTTAAGTAAATATGTCAAAGAACAAGAATCACATGCATATGTTCAGTAAATACACAAAACACACAGATAAGCCAAGACTGATGCCTCGAGCTAGTGTAAGATGACTAACACCTTCTATCGAGCATTTTCTCTGTGGGGGATGGAAATGATGTGTGACGATGTAAGATGTGTACATGTCTTTTGATCTGAGTTAGCTGCACAGTATTGAAACAGCAGAGGGTGGGTCATGTCATACATCTTATTAATTAAAGCTTTTTAAAAAAAAATAAACCCGCTAACCTCTTACTTCATCCTCATGAATAATACAAAGTGAGCAACATGCCGACCACCAAGCCACCCGTGCCTGGACTGTAAAGATCTCAGGTTTTCCTCTGAATTCATCCCACAGCCTGTGAGAGGAAACCAAACAACACTGTCTCCAAAAGAGAGCTGTGTCATTCAGTGCACACAAACTAAAAACACATTCACTACTTTGAATGTGGTGAAGTCTAGCCAATTCAGCCGACTTGGGGAACCGGCCAAAGTGTAGGTAAAAGAAGAAAACCGGGACGGCCGTAACCTCAAAACAAACACACCACTATGTGATATAGGGGCCTGTTGGTGTCATAAACTGAATGGAGACGCTGAGGGCTGCCGTGAGCACAAACTGATTTACATACAAGTGAAAAATACACCATATGGAGTAGAAGGTGTGCTGGTAATGAACTCACAGTAAAAGAGCATGAGAGTACTCTGTAAAATCATTACCATGCAAATTATGCATTTATTTGCAATATTCACTAGCAGACACCCAGAGACTGAAGCCAATTACCGTCAGATGTAAATGAGCAGCTTCATAGATTATCTCAGTCTTATCTCAGGAATATTCATTACACAGGGCAGAACGATTTGACCATAAGTCATCAGATCACATCATTTCATATCAAGATAATGATATATGTCACAGTACAACTCCACTTTCCACTTTAAACTATAGCAGTTCAATAAGGGTCAAAATATAAATAGGTAAAAATACAACAATTAAATACGATGACTAGGTGAAAGAAAGCAAAGCATCATCCAAATGACTAAAATACTGTTGTAAAGAATGTAATTGTTGGTGCAATTGCATCAATAATACAATTCAAAATGAACCACTATGCTTTTTCTACCGTCATATGATAAATATGGCCACATTGCACAGCCCATGGTCATTAACTCAGTTTTTATTTTGGGATTATTTTCTAACATATTCCACTGAATCTAATAAAATTAATGCTAAAAATGAGAACTCACAACAGAAGCTCAAACTGACCTAAATATGGTAATTTGCAAAAAACCCATGCATGAGTACACAAACATACACACACACAGAGACAGACAAACAAACATTCTGCTCTTTGTACACCGTGTACAAAGCCAACTGATGACCCTTCTGTTATTCAGTCTCTGTAACCTTTCAACCAATTGCTGTAAAACTGGGACATGTTTTCAGTAAAGTGTTTGACTAGACTCATTTAGCATTGTGCTGTCTGCAGGACGAGTGCGTTTGGCCTTCCATCTCTGATTGCATTACTAAAATTAACGGATCTGTTTGGTCTGGAGGCCATCAGCCAATCGAACCAAAGCCAGCTACGAACATCTCCATAGATTGATCTATATTTATTATCGAATCATCTGACTTAGAAGGAGTGTCATTTTTCGATATTAATGTAGGTGATTCTGATTTCTCTCAATCACTTTATTGAAAATTTAAATATTTTGTTTCCCTGAGAGTTAATTAAATGCTCTATTGTTTGTGGCTCTTGTGTGGTTTTAAATAATAATATGAAAAAATTGCAGCGTACTGTAGATGCAACATAAAACACAGAAGATTAAAATATAACAGCTTAAGGTTTAATATAATAACTGTGCATTTTGTTTGGTGTTCAGTCCAAAACTCATGAATATGATGCATTTCTCAGCCTACAGCAATCCCATCATTCCTGGCTGTGCGCGATACTGCCTCACGCTGTTCCGCACGTGATGGGTGCCCATGCACGACTTTCACTGTCTGCACTGATGTGGCTGCGTTTGCATCTTCCCCTCCCCCTCGCGAGTCAGCTCCAATCCCATCTCTCCTCTAATATTCAACAATTTCTGCAAAAGGCTAACACACTTTCCACTCAGCCACATCACAGCTGGAACCAACAGTGAGATGAACACAGAGAGATGAACGATGTTTAGCAAAGCTGGTATTTGGAAAAATTCTGTTAATATAAGCTAAGTGTTGACACATCAGTAAGTTTACAAGCCAAGGATTTAACTTAGGGTCCTTTAACAATATATACAGCAATGTGGAAGATTAAATCTGACATGATCATGATATTCAATAGAAATGTCAACATACACGGTGATTCTAAATAATTTAAGATTTTAGTTTACAGTCAGGCTGCACAATAGACCATGGTATTCAGAAAATGCAATATACAAATCACAAATCACAGGAGCTTTGATTTTTTTGATAAGCTAAAATGTGTCATTAACATATATGTGGTGCTACAGAATTCTTCACGTCTACTGACACAAGGGAACATGCTTGTCTAAAATTCCCACGAAATTGGTGACTGATGTAGCAGTTTAGAATTGTTTTGAATATCATCCAGTGCTAGTTTATCAAAGTTTGTTGTAAATGACAGGCTGGCTCAGAAAGGTCTTGCTGAAAAGTAAATAGCATTTGACTTTGCTGCATGATTTATAGGTAAAGAAAAGTTAAAGTTAAATAGCATAGAGTGATGGAGTGAAAACCACAAGTGGTTGGTCAGTGAAACCACTATTTTGTAAGAGGAGGCATTTATCACTTTCCCCTCTTGACCTCTGCCACATCAAATACATTCCAGTGTTCAAGTCTATCCCCAGTATGAGGGTCATACAGTGTTTAATGTTCATTTCAAAACACTTTACAACAGGAAAAAAGGGAAAGCCACAATAGTCCAATGCCACATCACACTTTACCATGTAAATAGTTATTATGCAGCTTGATTTAAAGCTTAATCAACAAAACACAAAAGGACTGACTGTGATTATGCAGGATTTCATCAGAACAACTAGTGAATCCAACCTCAACAGAAAACTATTTATTTCCAATCGATACCTAAGGGTAAAAGTTCAAGACTGAACATCAGCTGAAAAAAACTAGAGGACATTCATTAAATAACCTTGAAGTTTAGAGGAAGACACTGAAGGCTTTAATCTGAGCATTCACATTTTATTTGCTGCAGGAGAAAACCTTTGCTGTTGCCTTGACTACCAAATACTGACAAAAACACACACATAATAAAGTGGCAGAAGCATGAGCTACCATTCGTCACTTCATTGTATCTACAACATGACTCTTTATTTCTGGGGAAAAATTGTCATCACTATAAATGAGATTAAAGATTTAGTCATTCAAAGCTGCATGACAATCTAACATTACATTCACACTGCAGGTAAAAGTGTCCCAAATCTGACTTTTTTGCCCTTATGTGACCCATATCTGATTTCTTTATGACAGTCTGAGCAGCACAAATCAGACCCATCCCACTATGATATGTGATTCTAAATCTGATACATATCTGATGTTTTGCACTGTGACTTCATTCTGAACGGTCATGTCACATTTCATCTGACTTTTACACCACTCAAATGAGACAGGCATCACAATTCTGTGTTGAATGAGGCGGGACCCAGCAACACCCATATCTGGCATCACATTTTCTTCTGCACATGCGGGTCATTTCAGGGCCGTAGACTGTTTACGTGTGAGTCTGATGGCAGTCGCATTTGAATTATAATGTGAACAACCACGTGAAAATATTGGATTTCAACACAAAAAAAGTAAAAATAAGAAATCAGAAGCAAGTACTTTCTGTGAAGCAGCAAAAAGTAAAATAACAGGTAGATCTGCTCAAAATGGAGTGAGTTATGTGACACGTATTTGCACCTCTGGCCTGACAGTCCTGTGACACAGCATGAGCTGATAACAGACAAAGACATCTGCCCATCTGCCTTCCTCATTAGGAGGTCAGTCTGGAATGTGTGAGTCTGCCCTGTAAGTAGAACATGTGGGCTAATGGGTGTCACTCCAAACAATCTCAGCATGCAGCGCCCTGAGTAGGTATGTGTGGGTATGTGCACACCTTCAAGGGTCACAGGGATTACAGCAGCAAGGCGTGGCAACCTGAGGCAAGTCTGCGGATTACTTGTACTAATCAGGTCAGTAGCCCCGGCTGCAGTGGGTTCACCAATTAGATGCTTGTTCTTCATCCTAACCTGTTCTCCCCATTTTACTGTTCCTGCCAGCTCAGCCCTCACTGGCCAACAGTCATTCATATGAGAAGGGTCTATATTGTCCTTTCTGTTGTGGTGATAGCCTCTTATGTGTAACTGACACTGAGGCTCAGCTGATTTCCCTCTGCAGGGATTTTATAAGGTCACCATCCACTTAGTCCATTCTGAAAGGACATTCAGCAGAATTGTATCTGAAAGGTGACTGTTAACTGACAGAGTGACCTTTATTCTATCAATTAGTCAATTATTCAACTTTTAGCTTTGTGATTGATAGCATCCACTCTTGTAAAACATGCACCTCTCAAGTTGGAAAGTGACAATGATGAACATACTATAATCATCATCAAACTCAAGATTACCTGAAAGTTTTGTTTAATCTACAACCCAAAAATATTCAGTGGACTACCACAGCGGTGTAAAAAAAAAAAAAGAACATTAAATCAGACAATTTTTAATCAATTGCCAAAAGTAGGTGTTGATTAATTCAATATTCAACAAATAATTAATCACTTGCAGCTCCATGTGTAATATCTATGATATTTTTCATTGTGTCACATACCACACTCTCTACAGAAAATTTTTTCTTTGCATCCTTTCACACAGAACGGATAAAGGCAGAAATTTATATAAAAGACAAGGAAACAAACAAGGAAGAGGGAGAAAGTGACAAAGAACAGTGTCATTCTGAATAGAAGACCTCCAAATAAACAAATCAAAGAGATCATACCTAAAAGACGCTATTTATGAAGAATCTGTTCAGTGTTTTGCAAATTGTACCACAGACAGATAAAAACACTGAAGCATCATTAATCTCTTACCACCTACGCAAGAATCATGTCCACAGTACATAGCATATTTCCTACATTCATTGAAAAATGACAAAAGGGAAAAAATAATACAAGTAAGTACCTTTTATCTGTTGATTATAAAGTTCAATATATCAGAGGTCTTTGCATGTGTTAACATAACATATGCATTCATTTACTTTACAGAAAATAAGGTATATCATGATCATTATCTAAATGACCCACACTGCAAGATCTACATTAAGATTGTAGCCATGCAGCCAGGCACTACCTTTATCTGTTGAGATGACTATTGGATATGGGATCCGGAATATGATTCTTAATACTGGTCATCTCTCATAATGGAACAAATTGATCAGTGGGTAAAGAATCCATCTGAACGCAGGTTTGTTCTACATAAGCTGACCTTATGCTCGAACACCACAGAGCATGTGCTGCTCTATATGCATTGCCCTGTGCAGGATCCCTCAACCATCTATTTCCATACATACAGTACATGAGTGCCGGCTCACTGGCTGAGTTAGAACATAACACACGGGTTACATAACTAGACGGAGATCGATGTGGAGAACACACCAAGGCCCTAATGAAGGCAGCCTCTGGTCGTCCTGGTGTTATTCAACATTTGGAGCAAGCACACAAAGTAACACAACAGCCCATCACGTCACCTCTTCATAATTACATTAGCTCTGGTATGTTTAAGAGTTTCCACTGAAAGAGGCCTTTACTTGGTTCAAGCATACTCTCACAGGCCTTGAACACATTTCCTGCACAATGGATAATCAATTTGCTGCCCCTGTGCCTGCACCCTACCCTTGACAGCCCTCCATGCATGGTGAATAGGAAGACCAGACGGAGGCAACATATCGTGCCCTTGGCCTCAAGCTCCCTCTTTCTCTGTTTCATTGACACACACGACACACACAACACACACAACACATACACACACACACACAAGTCACATATGCCCTTGAGCGAGTGATAACAATAAGGGGAGTGTCATGGCCTCATCCACACAGCTGCTGTACACCTACAAGCTGACCAAGCAGCTCCATAACACATTTTATTTCTGTCAAGCAGCTCTCAGCTCTGGGAGATCCACAGCACAGAGAAACATAGGCACATGGACTATCTTAATATGGAAAACAGCCATTAATGGACCCTTTAATGCTTTATCACTTATTAAAACCAAGCCTGCACAATATGAGCAAAATGTACAAAGTGCAATAACATTATTGGGCATTTCATTTTATGCCAATATGACTTGCAATAAAATTGAAAAAAAAAACTTTTCAGTTTTTAAGCAAACTGACACCAATTAATCTGAGTGTAGCTGACGTCTTATCTTGGGTTCCATCCAACTGGTAAATATTAGCATACCGAGTGTTAACGTATGCTGCATGTAAATGAAATGACTATTCTTACTCATCATAATTCACGCAGGCTTCTGTGCTGTATCTACTGCATATATTTCATATCACTCTATGAACAAATAAACTTTATCAGTCAGTAGCACTAATGAGAACTTAAGTCATGCAGTATAAAAATGTTAAAATCTGGAATTCCCTGTTGTTTCTAATTCAAGCTCCAAAAGTGCTACGACTACATCTTAAACCTATTGGTGAGTATCTGATATAAAAGCAAACCCCACTGTAAAAATTTACCACTTTTAGATGCAAAATGATTACGATACAACATCTTGTAGGGAAAACCAATACGTTGACAAAAAAAAGGAAACAGAGCCAAGAGACAATAATAACCTAAAATTAAACACTGACCACTAAATGAAGGGCATCTTAAAACGCTTAATGTGTAAAAACAAATTTACAAATTAAAAAGTCTTCAATTTACTGCAAATCCAACGTGTATTTTTAAAAATCCTGAAAAACCCGAACCCAAAGCAACCAGTTAGACAAGACATAAACAATCAAAACTCTTGGCAGACGTGCAGGATGTGAGGAGGTTTTTTTTTTTTTTTCCTTGAACCATTAACAACTGCAAACAGGCCAGATTTTAACACCGCACCTGAAACAATCTATAAGCGTGTATCTGCTTGTTTTTGAGATACTAGTAAAGAGTTGAACCTCTCAGCATCCTAATAAGACAGCGTTCTCAGCATACCATCTGCAATGAAGTCCTGATGAAGGGAGAGTATGGCCGCCTGCCAGCTTCCCTTTCTGCTCTGCAATCTGCCCATGTGATAGGAGGTAGAGTAGGCAATACTGCAGCCTCCTGCTCTGTCTCACTCACACACTCACCGACTCCCCAAAAAACACTGCATATTCTACTGCAGTTCTGCTATAAACCACGAGTCACCCTCCAGCACCTCTGAGTGACATTGGCATAATAAAAACCCAAAGATATGGAGTAAAAAGTACTAGGGATTTGACACAAAGCTTGTCTTTGGTAGAGTGTGAGAGATAAAGGACAAGTGAGCCATAACTGGTGGGGGCACTTGATGTTATGGAAGATTCATATAGGCTTAGTCTAATGAGCCTGATAAGACTGACAGAGAAAGCTGCAGGGGGAAAAAAGAAGAAAGCCTGCTCTCAAAACAGGTTTCTGCTATCACATGCTGCCTTATTACGGGGCCATTACATGTTTTTATGCTAATGTCAGAGATGCCAAAAGCAATGGGATGTACGGTGCTGCACACCACTGACTGAGAAGACAACTAACACATCACTATATGAGATGACTCACAGTCACACGTACACAGGTTGAATCGCATGACTACAAACCACAGTCTGGTCCTCCTGCTATTCTAGTATTGTCTGTGCATTCATATCTTTTATTAATAGCCTCAGTTGCAGCAGTATAGAAAATCAACTGGCTCTACTACAGTAAAACAGAAAAAAATATCAAAATGAAGGTCAATATGTTCAAGGAAAGTCACACCATAATCTGTCACATGTGCAGCTGGTTTTAATTTATTGGGGAAAAAAATTCAATTGTTGTAATTAAAGTCGCATTTGGTAATTAGTGTATTTTGACACTCCCTGTATGTGTGGAGATAACATGAAGTTGCAGAGGTTTATGTGTTGATGGTTGAAGGAATAAAAACAATTTACAGACAAATCTCTCTTTGACTTCAGTTTGATGTGAGTTCCAATTTGACTTCAGACCACTTTGCTTCTCAAAAGTGCATTATCTTGACAATTATCTCCTATGAGCCATAATATTTTATGCCTTTACAAGCTCTTTACAAGCCATTTGTATATGCACTGAGATAAGGAAACAATAAATATTACAACAACAACAATCCATTATAAAACAGTAACTTTGTAGATGAACTCAGGCAGTTGGCAGTGTGGCGACCCCTGGATCTCCCTGTATGACCCAAGTCAGCGTTTCTCACACAGAGACTCCTCAGGCATGCAGGCCCCTTCAGAGGAGGAGGAATTTCATTCTGTAAGCCTTTTATTCTCTTTCAGGCTGTTTGTCCCCAACCGTTCACTATTCACTTTGCTCATTCTACTGTTCTCTGCTAAGACCCCTGAAGGAGAACCACGCTGTGGCATGTGTGATGTAAAACTAGACTGAGCACACTGGCATGCATAAATTCAGTGCATCTTTTTTGGGTTTGCATGGGTTTTTTATGTGCATTCTTGCTTGTATGCCAGCAGGCTACTTACTTGTTGTGTTGCCTTGCATCTGTATGATACATTTTGACTCCTTGCTCGTCTCCCTCGAATTGAAGGGCCGAACACGAACAGCGACTTTTACAGACGCCCCCGACATGTTTGCAGATTAGAAGTGACTCTCTGTATGATTCCTTGTTGTGTCCCTCCTATAGGAAATACAGAAAAACACATGTTCCCATTTGTTTTGTACAGAGAATATCAGACTTAGTGCAGAAATGTTTGATGAGTTTCTTAACATAAGCAGTGCCAGTTGAAATTGTTGCTCATTGCACACTACAAAAGTCAATCCCCACCTCCAGATTTCCAGTCAAATCAGCATTCAACAAATATGGCGGACCAAAG
This sequence comes from Apogon talboti, assembly GCA_037367365.1. Classification (NCBI taxonomy): domain Eukaryota; kingdom Metazoa; phylum Chordata; class Actinopteri; order Kurtiformes; family Apogonidae; genus Apogon; species Apogon talboti. Next base: position 30,192,111 of record JAPQRQ010000026.1, on the reverse strand, counting down.
TCTCCAAAGCTTTTTATTATTATGCAGACAGGGACGTTTAGAACCCAAAGACAGCATGATAGTTTATATTTGGAATTGACAAATCCAGTAAAGTTGGTGAAATAGGGTTTTGTCAATGAAAATACACTGATGATGAAAATAATCGAGAGGCTGCAAAAACAAAATGCTCTTCATTTATTTAGGACTTACTTCAAATTAAAAGCTCAATTAAAAGCTGTACATCCTGCGTCCCGTGACTATAGGCCAAATACCTTTGGTTTTTCCATGTCCTTGCAGTCAGCCATACTTGCTAAAGCATACGCCCATGAAATTCTATCTACCCTATTTGGTGTGAGCTACAGTGGGATACTAAGCAGGGCCTGTCTGCTTCATCTAACGGTGTTTATTCTCACAGACAAAGAGGTTTACTTCTCTTTTTTTCCCCTAAATTTAATTCGCCGATGACAGGCAGGAGGCAAACCTAATCCCCCAATGCTGTATGTGGAATAGTACAGGGAGGAGTTGCATGTTTATGTAGCGACAGACTCGACATGTTGTTCCTGAGGAATTCTTCACGAGTGAGCAGAAGCGATATAGGATGATAATATTATTTAATACAAAATGCTAAACGTTAAAATTCATTGTAAGCCAGCGTTATGATATGAGATGGTTATTGCGGTGGCGTTAGTCCCTACGGTATGAGACGGAACTAGCGGTAACATCCAGTTTATCATACGGAAATAACAACCAAAACCTAGACAAATTTATCGCTACATATGTCACGTTACATACAATCAAATTAATTTAACTACAATATTGTTATCTCAATGTTAGCTTAAATCAACTGCCGAACCTTGCACATCTATGCACTATGACTAGCTAATACATGGTCTCAAACCAACAGCAAGGCATTAATCTGTCATATCAACGTCGTGCTTTTCAACAGTAAAATAAGCGAATAAGGAATATTAAATGTTAGTACTTACGCTTAAAAACTCTCACCGAGAAAACACCAAAACCATAGGACAGCTGCGAGGACTGACGTTAGCTAGGTTAGCGGGCGTCAAATGTGTTGTTTTTATCAGAAACCCGGTGCATGAAAACTGTTATAAAGTCCACTTTCGCGCAAAACACCCATTATAGCGGTATCCTCCGCCGGATAGACCTGTAACTGCAACCCGTGACTCCTTTTTTTAGGTTATTGTCCAGTTGAGACACAAGGCGGACGTCTACTCTGCACACAAGCGAAAAGAAGAATTGATAGATCGCCTTGATTTACCGAAGAGATTACGTCAACTCCCTCTCGGCTAAATTGACTGGCACCTCGACGGGCCAATAAGAGAAGAGATATCAATGACTAATGTGTAAAAGAGCCAATCATGATGCAGAAAGTCGGAATGAGAGACAGCGGGCGGGGCTTTGAGCTCTTCGATCGTGACGCCACACTGCAGGATTTCAACCCACCGCTCCCCGCACCGCTGTCACCGCAACACCCACGGTCACCGCAAAGAGCGCCGACCAGCGGGAAAATGCAGGATTACGTATACGGCTGCCTCAAAATCAGACTATAGAATTTGCACGATATTTACGATATTTTTCTTCTAACTCAAAGTTAACTTCATCTGCTGATACTAAAACAGTAATTACACTGCATGGAAAAATACATCAGGAGATATTTGCTGCTGAAATTGATGTGTACGTGCAATAAAATAAATTTATTTGAAGCTATTTCATTTACATAACTTAATGGCAGCAAGTAAACTATAGAGAAAAAAAAGAATAAAAACTGAGTAAACAGTCTTATCCTGAGGCAATGTTAAATGACAGTGTTACTTCTCCCAGTTTAAACTGCTCACGATGTTTCAATCTTGCCAATAACATTTGGGCCTGTTCCCAAGTTTAATCCATTAGTTTATAACATTTACAGTACAGACTGACTAAGGGATGACTAAGCTGTGGGTCTACACATTTCTCATTTTTTAACTGCTGAGTAATTTTTGTTTGTTTGCCCTTTACTGGTCTGTTTGTAATGTCATCCTGATACCTTATGTTAGAATTATATTTTATATTTTTGTATCTGGAATTATTATTTTTTTTGCAAGAGCTCCATTTAACTTAACATTTTGGCCCCAACAGGCTCAAAGCCAAACTCTAAGTGGTTATTTTCAGGAAGAAAACCCATGACGAGGTGCGTGTATATGTGCATCATCATTTATTTCAGTTCAAAATTCTAGCTTCCAAAACAGTTACGTGGTTAAAGGAAATCATTCCCTGTACAGTTAAGGTCAGCATGGTCAAGTTACGTACAGTGCGATTTTAAAGAGACCATTTTTGAGGCGGGATGTCAGTGGTTGTTAAACAGACTTGGTTTATGGTGTGCTTCTGAAATGCTGTTTCTTCTGGTCATGCTACATTCTCTCATATTACTTGAGCTTTAACAAGGGGGATTTTCTTTTTTTGTCCCAGAGGCGCTTACAAGATTCTGAATTCGACACTAAGCACACAAGTAAATTTGGTCTATTAAAATCAGCAGAGAAATGTTACTCAAGAGTAACTGATGAACATAACGTATTCATTGAACTACTTCTGAACTTCCAGGTTCACCCAAAGGAAGCCGACTTTTAGGATTAGTTCATGTTTAGCTACATCCTTTACTGACACCTTTATAGTTTAGAGCTTTGTCTACCACAAACACAGACTGTGCATTATACTTGTTAGCTCTGAGAGACCAGCAAACAAACTGGACCTAAGTTTGTCTGTCACACTCTTAATATTGGAAACTAGGGGCAAGTAGTTTTATCAGACCCTCTCCCACATTCATTATGAACCCCTCTCCCTATAGTAATTTGAAGGCTTTGATGGAATACACATACACAATATTACAAAACAAATGAGTAAAGGAAACTGGACACTGAAGGGATGTAATGCACCTCGCTGGTAAACCTGTTGGTCGTGGTATTCTTGCAGCATTATAATGAACTGTTTTTGATATATGTATATATTTTAATATATACACAAACTCATGAGAAAAACTTAGAAGTCTTAACTTTATTATGTTTTGTTTTTAGAACCATGATAATGGTTTGAGACAAAAAGGGGTAAATGCAGGAAAAAAAAAAATCAGGTCTCCTTTTTTTTCATTAAAAATGTTTTGTTGTTGTTGAAGATGATGGTGAAACGTAGGCGATTTCAGACAAATCCCTAAATGATGTTTAGCAGGCCAGTTGTTGGTGACATGAAGTCCTTAGATAGGCCGACCCCCCTGTTTCCCTCTCATCCATGCATGGATCCTCTCCTTCAGTTCAGGGACTGCGGGGAGAAAAAAAAACAACTGGCATTTACAATCTAAAAAGTAGACAAACCTGACTTTTAATACACAAGAGATCTGACAATACTTGTAATGAATAGTCTTTGGTTGGTGTTAATATTGGGGGGTGGGGTATTTACCTGACTCCAGCATGCTCTCAGTGAGCGGCTGCCTGTTGAAGGGATCAGTGGGGGAGTTGAGCAGGTGGCGTAGGATGATGGATCGGTCCATGATATTCCCAGAAGGCAGCATCACAGGGTCAGTCATCAGTGTGTCCATCAGAGGGTCTGTTAGAGCAAAGGCACATGTTCACTTTACAAAGGGTCAAGCCTTGACAACTGGCAAGAAGCATCAGTATTACTGACAAGTTCTTAATGTGTCTGAATATTTAAAATTACATGTGGGATGGAAATGGTAACACACACAAGATGAATAAATATAATAAATAAGACACCAAATTTGGTCATGTTTGAAGGCAGACTGGTAGAAAAAAAATACATTTGACTATTTCCAAAAGTATTCAGAATTTAATTTTCCATTTTACTATATCATTTATTAATACATTTACTACTGATTTGTAAGATGCTGTGAAACTGTTAAACAATTTATGTAAAAAGTTTATGTGCAGACCAAAGACCAAAACTAAGATTAAAAATAATTCCAGGAAGAAATATAATGACAAAATGTAAACACAAAATAAAAACCACAATGAACAACATGACAAAAAGTAAAAGAAAATCCAATGTCAGGTAAAATTAGCATTGTTTTCATTTCCCCCAGTGTTAATGGTTCATGAATTACAAGAATAAAGTGTGTTTGCATAACAAAATAATAGTTTGATGAATCAGATTTGATTCCATGCAATCTTTCATCCAATTTTTTTCCAACGCTGTCCTCATAATCTAAACAAAACCTGCATTAAAATTAGTCATTTGTCAAACTAACCAAAACTAAATTGAGACTAAATACAAACTGTAATAACTCAGGTCATGACAGCTACATGGCAACTATCAAAACACAATAAAGGAAATAACCAATAAATTCCTATCAGGAACATCAGTTTGCCCTGCATTGAAATGTCACAGGGTTGTTACAGTTGGACGGGTGCGTTACAAAAATAAAAACTGGCATGGCAGAATCTAACCACATAGAAACCTGATACCCAAACCTCTTGTACGACACACTCCCATCGACTGTGGTGGGTTAGCTGGAATATCTGAGAATCAAAGGAGGTATGTGGGCCACATTCTCATTCTAGATTATATTAAGTCGGTGGTTAAGGCATGGCCTGGCTCTAAGCTGTCTATATGATCTCTGAGAGCTGTAAAGTCCTCTGCAAATGTCTGGAATTCTGCAGTGACACGAGCTGCTGAAGACCTTGTCTGTCTGCACCAGCTGACCTGGGGTCACATCAGATTTATAAGCCAAGTATTTTTTCTGCTCGGGGTCAAAAAGTCATTGACCTACTGAGTGCAGCGATTTCAAGAAAACTTGACTAATTCAAAACAGTCTAAATATTATTCAGTTCATGTTTCTGGATATTCATTAGACACAGAAAACAGCATCTAACACAGAATCTAAAGGGAACAGGATGAAGTGCACTTATGTCTACTTTATTCCCATTTGATATACTAATTAAAATCAAGCAGATATGCTGCTAAAACTCACTGCAACACACACACACACCTTTGAACTCATCAGGAGCATCACTGTAGTCCATTTCAGACTGGGAGTTCTTGGCGACGATTTCCTCCACCTTCTCAGACAGCAGCTTGAATTTTTCAATGGCTATGGAGGATTTTATACCAGCTTTCCTCATCTTAGAGATCACTTCCTCAAAAAGCTCTCTGCTGTAGGACCGCTAAACACAAATAAAAAACACTGATCAGAGAAGTTACAAGTGAGGGGCATCGTACAGATATAACCTAAATCAATTAGATGACTGTTATAAAACATTACTTCTGCACAGATTATACTGTTAGCAAGTAATGGCAACAACTCTATGTTTTTTCATTACGTGATTTCTAATGTTTAAAATTCAACTTTCATTTTATGCATTAACGAAGATACCTGCATCATGACAATTCTGAGGCTGTGATGGGTTTTACACTAAAGATAGTAAAGTAGGGGTGTCAGATAGTTTCATTTCAGGGGCCTCATACAGCCCTGTATAATCTCAAATGGGCTAATAACATAACACTGATGCGCGCCTGCAGAGTGAAATTGTGAGGTACGCACAGACCACACGTGGGGGGGTGGGTTCTCTGTCAGTACCATGACATATCTTACCTATCTCTCTCTCTCTCTCTCAAATTTCATGCAGTATGCACAGGCCATAAGGATGTACAGCTGAAGGCGCCAATGTTAATAGCGATATGTACGGACTGTAGTTAGTAAAAACGTCAGTCCTGTTTTTAACTTCATTTCCCATCATGCAGCGTGGTGCTCCGCTTCCCATCAACCGTCATGGGCATAGTAACATGATTGTAAGGCTATTGTATTCCAAAATGACTAATATCTCCGAAAATATTAGTCCTAACCCTAACCCTAACCCTGCGGCAGCTCCTTCTCTGTCAAATTGTGACACTGCCTCCCAATGGCCTCCTTTATCATACCATTATCAATCATAATAGTAAATATCTCCTGCCGAGATATTTACTGTGGAGATGGGACTATTCCTCAACTGTAGGTACCAAATTGGTCAGTTAAAAACGTCTGTCTCTCAGAACCGTGCAGATACATACACACAGGCAGATGTTCTGAGACCTTCCAGTATTACGATATATAGATTTTACTGCTCCAACGCACTTGAGATCGAATTGGGCTGCACGTGGCCCTTGAAGTAAAATGATTTTGACACCCTGGATAGTTAATATTTCCAGTGTTAGTTTTGCATTCCTCATTCATCCCAGGGGCCAGCTGGTTTTGGTCCGTGGACCGTATGTTTGACACCCCTGCAGTAAAGCTTTAACAAAGCACAAGTTTTTCTCTTGGTCATTTTTCATCAAATAGCCCCAGTGTTGTATACTGCTACACATTTTTTCACACATTTCACAGTATTCATTTGATGTAAAGATTCTTAGTTTTTGAATGAGACTCTCTAAACTCTATCTGGATCAGTGCCAACCTGGTCATCTGCAATAGCTTTGGCAAAGCGTGCACAATCTAACTGCAGGTAGATGTCAGTCAGCTGGTCCAGGAGCTTCTTGGGCTCAAAGCCATATTTCTCTGGGTTCTCCACCTTCAGGTCACGACATTTGGGACCACAGAGCTGCTGGAGGTTAAAGTTAAGCATCGCAGCTAAACGAGGCCCAAGCTCCTATTAAACAAAGAAATACAGTTACAATATGTTGGCTGGTATAAAATGCTGTACGGAGGTATATAATGATATTGTAGTGTGTGTAGTGTTTTAAAAGCTGGAACTGTGCCACTCACAGGTCTGAGGAAAGGCTTCTGAACTTGCTTGGTGAGTATGTGGAACATTTCAACTGTCTCTGTGGCCAGGGCCAGATAAGAGCGAGACACCCGCTCGTCCTGAGTCAGCTGGGACTGGCGGCTCTGCTGCTGCTCCTGGAACATGTTTGCACAAATACAAAACATCTGCAAGTTACAAGTGTGTCAGAAAAAAACACAACTGCAAGGTAATAAATATACTCCTAACCAATTATAACCATGTGACCACTGTTTCTTTGTTGTTACTATCTTGGAAGTATTATCCATACAACATAAAAGTCAATTGGGCTGAGTGCTGACCCTTGGCAGCTGCTCCCACTGCTCCTTATTCTTCATCTCTTCTTGTACCTCATGGATACGCTTCAGGGATTCAAGGCTTTCGTCTAACAAGAAGGTGGTGTCGTTAATAAGCATGTTGATGTAGCGCACGAACTGCTTGCCAGAGCTAGACAGGAGTAAGCACAAAGAGAGAAAGAGGAGGAAGAGATGAAATGGAGCTGTATTAAGTCAGACAGCCACAGTCCAAGTTAAACTGACGCTCTTATTTGACCCAAACCTCACACACACTCACTTGAATTCCTCCATAAAGGTTCCATGGTGGGCAATGTTCTGCCAAAGACTCTTAAAGATAGTACTGATATGGTACCGAATAGTGAACTTATCGTAGAATTCGCTGGTGGCTCCGGTGTGCTCAACATCTGGCCAGAAAAGACAGTACAAATTTAAAAAAATTACAGATTAAGACTTTTGAAACAATAACAAACAAAATACCTGCAAGCACAAAAACAGGAAATTCTGCTATTCACATAAATAAATGAAAGTTAAAACATGAATAACAGCTTAAAGAGCAAGACTTTATAAAGAACTCAACCTGTGTAAAACTTCATGAGGGCAGGGACCAGCTGTTTGACAGACAGTGGATGGTTCTCCATCATTTCAGAGAATCGCTGAGTACGGGGCTGTACAGCAGGGTTAGTGACGAACAGCACCTCCACCAACTTGGCGATAAGGTAGGGGTTCCTGATGTAGTTCTGGCTGCAGATGAACACCACCAAGAAGGTGACAATATCCTGAACACACGGCTCATATAAAACCTGGGGAGAATACCTGAAAGAAAGAAGACGGACACATTGCATTAAACATGTTACAGTTATGGGACAGTCTTTGTCGAAACGTCGTTGACGAATAAAATATGAAGTTTGAAAGATTGAACCATGAACTTACTGCACAACAAAAAGCAGAAACTCAGCAACATCTTCAATGTAGAACTCAGGCAGCGCAGCGAAGCTTTTTGGAATCTCAGGGTTCAGCGGCAGGGTAATGCTGTGTAAAGAAAAAAATACACTTTGTACATAAACGTAAGCCACATGATGAAAACCAGCTAACTTAATCACATCTGTTCCTTTACATAAAATATCAAAACAAACAGTAAGCAATTTGACAGTGTCAGTCCGGCTCACTTAGGGTAGGCAGGGTCCACCATGCGGAGGATGAGCTGGATGACTGTGCTGTAGAACTGCAGACATCTGCGGAGCAGGTTCTCATCCAGAAGGCCCACGTCAGCACAAGCTTTGGCTCGCACCAGTTTCTGACAGGACAGTCACACATTATCACAATCACAAATCGGTAAATATGCTTTGCCACAGAACTCTGAAGGTAGAAGAACACATTGTGGATGGTTTTTTATGTCCATGGCTTTTCATTGTTTAGTTGGCATCTAAAAATGCAGCACACTGCAGTCTTATTAAGTCTCCATTTCCATCAACATTAATATCAGTCATTTCCATATTTTGTATTACGAGCCTGTTTGTTGAATGTTTTAAATAGTACATAGTATAAGGGTGTCCTGAACTATGTTTTTATTAACATTACATTAGGGGTGAAACGATTCCTCAAGTAATTCGAATACCTCATTACAAAAAATGATCGAGGAATTTTCTCTGCCTCGAGGAATCGTTTATTTAATTGTAAAGCTCAAAGCACAGCATTTCGCATGGACTACTTTTAATACGGCACAACGCGCTTACGTCACCCACACAAATGAAGAAGTGGAGGAAGCGGAAGTGTTAGGGTTGAAGGAGTGGGAAGATGGAAGAGGCGAGGGAAAACAACGACGACAAAAAGAGAAGAAAAACACAATAAAAAAGACAGAAAATGTCAAAATTGTAGGAGCATTTCAGACTGAACAGCAAGGCGAACACCGTGACGTGTATCCGTTGTAACACGGCCCTTCCATACCACAACAGCATGCCTGCGATGTTGGAGCATCTCCTCCGAAGACAGCCAGGATGGAGCAAATCAATGATTAACCTTAATGTGCCTTACTAACATAACGTGTGTTTGTGTAACGTAGGTTTGTGTGTGGGTAGTTTATTATGATTGTGACAATTATGCCCTTAAGGTTAACGTGACATCATACAGGGTTTATTTAATCTATAAAAGGACAGCACCGTGGAATTCAGAAGACGAACACGGAAGTGTGTGTGTCACTCTCTTGGTTGATGGATAAAATATCAAGTATCACTGGTGCCTAAGGGCTCCACAGTGCAACTGTTTTGCTTGCATTTACGACTTGATAATTTCCAGTGCCAATACAAAGTGTCATTCAGTAGCACCAGTGCGAGTCCGACAGAATCAGTACTAGGGATTTGTGTGTGTGTGTACACACATATATA
>JAPQRQ010000026.1:30149097-30163423 GCA_037367365.1 Apogon talboti | reverse complement strand
AATATAAAACATTAAGAAGATAAAACGGAAGCATTGGTTAAAAGTCAAATTAAAAACTAAGATAAATACGAAGTTAAAATATAAGATAAAAAGGGGTATTAGTTAAGCCAAATTAAAAAGGTGGATCTTGAGCCTGGATTAAAAAACTTCTACATTCTCTGTGGCCCTCAGGTTCCCTGGCAGGCTGTTCCATAGCTGAAGGGCATAATGCTGAAAAGCTGCCTCACCGTGAGATTTGGTGGTAGCTTTGGAACAATTAAAAGACAGGTGCCAGAGGACCTCAGGGTCCGTGAGGGTTCGTAAGGTAAAAGCAAATCTAAAAGATAAGAAGGTGCAAGACCATTAAGACCTTTAAAAACCATTAAAAGGACCTTAAAATCCATCCTGAAACACACAGGGAGCCAATGCAGTGATTTTAAAATCAGTGTAATGTGAGCCTGCCTTCTGGTCTTCGTCAGCACATGAGCGGCTGAGTTCTGGAGAAGCTGGAGTTGTGAAATTCTATTTTTAGGAAGACCAGAAAGCAGGGCATTACAGTAGTCAATTCGACTGGAAATAAAAGTATGCATCAACATCTCCGTGTTGACTTGAGAGAGAACTGGACGAACTCTGGCTATATTCTTGAGATAATAAAAACCTGTTTTCACGATGGATCTAATATGAGGAATAAAAGTGAGCTCAGAGTCCAAAATAACACCCAGGTTTTTTACTCGTTCTGATGGGTTAAAAGAACACGCTTGTAGTTTTGGTAAGTATTTCTCTCTCATAGCCTCAGGACCAATAACTAAAACTTCAGTTTTGCCCTGGTTGAGCTGCAAGAAGTTTTCCGCCATCCAGGTTTTAATAGCTAAAATAGAGTTAAAAAGGGCATCAATTGGCCGAGTGTCGTCAGGAGACACGGCAATGTACAGTGTGTCATCAGCATAGCTGTGAAAGTTGATGCCATGTCTCCTGATGATATCCCCAAGTGGAAGCATGTACAAATTAAAAAGTATTGGGCCTAAGATTGAACCTTGGGGCACACCACATCTGATTTCATGGATCACCGAAGAGCACATATCCATACTTACCAAATCCCCAAAAAAGCATCGGCTTTCCAATTATATAGATGCAATTCCCAGCAGCAGGGTATTTCGAAAGCTAACTTTTACTCCATAGTTTCTGTTTTCAGGTATTTGTGTGTGTGAGTACTGGTTCAGAAAAATATGTAAGAGGAGAGTTACATTTCAAAGGTCGGCCTGTTAGACTGCAAGAACTGTGACCTAAATATGTTAAAAATGTACATTATGCTTACTGCACTGTTTGTACTGAATATCAACTATTCACTGTTTAACAAAACAAGGTAACTGCAAGGTTGTCAATGCACTGTACAGTATTTATGTCAGAAGTTCTTATGTCGTTTAACTGCTACTGAGGAAGCTGGTAAATCATTTGTTTAACACTAAGTTGTGTAATTACAGTAAATGATTTCATGAACAGGTGGCTGAGGTGTAAACAAAGACAAAAAAAAATCATCTGAAGAATTTGGTCTTAGCATAATTCCTTACACACACTTCCTTAAACACTCAGTCATCTTAGTCCCTTTCACTTCCGAAATTTGATCTTTTAAAAAGAATAGGTCTTTATTAGTCACTGTTACAGGAACAATGAATATCAGTTTAGCAGTTTTGTTTAATGTATAGCAGCACATCCTTAAAGTACAAAAAGAAAGACTGTATATAAAATTATCACACAAAAATTATAACGAAAATATATACTGAAAAATATTGACAATATGCAAAGCTACAAAGAAATATTAAAATATACAAGAGGCCAACTCTGTACCACAGATAGAAGAAATATATATAACAAATAATATATATATATATATATATATAGTGAGTACAATTCATATTTACATTATTGTGATGTGCACATGTAAGCAGATTTTACTGTGGGAAATACTATGAGACTTTGTTGCACATGTTCATGCTTTGCCACGCAAAAGCCACAAACCTCTCAACTCACCGAACTACTTTGGCCGTCTCCACCCATTCTGGCTGCAAACTCTCCCAGGCATCCACAGTGATCCAGTCTGAACTCTCCGTGGCCAATCGCGCCATCTCCACACGGTGGCAGGCTTCAATCAAACCCTTCTTCTTATAGCCGTCACCCACTGGAGAGATGATGCCTTTCACCACCCGGTAGTTACCTACAAATATGGTGAAAGTTGTGTTAGACAGAACCAGGAAAAAAAGATGGTGTATATATGGTATACACAAGTAAGTATAAGTACAGTTTTGGATCACGTGACAAACTTACATTGGACATAATAACAGTTGAAATCTGTAAAAAGAAAAACGCCACAAACTCCAGTGCCTTTTAAGGAAACTCAGCTCTTTTGATTTAAACATCATACTTAATACACTATTTCAAACTCAGTGCTCTCTTCAACTCAGATGTTGTGTGCAGGTGCTCTCTACTCTCATAATCCTGGAAATGTAATTCAGTTCTTTCTTGATGGTGAAAGACTCAGTAAAAATGTAATATAATGGCAATTCAACATGTATTCTAATAAGTTCAGGTTCTTGAGCTGAAAAACTTTGAGAAACCCAGGTCTGGTCTGGTCTGTATCTATAATATGTTTAAGTGTATGTTATAATGCAAGTAAAACCTTACTTTGCCACTAACTGCAAAATAGACTGCAAAATTTAGCACTTTAACAACTTACTAGTACCCAAAACTATATTTAGAATGTAAAACACGCACATCACAGTAACTTGCCGTTCGGTGTCTTGTCCAAAGACACTTCAACATGTGAACAGAATCTGGGAATTGAAATGCTAGCCTTTCAATCTGCATTATAGTTACAATGAGGTTTAATCCTTATCTGATCATTATAGAAACTGTATTTGGCAAATGTAATACCACTCATTTCAACAATCTGCATGTCATTTACTCATTTACTTCACTGAGGATGAATTAATAAAAACACATAACTCACTGCTAAAGAAAACAGTAACCTGTGTTTTGCAGGGAAAGCATTGTTTTAAGTAAAGGATATACTGTGTGTATATGCATATATATAAATAAATTGATACTTTGTCTTTGTGTATAGAGAGTTTATACTGTGTATATAGCGTTTCCTTTTTTCTAATTTTAATTTTCTTACATTTTTGATTATATCTATTATTTGTGATTTACTACAAAGACAACATCTACCAGCAAAGAATTCATTGTATATGAATACAGATGTTTCTGATGCTGAATCTGATTCTGCTTGTATCTTCTACCTGTGTCTTCCAGGTGGTCTCGTGCCAGCTCAAACATCCTCAGGTGCATGTTGGTGATGGGGTTGAAAGACCCACAGGCCAGCAGGACCACTCTGGTTACACTGTGTCCCTCCATGCCTCATACTGGAGCTGGGTTTACACTACACCACACGACAGGAGGACAAAAACACAGACTGGAGTTGGTAAGCAGTTATTTGTGTTAGCACGTAACACATGTCAGTGTGGCAGCTGAGTCTTTGACCTTTGAGGAAAGCGCCTTTACTCGCTCTGCCACTGCTAACAAAGCCATATACTAGAATTATCCTTAACATTAGCATAATTTTTTGTCTAGTTCGCATTGTCCATATGCTGTCAACAGCGGCTAAACTCTAGCTACATCTGTAACCTAGCAACGCGAGCTTACAGATGACGCCCAAGATGCTCACAAACACAAAACCCTGACTAGTAGTAATATTTTTACATCTTTAAACTTTAGCCATTAAGTATAATTTATGAATCTCTGTATTACCGGTGAAAACAGCCGCAGCCTGGCACTGTTAGTCACGTATTTCCTGTGTGGAAGTGAGCTACGTTAATGCTGCTTTCAATGCGTATCGATAGAAAACATTCCTATCCCTATCCATATTCCTATCTCCATTTTTTAAAATCCGTATATTGTGTTGTTGTGTCAAAACTGGTCGTGGTACAAGGTTATTTGTCACTTAGTACAAATCAAGCTCCATTTTTTGTGTGTTACGTACTTTCAGCAGTTCGATAAATAATTATATTAGAATATATGTGACGTCATAAGTAACTTAAAGTAATAATCTGTGTTCTACATCTCTATAATTGTGCTCGCAAGATGCTGTATATTTTTTCACATTTTTAAGAATATGTTGATCATGTTAACTTTTTTCCTTAATTGTTGCCTGTTATAAGGTACTAACGAATGTTACGCGAATGCAACATAAGATCGACGATTCTGATTGGATTGAATGAAGCTGCGCCTATAACTCATGCGGTACGTGCCAAAACAAAACAAAAGGTTATTGTGGTAGAACAGCGTCCCAATACCACTAAAAACGTGACGGTAGTGTATAATTATTTTTATTTGGGCCTTATTAATCTACACGACATTCTCAACTCTTCTGACCGCGCCCACTTCGGAGACCGGAAGTTCTGTTTCATCAGCGCTGAAGTGTACATGGCTTTTTTGTTGTATTAAAGAATTTAGCAATGTTTGTATTCTTATTCCTTGTGTTTTCTCATGATGCCCCCACAATCCAAATATCTAACACAGGAACTGTAAAAAGAAGTATTCAAAATAGCCAAGAAAATGAAGGCTTCACAACATTGACATGCCAATAGAAAGCACTTCCGGGTTCAAGTGTCAGTGCTACCTGCTGCTGCAACAATTTGACTCTCCAAACTCTTAATAATTCTTAAACGTACTTAAAAGTTGTAATTTTCTCACGTCTGTCCGTTTTTACGTCAAATTTGGTATATATGTTAAGTATTCTGACCTCACGAATATAAACGTCAGCGGGGTATTACCAACAGGTAAGACATATTCTTGTAGCTTAGCTGCTAGCCTGCTACACAGCTAACAAAATAACTGCTGTCACGGGGCTCGACCTGAACTTCTAGCAAAAAGTTCCACGTAGTTTGTTGACTTAACACGAATTTGTCTGTACATGTGTAAACGTTTATCTGGAATATCTTAAACCAGCTGTATTCCAATCCGTAAGGAGTGGAAGTTAAGTCAACTTGTAAATGACATAGGTTGGCATAGCCCTATAAGCTTCACTTTTGTGTCCTGATTTGTTTTCGATTAGTGCAAAAGTTGGAAACATCGTTTTAAATAACCATGGCCTCTCGTGGGAAATCCGAGACTGGAAAATTAAGACAAAATATGGAGGAACAACTTGACAGATTGATGCAGCAGCTCCAGGACCTAGAAGAATGCAGGTTCAGTATTAAGTGATGTTTCCCATTATGTGTTGATGTTAACTGCATGCGTACCTGTTAACGTGCTATCTAGTCTGGAAAGAAGCTCATGTAATGTGAGTATTCTCTGTCTCTATGAATTTTCTTCTCTATCTGTTTCAGAGAGGAGTTAGATGAGGATGAATATGAAGAGACCAAAAGGGAAACTTTGGAACAGCTGAGTGAATTCAACGACTCTCTGAAGAAGATCATGACAGGAGACATGACACTTGTGGATGAACTCAGTGGAATGCAGCTGGTACGAAAGACTCTAAAGGGTTCTAGTTTGTAAAAGGCATTTTCTCTTGGTTTTAAAAGTAGTTAGATGCTCTCCAGGTTGTGGGGTTTTAATTGAAGTGTTTTTGACTTCGACTTATCTCTGCTATATGTGAAAGAAAACTTGTAACACTTACTGTTCTTATGGTCAAAAGTATGTTCATGACTGTTTTTATTGGTTATGGAACTGTTCAAACCACTTCTTCACCAGGCAATCCAAGCTGCCATCAGCCAAGCATTCAAAACCCCAGAGGTGATCCGACTGTTTGCCAAGAAGCAGCCGGGACAGCTGAGAACCAGACTAGGAGAGGTTTGGACTGTACCTTTTTCAAAATAAAATACAAAGTTTGCTAAGTTGCAGGCTTTATGTGATATTTTTCCAAACTGAGGGTTTATGTTTTTGTGTTGCCCAGCTTGAATTTCCAACTTGTATGTGACATTCTTTACAGATGGATCGAGATGTCATGGTGGGGAAACTGTCACGGGATGTATACACGCAGCAGAAAATGGAAATCCTCACAGCCTTGAGAAAACTTGGCGAGAAGGTGAGGATTACTCATAGTATGATGTTTTTCCGTGGGTTTATGGATGATTCAGCAGCTTGTGCCCTGAGTCCCCACCCCACCGGTTTATTTTAGTCATTTAGCCGTCACTGAGCTGACAGACCAGCTGCTATACATGGACTGATTCTAGTCATTCAATGTTGCAGAAGATGACAGTGTTTCCAGGTTCACTACAGAGCCTCTGAACATCCAAATGGGTCATATCTGACAACCATGAAAAGCAGAGGAACTGCATTTTACCTGAATTATTTAACTGTATTGATGGGATTAGTGGTTGAAAAGTTATCAAACCCTGTATATCAGTAGATGCTTTTGGTTGCTAGCAGCTAGTTGGGTCTCTTAGGGTGAAAATGTTTATGGGCTTCGGAATGCTGATCTGTTTTCAGCTCTGGCAAAGCTTTTTCTAAGTAATAGAGTGGTTTAATTTAAGAGGGATGCATTCTAATATCAGTGCATGAAGAAAACACATAATCACAAATAAAACACAAACTTTGAAACTGTACCTGCAAAAGGAACTAAAGCTGTGGAGTAAAAAGTACAGTATTTATTCTAAGACCTAGAAGTAGAAGTATTGAGTAGCATAAAATGGAAATAACGCTGCATTTTAATCACTTTTATATATGATTATCTTATCAAAGCCTGTATTAAAGACACTTCATTTGTATCTCTGGTCATCCTGACAGCTCACTGCAGAAGACGAGTCCTTTTTGGTGGAAAATGCAACAGCTACTCTGAGCCAGTTCGAGAAAGTGACAGCCAACTTAGGTGAGAATTAACGTGTCATTTCACTGATAGAATCAAATCATGGAAGTAGTTTGGGCGAAGTTAAATTTACTTGGCTTTACTTTATTCTTTTTCAGGGTCTGAGGATAAAATTCTGGCCTTAGCGAGCTCCGGCGTGAAAACAAAGGCGTAATTATGCTCCAACGTGTCCGTCCAAAGTCTGTGTTTGCTATTCAGAAAAAAAACTGTGCCAATCGACCGTTGATTTTTGTAAATAACGAGTGCACTTTTAGGTGTTGCTGGAGATGCTAACACTTTTTATTAACAGTATTGTTTTATACCTGGTAACTTTTGTAAAGGTCTTTTATTCGTCCAGATAAATGTAGATTATTCTATAGGTACTGGCATGTGATTGGTTAAATATGAACATGTACATGAATGTAGAGAATAGTCCAGGCACGTCTTGGATTATATTCTCTTGTGGTTTGTGCTGTATTTTCTTGTTGTGTCCATCATAAAACCAGAAACATAATCACTAGTGTTTTAAGGCTGTTTGGGTGACTGCAGCAGATGTTGAGGATGAATTTTGATTTTAACTGATCTGTGCTGAGAATGGAACTGTGGAGAAAATAACAGAAACACCATAAAACCATAAAGACAGATTATGAAAGCAGAAAAGTGGCAAAGTAGTTACACAAGTAAGGTCTCTAAATGATTCTGTACTGCCCTGGAATGTAAAGAATCATGAACGTCATGAAATTCAATATTATTATCAGCAGAAATTTAAGAATAAGCCTTAAATGATAATAATTAATTAAAAAGTGCAGTCCATTTTTCTGTACTCGAACTAGAGGGTCGTCGTACTGGTAATAAAATACAATTACAAAGGAAAATGCACAGTAAATCATGAATCCTTTACCTTGTAAAATGTCATATTGCTGGTGTTTCTGTTATTTTGTTCACCATTAATCTGTCTGTGGATTATCAATAATTTTCAGATCTTTTTATTTGCTTGAATTAAATTTGTGGCCATCTGTATCGCATTTAAGATATCAATATTGTATTTAATCTTCAGGTTTGGGTAGTTGAAACTACATTTTTACAGTCTTTGTTTACAGCATCATTTTAGCATTAAATTGTGATTTTTTTTTTTTTTTTTAATGTCCAAAAATGACATGAGGTGTTGCTGTTCTTGAATTATTTCACCACCAGATGGCAGTAAAGCTTAAGGTTTACTAACATCCCGACTGTTGTCATAGCTGCGCCAAAGACTGGTGAAGAAACACAAGAAAACACAGATTTATACCCCATCTCATCATCCTTTATTTTGTTTACGAGCAAGCATCAACTTCACTACAATTTGCCTTTCAATTGGTAGAAAAGTGAGAGCAGCTCTAACAAGCACAAAGGAAGCATCCAACCGTCCAGAAAACATTTTCATCTTCCATTTTGAGCAAAAATTGGAAAAGAAAACAAATGAAAGGAAGAGAGAAGAAAAAAAAAAAAGGTACCCGGAGTGTGGTGGACGTGTGAAACAGATAATCTGAGCATCAGTAGTGTATCACGTCTCCTTTCTCACTCCAGTCTCGCAAACCCGACATGGAACGTACACAAACTGTGGGTCATGCAAAGTAAATTCTCCCTTAGTGTTATTACATTATGGCTGCGTTTCAGTTTGTTAGGCAGTGACATTCAACTCAACCGGTGAACACTTGGCTCAGGGGCTGATGGGAAAGCATGTAACCCAGAAAACTGGAGATGACCTTGGGTGTACACAAACCAGTGACCTATGATACCGTACGCTTCAATTGGACATGAAATGTGAACAATTAAGTGTCTGACATGATGAATGGTGAATGTTTTGGAGTCAACAGGCTTATTATACTCTTGTGAATTTTCATGCTGCCCTCAAATATCATTTCTCAACAACTCAGGCAATAAGACACTGTTCAAAGTTACCATCCACTATACACAAATAGGTCAATTAACAGTATACCCATGTATGCTGCCAAAGCAATTTCATAATGTACTGTACATCTTTTTAGAGGTGGATTTTGTCAATATGATTCAGAACAATATGATTTAGTACAATATCTATATAAGATACATTATGGATCTACCTTCTCTACACATCAACATGGACACATGACATCTATGTAAAACACTTTTAATAAAACTAGCGGTGGATTATTGTTACGACAAACTGAAAGAGAATTTAATCCCCAGCTCTGTAAGAAAACTAGCATTTAACAGATCAAATAAAAACAAGCATGAATGAGTGTTGTTTTTTTTTCGTTAAATCTGCTGCTAATAGCGCTATGATCGGCAAAAGGCACTCCCATCTCAGCCGGCTCAGACCTGGTCCCCGTTATTTAACAAAGTCCAAGTCATCATGGAGGGGAGACTGTTCACCAACACTTCCAACACAGACTGATAAAACCAGAAATTAACTTAAAAACCCATAAACATTTGAGCTACTCAAATCCTAAAATTGGGAGCTGTAGCCTGGGACAAAACCTAAGTCGGTTCTTATTTCAGTTCGTTTCTATCCTGATATTGCCGCATTCTTCTCACTGCCAAGT
Source organism: Apogon talboti (assembly GCA_037367365.1). Taxonomy (NCBI): domain Eukaryota; kingdom Metazoa; phylum Chordata; class Actinopteri; order Kurtiformes; family Apogonidae; genus Apogon; species Apogon talboti. The sequence goes on along the minus strand of JAPQRQ010000026.1, from coordinate 30,154,042 downwards.
CCCAAATCGGTGCAGGTTTGGGAACTTTTACTCGAAAACATAAGACAAACAGTAAGTCTTAAAGCGTGAACGTACATTTGTTCCTGGTTATGTGAAAGATATATACAACAGTAATGAACAACAGTGTCTGAGGAGATAGAGGTCGGACACTTTTTCCCCCCCCGAATCGATTGAAAAAACTTCGTACCAACACCAGAAGGAAAATCAGTTTACCAAATGTAAACACATATCTTCAAACAACTCTACAGTACAGTTTAATGTACAATAAACTCTAGTGGTCTACTGCAAAAAAATATTTAATTTTAAGATTCAAGAGGGAGATTGGTTTTTAAGTGTTTTCCTGTTTCAGTCGATGCTAGCCCACCCTCGTTTAAAGGGTCAAAAGGTCAACAGGAAACCAGTTAAAATGCATCTGCTCTTTGTGTTATTTCAGGTTCAATAGCCTAGCTGTGGAAAAAAAATACATTTGCAACGAAGCAATCCTGAAATTCATTTAACTTTCCTCCCCGAAAAACAATGCCAGCAACTGCACCATCCAACTGGACTCCACTAAAGCTAGTCTGTCAAATCTGCGCTTTCAGACGCTTGAAGGTTCTTAATTCCCTTCATTTTTTTCCTGCAAATGCATCAGGAACCAAATACGGACCAAAGGCTTCTTATTAAAGCTGCTGAGGAAATGTCGCAGACGTGACCGAATACACTTTGCAGAAATGTTTTTCGTACCCATAATCCAACAGCACCCCCCAGTGCCTGACCTGGTTTTAGCACCGCTCCGATGGAAATGTCGATTTGTACGTTAGCATTTCACTGAGCATGGTTACTCCGAAGGGAAAAAAAAACAAAAAACAAATAAAATCCCGTCTGTACAACAGTGAGATCTATCGGGAATGGAATACACGCCGGCGCCACCTGTGCAAGCAAAGCAAAGCGTCTTTTTGAAGCTGAAACCATCGACCAGTTCTGCCTGTGCAAAAAGCTAAAGAAATCATTTTCCTCTTTGCAAAAAAAAAAAAAGAAAATAAAAGACAAAATGGACACCACTTTGTCATGGAAACCTCCGCTAAACAGTCCTGGGTTTCTCATCATGAAGCAGACATGTTTGTACAAGCATGATGGGACAGATTTGCAGAAATTTAGCGACATGCTACAGCCTCTGTGACACAAATATTCTACATAACGTACTGCGTCATTTTAGATATTGGACCCGATGGAGAAGGCCTTCACTAACACATCAACTAATTACATTGTTTCTTTATATTTACAAAATCTTTAAAAAGCAATTGATTTCTCTACACATGACGTCTCAAATATCCTCATGCACTAAAAGAAAGGAATAAAAAAAAAATAAAAACAATGCAGGGCTACTTTGTAAAAGCTTGTTTCACTGTGGACTACAAGTCAAAGAACTCAAGTCGAAGCTATGTGGTTTTTAGCTGCAAACAAATCTAAAAGCGTTAAGCAAAGAATATACATTAGAAGGGAGGGGAAATCATTCTCTGAAAGCCGTACGTCTGAGAGAAAATGAAAGAAAATGGAAAAAAAAATAAAATAAAAATAAAAAAAGTGCAGGGTTGGCTTCCTCACACAGTTCAAAACAAATGTAGGCCAAGTTTTCCTGGGAATTAAAATATAATAAATAAAAAAATAAACAGTAAAAATCAGCAATCCGGTGATGACTACACTACACTGAGTACCACCACTAAGATAACAACAGGAAAATCTTGACCATATATATATATGCTGAAGGGAATTTTGTTTTTTGTTTTTTTTTTTGTATATATATTTTTTTACATCATGGCTCCTTCGACATGAAACTGTAAGAGGGTGTGTGTGGCGGTGCGTATGAGGATGTGAGGTGTGTGTTTGTGTAAGGAGCGTGTGTCGGTGTGTGTGTCGTCGCCGTGGTTTCAGTAGGTGAGGGTGGAGTCGTCCCACTCCAGCTGCTGCTGTCTGCTCGCCCCCTGCTGGTCCTCCACTTCCCCGCCCTCCTCGTCTTCGCTGCTCTCTGACTCAGCGCTCGTGATGTCGTCTTCCTCCTCTCCGTCCTCGCTCTCCTCCTCCTCTTCCTCCTCCTCCTCGCTGCTGTGCTGGTCCTCGTACGTCTGCGTTCGACACACACACAGAGAGAGAGAGAGAGAGAAAGAGAAAGAGAGAGAGAGGGAGGGAGAGAGAGAGAAAGAGAAAGAGAGAGAGAGGGAGGGAGAGAGAGAGAGAGAGAGAGGGTGGGGTTGTTTACAGAGTATCTTCAGCTGTAATACGTCCTCTGTGTGTTGTGCATTAGATTATTATACACACATCCAGACACAAATTAACAGGCGGATCCAACCATTTCCAGAACTGAGCTGTGTTAAAAAGAGAAGATGGACGATCGCAAACATCAGAGCTGAGCTGAAGGGAATAAAACAGCAAAACAGAGCAGAGAAATACCAAGTATTGATTTTTTTTTAACTCTTCCAAAGTTAAAATATTTGTAGAGTGTTGTTTTGATGATGGACTTGTTTTCAAGAACCGAATAAACAAAACTGAAGCTCTTCGGTCTCATTTCGACCGTTTTTTCTCCACAGCAAGAATGTTTTAATTTAGTATTTGTAAAAACTGCTATCAGTGAATCCTAGAGGAAGCAATGATTTTAGTCAAACATAATTAAGAGTGGAGTTGCACTGGTAAATGTTACACTAATAAACAGCTATTTTCAGTTATTAACGGTGATTAACAGTTTTCTGGAAATTATCAGCTTTAAGACAACAATGCTGCTTGGCTAATGTTTTCAGTACATATGATAAAGTTATTAAATATACACATAGGCTTATGTATAGCTTTAATACATTTATGAATCTTACACTGAGAAAAGTGAATTTACTCTAATGTGCAGACTCTCACAGACAAACACTCCTTTTGAGTAAATACATTCTTTTAATAATTCATAGAATTTAACATTTTTACTCCAAAATTTAGCTTGGGAACTACAGACAACTAGCACTATTTTCACTACATTTATTCTTTATTCTGCCAATCAGTTCAGTCTGTTTTCAGCCAAAAAAAAGATAATAAAAATCCTCTGATTCTAGACTAAATATCAGTACTTTCTGGTTTTGTTACTCCTCTCTATCTGTGTTTTCCAAAATTAGGGTCAAGACCTAAAATGTGTCGCAGAGCTGTTGTCAGAGGAAAATATCACACTAATGAGATGTGTGACTTAATTTTCTTAATTAAATTAGAAGGAAAGTGTGACCTTTAAAAAGCCATGTGAAATGTCAAAGCAAACTGAAAATGACAAAATGTTAAATACACAGGACAAAATGACAAAAAAAAGAGGGAAAATATAAAAATCCTGTAAAGACACAACATTCAAACAGCACAAATGATGCAAAAGGACAAAAAAACATCACATAAATAGACACTTTCAGAGACTGTTGAGTCGGTGTATTAGTCAATAAAATGTAGATCTAAGGCTTTTTAAGACAGATTTTTGTAAATTTGGGTCACAAGGCAAAAATGTTTGGGATCCACTGAACTATAGCAATAAAAATACTTATAGTTTTGGCTTGTGAGGACGTCATGTTAGACTTTATCAACATTTTCATAATTTTGTAACATTTATATTCCAAATAACCACTAAATACACTTACAGTTAAAATAATTATTAGCTGCAGCTCTAATGAACAAGACAACCAGCGGTCTCCTATTTATTATTTCCTTACTTTTTCATGCTGTGCTGCTCTGATTTGAGTTATTTTGACTTCTACTTGCTATTATGATCAAGATTATGTCAATATAAAAATAAAATGTTTGTGGGATTGTGAAATGTGAACCCACTGTACAGATATATTTATATCCTGCACACAAGCTGTCTCATTAACCACAACACTTCACTTTGGAAGACAAACTGTTGATGCCTCTTTCTTGGCTCAAGCGCCGACAATGCTGTAAATCTCCATGAGACTAAATAGCTGAGCAAAAATAATCCACATATAATTCTATTCTTTTTTTAATTAAAGAGGTAGCACTCCATAAATACGAGCACAAAGACTCTCGTCGCCCCCACTGGACTGTCAATCACTGAAACTAGGCCGCAGTCACATGGAGCATCACCCAGAGAGCATTATCAGGTGGAAATCTGTCTGTAACCGGATCACATGAGTCAAATCCTGCTCCTCTGGGCACATTTTCACAGGCTAATCACTGGGAAAATGTTTACTGGTGTGATGTGTGTTTTTTTTTTTTTTTTACCTCCATGGGGTTGACGGTGATTGTCAGAGCCGAGTCGTCCCAGTCCATCTCGTTCTCCTTGCCGTTCTCCTGGTCTCTCATGGTGCGTTGGTGTGCAGCCCGGATCCTGAACACGCCCAGGATGATCATGAACACCAGGAAGCTGACACACACCACGATAACGATGGTGGCGGCGCTGGGGACCACTGCAACACAGCAATCAAACCAAACAAACACTAAATGACAGGTTATGTGTCAGCAGGGCCCGGATTCCACGTTGAAGGAGGAAAAAGTCGCAGTTTTTTGTGGGAAATGACCGTTTTCACATCTGTCTGAAAACATTTCTCTGCTTTCAACCACTTGTAGACTATTGTTGCAAATTTGCCTCAATATTCAACTGTTTTTGTAATAAGGTGCCGCTCACTGTCATTCATGGATCAATTTCAACAGCGTGTTTCGGTAACAGTGTTATTAATTTCATGACATTCTACTGATTTTTGGATCATTTTTCTTTTGTTTGGATTGGTGACTGGAGGAATTGATCTGTAGATGCATTAATAAAATAATCTACATACCTGAGACTAGAAAATTTGTTTAACCCTTTATCGGGCAAGTGACTATTTTTGGTAATTTCCACATACATTACAAGACAGTGACAGCAATAGTTCCAGTGAGGACAGTGAGTCAACAATCTCAGGTCCAATGTGGTCTACAGGGTCTGTAAGGTCCACCTCTG
>JAPQRQ010000026.1:30099772-30128018 GCA_037367365.1 Apogon talboti | reverse complement strand
ACTGGTGATAACATGCATAAAAATGCAGTAAAAGCTGCATTTAATAATAATAATAATAATAATAATAATAATAATAAAAATAATGGATTGGATTTCTATAGCGCTTTTCAAGGCACCCACAGGGCTTTCCATTATTGATCCATTATTCACTCAGTCTCATGTTCACACATTGGTAAGGAAAAATTGCCCCTCTTACCGCTTCATGTATTTTCTAATTCAATCCCAATTAGACATTTTTTATGTTGAGGATTTTTTATGTGTTTCTACAAGAAAATGCTCAAGTAAAAGGGTTGAAAGCTTAATGGTGAAACCTAAGGTTGTTATCTATTGGTAAGTTAAACACAGGAAGAATAAACTAAAGGGGGAAAATAATAGAAAAGAGAAGCCATAAAGTAATTTATAAATTTATAGAGCAATAATATAAAAACAAAATCCATAGTTGCAGTTGTATATAAAGTACTCACATCAAATGTTTTAGTCATTTTGCTTTTATTACAAAGCCAGAGAGAGTTGAGAGCTGGTAAATAATATGCAGCAATTTCTGAATTTGGAGCAGAGCCCGTAATGTGTTCATAACGTCACAGAACCGTTAAATTAAAAGTTGATAACCGATAATGAGAGATTATTTTAGGCTTACACTGTGTACTGACAACACTAACACAGCAGAGGGTGACTTACTTGTGGGATTTCTTCATGTTGGCTCCATCTGGACCCTCTCCACAGTCGTAGGCCTGGATAGTGAAAGTGTGCTCCTTCTGCAGCTCACAGTCCAGCTTGTCTTTGGCTCGGATGACCCCCTCACCAGTGGACTTGTCCAGGACCACTGCCTCAAAGGGGACATTCTGCCCGTGGATCCTGAAGCCGCAAATCTCACCTGAACATGTCAAGAGCCAAGAGAGACTTTGCTCAGACTAACTGACGATCGACGGCGGGGGAAAAAGTGATACTGCATGTACATTCCCCAACAAAACAAAAGTTATGTTAACAACAAAACCATAAAATCACGCAAAATGAAAAAAAAAGACCAGCCACAGGTTTTGGGAGCCAGGGAGTTGTAGATTGGGGTGGGTGGTGTCTGTGGAGGAAGCCCAAAAGCACTGTCATATGGGTGAGTCGTTGGGGAAGGGGGGGCAAGTTGGGAGAGGGTGTGGAGCTTTTGTTGTTATAGAATATAGTGTCTTTTCCAAGCCACTTGAAAACATTGCATCCAGTCAGTCATGCAGGCAGAAACCGAAAAGATGTGGACAGGCATTTCACAGGAGTACTTAAGATATCTCAAAGCAAAGGCACTGAAAAAAGCCCATAAAGAAAGTACACAGAGAACAGTATTTGCAGTGAAGGTCATTTATCACTGTAATAAATGTAAGAAAAAATTAACACCTATCTCAGAAGAAAAACAATAATTAACATAAAGAAAGGAAATTAAGGCAAAATTAAAACTGCGGTATGGTGATCCGGCACCAATTCAGTCATCAAAACCTAATTCTGGGAAGAAAAAAACAAAACAAAAACAACAAAAAAAAACCCCACCTTTAATAAGTTTTATTTTTTGCAAAAGAAAGTCTTCCTGTGTAAATTTGCCTCTCACCCAAGACTACTGCAAAATGAGTCCAAATAAAATGAAATAATAGAACCAAACTGGTACAATAACACTATTGAAACAAAAAAGAACTGGATGAGAACTGGGGTTAGAAATATCAACTTGCTTGACATCCACATCAAATGACAACTGCAGCCATGCTATGGTAGAGATTAGTGGCGGAGAATTAACTCAAGAAATCCACTGAGGCAAAGATGCAACAACAGAAACTTTGCAGCAGAGAGAGTTTGCATTAGTTAACAATCTCAGCAGCTTTCATTTGAGTCAGAAAAGTCCACAGGAGTCACTGTACCTGCACAGATCTGATAGTTCACAAAAGGTGCACTACAGACGCATTTTGATGGCGTAAAGATAAGATCTAAACATTTGTAGGTTTTCAGGAATTACTGTAATCCTGTTTAATACCAATTCATGCTCAAATGTGTTGCGAAGTTGTGGCATTTTAGTTGGAATTTTGTTTAATCCACACACAACTGGTCGTAGCAATTGGATTGGACAAAATGGCAGCAAAGTGAATGTAAACTCCTGTTTTTTAAAGCAGCTTTCTTTTCCTGGTGACAGCTGAAAAACTGTTAGGGTCTGCAAACTGCAATGGATGTCTCATGCACAGATATTTCTAAGAACAGTCAGCCCCACATCACACTTTTCATCCAGCTGTTGGAACTCCAAAAAATTCAGGGTGAGAAAAAACATAAAAGTCGAGTAAACCAAATGGGGAGATTAAAGAGCATGGCGGGAGTTTCTGTGTCAAAGTGCGGATGTTGTTGTTTTGCGTTAGTGGGTTAATAGTAACAACTAAGCACAAGGCAGAAGAAAGAGCCCAAGATCACCTTCTTCAGTGAGGGTCACCTCAAAACTCTCTATAAGGAAGGGAGAAAAGATAAACCCAGATCAGTTAAAGAAGAGTTAAAAGCTCAGAGAAAACACAGAGAGGACAGGAAGGAAACAGTCTAATCACTTTGACAAAAGCTTATATTCACTTTCTCTCAAGCAAAACCTCTTCTGCCAGATAAAGAAAAGGGGGATTTGAACGCTCGCGAAAACCTGGTTGTGTCAAAGTCTTGGCAGTTTTATTAATGACTCAGCAAATGGTTTAGGAGGAAAAACTAGTGAAAAAGTGACAAAACATCCAATTAAATCTGACGTGACTCGTTCATTTAAACGCCTGTATTTTGAACCTCAAATGCAGGAAAACGATGCCGTGGGCTGTTCCAGCTGAGACGGCGTAGTTCGGCTGTCATGAATCCGCACTGCGCAGCTACCTCCAACAGTGGTTGACACTCTTATTAAAAAATTTACAAAAGACAGTTTCACACAGCTATATTCTGCCTGAGTGGAAGGAGGCACAGGAGGTAGACCCACACTTTCTTAAGATAATTATTAATTATCATCCATATGCCTATAAGGAATTTTGTGACAAATGAAAAACGCATTTCACATTGAGATAATTGACGGCCTAGTTTTACTTTAATGTAGGCTGTACAAAATACCTGTGGTGTCTGAACCTCCCTTTTCCATTGATATTCATTCAATAATGCACCGGTACTTGTTTAATTACAGTTTTTCTGTTTATAGCATTAATCTTGTTAGGCTTGTGAGTGTGTATAAAGGATCAGTGTACATATTTTAAAGGAATCTATTTGCGAGAATTGAATATAACATTCATAATTATGATGCCACTAGTGTATAATCACTTGAAAATAAGAACCATTATTAACCATTACCACCTTAGAATGTCTACAGATGGAGTAGGTGCCCTTCATCACGTTCATCACGCTGACCTGAAGTTACTGCACTAGTATAGGATGGACTTCCTCTTCTTTTTTCTGTTTTATGGCGTGTGCCATTCAAAGTATAAGGTGTATTATTGTCACCTACTATGTTTGTATGTGGACTAGCTATCATACCTTTAACAGAAAGTCCAGAACAGACAAACCAAACACTGAATATAATGGGGGAGAGGAAGCTATGAAGGGTATTCATTTGGCTGACATCTGCATCTTTACTGCAAGACTTGACTAAATATTACACACTGAATCCACACAATTTGTATAACATGTTGTTTTGTTGCCACTGTGGAACATTAATCACGGGAACTTCAGAGAGAGAGAACTGTAATAGTAACACAGTGAGCTGGTTGTCTTCAGTTCTCTAACATGCAGTAATCCTACATTGTGACAACACAAAACACAGAATTAGAGATCTTTTAAGTCAAAAATGTATACTAGGAGACTGTGGCAGGACAAATGAGACTGACATAATCTAGGTACTTAAAGACAAACACTGCAAGATACAGAGAAAATAATATAAAAGTACACTGCTTAAGAAGTTAGTGTATTATAATGTGTTTTTCTGCTTGCCTGATTGAATTAAATCGGAGTCAGGGCCTCCTGAAATTTAGACTTGGTCATTTTGTTTTCACCTACTGGACAATTAAAAACAGTTTCACATTAGACGCTGCTGTTCAGAGGCAGTCATGCATTGGAAGTTGTGGGCCCCTGTGTTCAGCACAGTCCTAATGACCAGCTCACGCCATGGATTTGAGAATTCCTCCAAATGTCACTGTGACAGGCCTCTCAGCCTGAACTGAGGTGGAAATCACAATAATGGCTATGTATTGATTCTAGTCTTGACAAGCGGCGTACAGTTTCCTGCTGGTGCTAAATGAAAACAGGCAATTATAGTCAGAGAATATTTATAGGCTAACAGATCAGTATACGGTATATTCAATGGTGGCTGTGAAACAATTTCCTATAAATGTGTTGCAGAAACACAGACATCTGTCATTACAGAAGGACATTTTCTTCTGGCAGTTTGTCTAATGTTCACCCACGAATCAAATAGCCCTATCTGACGCTCGCTGCTTTGTGTCGTGGCTTGTTTTGGAGCACAGTCATCCATGAATGCAGCTCATTTTCATGTTTGCAGAGGCTTACGTTTCAGCTATTTCGGTTCCAATTGGACTGACTGTACTCGCCACTGAGATATGCGCACACACACACACACAGACAGGCAGGCAGGCACTTAAAGTCAGTCCCACAATACATCAGCCTAACAGCTCGTTCTTTGGGTTTACACTTATGCGATGCTATTCACCTTGAGAGTCTGTTACTGGGTCGGCTTTACAGTGAATCTCGTTTTATTGGCACAGATGGATCGACTAGAAGGCTGGCACGGCAGAGCTGGTCACCCCTGCTGCCACGTGAAGCCAGATTGCTGGCTCTCAAGATAGAGTGTGCTCACAGGGACACACAGTCCACTCGCAAAGCCATGCTCATCAAAGAGGGAGCCTCAGCTGAAAGAAGTGGGAGCAGGAAACTCTATTCAACACTAATTGACTGTGAAAAGGGGACAAACATCATGCGGAGAACAGGAATATAATTTGATTCCAGGCTTTCCAGAAAATTTGGGCCTCTCGCTGCAGTACTGCACCTTCAACACTCCTCAAGTCGAATGCAACATGAATAATATCTCACATAACTTTGGCGCAGGGATGGAAAAAAACCTGACTTGCTAAACGAGGAGGGCTAATGCGAGATTAAAATGGTCATAACAGAAGGACTGAGAGAGCCTCGTGCGGAGGGAGTAGCTGACAAAGATCACAGACTGCGCTCATGTGATGTGAAATGGTGGGAAATCATTTCAGGGCTCTGGTGCTTTGAATCGTAGCCAAAGTCAATCCCAGTGTGATTAAAACCCCCCAGAGCTAATAGTGCCTCGGTGCATAAAGCATACTAATTGTGCCTTGCCACCGGGACTAAAATATAAATGAAAGAGCATTTTGATCTGAATATCAAAAGAATCAAATTCTCATAAAAACGGAATGCGTAGAATTCTGTCAAGTTACAGAATGTATATTTGTTTAACAGTGAATTAAGACACAGTAATTTAGTCCCTCCTTCAAGAACTGCTCATAGCCATAAGAGTAAAGACAGATAAGACGGATTATTTTAATTAGGTGTGAAGGAAAAACAGCAGCAGTGTTAAACCTCCGCTCTCACCTGCATAGCGTAGAGGGGCGTCCTTGTCCAGTGCAATAAGAGGCGGGTCCAGGAGTACTTTGTCATCGTTTTCCGTTACAATCCCGTGGTACGTTGTCTCGATCCATGGTTTGTGCTTATTGACTGTAAGAAACAAACACAGAAGACGCTAAGTACCTATAAAAACAAAAAAGACGTAACAAACCATTTATATCCTAAGGAGAGATGTCTTTATGGGTGAACTGTTTTCTCTCACTGGCACTAATTAGCAATTCCCATCTTTTTGTCTGCTTCTAATAACCAGATTTTGTCTCAATTTTCTCAAATTGCTACTCTGGGTTTTACATTTCATCCCACTGCAGCTTGAGTGTAATTTTTATGACTTTAAGGAGGCTATTTTTTAATATTACATTTGTTAGGCATCGCATAGAATTAAGAAATTCTCACCACTGACATTAAAATAAACACATGATGGAGCAAGAACAGCTACTGAAATGTTATATCACAAGACAACACAACAGGAGCAGGTTTTCCCATAATTAAAAGAGTTAGATGAAGCACCTAAGCCATTTTTGGCACCTCTAAAGTCAAATGAATGTAAACCTAAAGTGGAGAGCCTAGATTTTGTGCAGTCGCGAGCTGAAGTCTTCCAAAAAACTTAAGAGGAAAAAGCTGGAACTCAGATAGCACCTAAGCCTTCTGATGACTGGGAGGAAACCTCAAAGTCCTAATGATTAATCCACACAGAGGAAATTCAGTCATCATAGAAGCACACAAACTGAAAAAGAGCACACACAATTCCAAACCATATATACGTGCATAAAATCAAACCTATCTAAATACAGAAAAAAAGGAGAATGCACTTGTAGTTGGGATCATATTATCATAAATAACTCCGTGATCAATAAATATGATTGGTCTGAGTTATATAAAGGCTGTCACAGTAAAAATTAACCACAATTATTTCGCAAAACCACAATAATCATTTCATCAATCTGCGTCTGCATTAAAAAACTGTTAAAGACATGTCATATTTCCACTTAATTTTCCACTATTTGACATTTGACTGTGACTTGACATCCTCTTACTTCATACTTGTCATCCCAACCTCTATTGGTGCCTTTCATTAACAGTATTTAGTGTATATCTCTCCAGATTTCAATAACAGGTTTTGCCTATATAACATTATTGATTTCCCTGTGCAATTTCAATTTACAGTGTAAAAGGCAAACAGAAATGCATTTATCCACTGTATGTGTTCCAGTGATCGATAATATGTCAATAAACAGCTGTTCTTCATTAGTTGTACAGTACATGTATAAACAAACTAGAATTATATCATACCACTGGTATAACGTGTACAGAAAAAGACTAATAAATCATCAGTCACGATTAATTGTAGGACAATCAATCATGTGGTGATTATAAATGGAGACAGGTGTTACTTACGTGAGCTTAATAAATGTAAGATTACTGCTTATGACCCACTTCAACTCATTATTCATCACAAATCATCAATATTCAGTCACACTGCATTGTTCTATTGATCCGAGGGAAAGTCACTCTTTAAGATGAGTTATGACATTATAACTCAAACCAGCAGAGACAAACAGAACCACGATCTGTAAGCAAGTTTTAAATGTGATATAAAAGGGATAAAAAAAGGATCTGGCGATGGCTTTCAGGCGGTTTATGAAGCGGAATTTGGGTCGTTTACAGCTCCGTGTACCCGAACAGCATCCCATCTGCAGACAGAGCTCTGTTGTAGCTGGCGGCTGCAGAAAAAGCTGCAGTGAGTGACATATTTGGGCTGGCTTAGAAAACAGCGTTGACGCAGGGGAGACGGAGCTCTGTTACAGCCGATATGTGCTCACTCCGGAGTGGGAGCAGGGGCTGGCATCTCTGAGCTACTGATCTGTACAGGTGATGCTAACTCTGACTGACAGCACAGTGTGGGGGAAGAGGTAACGGGACCACACATATTTGGCATAAGGAACCTCTGCGTGCTACCATCCCGAGAGAGAGAGAGAACCGTAAAGCACAATCTCATGTCGAAGCTGCAGTGCTTGATCGATTTTGAGCAAAAATTCCCTTATTACCTTTCAACATTTGGTCATTCAAGTGGTCTGAGGGTAAAGAGGAGTTCTACCTACTAATGTGGACTGTAGAAAGTCTACCTCATGATGCAGTTTGTTTTCAGACATACAGGTGAAATAGTCCCTCACATAGTGTCTGAGGCCTTTACTATAGACTTTATCTCTAATTTCCCTTTTTTAATAAGTATAAAATAGAACAAAACCATGTTTGACCAACTCCTGTTTGGACTGGACAGCACTTTTAATACAAATTCAACACTTCCTTATCGGTTTCACATTAAAAGCCATTTCAGTTGACAGAAAGCATTTACTGATTAATAGGGCTTTTGCTGTGTAATTGTACCCATCCTGAAGTGTTTTAAAGTTTCTACAAATGGCAATTTGTCTAAAGCTGCTTGGGCCAAACTTATGATCAGGCTATTTTATTGGATTGTCAGTTGGCACAATAAAATACATCAGAATAATAAGTCATGTGAATCTATTCCAGTGTGAAGGGTTTATAACTGTTGGCTTCACCAAATCTAATAAAAGTGCAGAGGAGAAACTTCAGTAATAAATAATTAACAATGAACAAATCGGACAAACATGTCCAGATGAAGCAGGAGCGGTATCGTGGTAAGTCAAAAATGTTTTTATCGGATCGGTCCCAGCTTGTAAATGATGGTCGTTTTTAGTTAAGAAAATACAGTATGTGACTGACATCTGGAATTACTGACCACACTTCAGATTCAGTCATGTGAACGACTACCACTTTACTCGACGCAGGAGCTGGTCAAAATGTCTTCTCTTTTCCCACAGTGGCGTGAAATTCTATCAGATCTTTATCTTTATTGTTTTGATTTGGACAAAGAGGAGAGGCCTGCAAAAGGAAGGTATGTATTTTCAAATTATGGCATTTCCTCCCTTTATTTTCACCCCTGCAGCTTTAATTATTATTACCTTCAACTATTACGCTATTTCTTCATGCAGGCAAGTGCTTCTATGAATAAAAGCTGAGGGAGTGGCGGTTTTAAAAACAATCAAAAGAATTTCACAGTCATAAAGTCCAGACCTTGTTGATCAATGTGTCCTGCCGTCAACCCCATCGTCCTCATCCAGACAGTTAACAGTCAGCGAGCGGTGAGTTCAATGTGACCGGGTCATGTTTACAGTGAACTGACGCAGTAGCCCAACAATCCACAGCAGGAACCCAACTCAATAAACAAGCGGTCCAAATGTAATGTTGGATGCAGTTGCGGTTGCATAATAATCCATATTTCTTAATATTAATGCTCTACTGAAGGACTGCACTGGGCATTCAATGAGCACAGGCAGTGGGAATTAAAATAAAAGGTCAGGATTTTATGATGTTCAACATGGTGAAATCTAATCTTCACAGAAAACAAATAAATACAATGCAAATGTAAATGGATTAAGCCACGGTTCACTTGGGTGAATAAATTAATTTTGGGTCAAAAGTTAATCATTAATTATACATCTGTTGTGCAGTATTAATATTATGTTTTGGTTGTTGCTAAAATCAGCAATGTTTTGTTATTATGATTATGCCCCAGGTCTTTCCATGCCTATACTTTTCTAGCTTTTTTTTTCCAGTAATATTTTAATACACCAACAGACAAATTATTTCTATTTTAAGCTACATTTTAACCTTCCAAAAAAAAGGACTCTGTAGGGATGTGCTGTAATAATCAGAGGTTTTGACAATGTAGATGTAGATGCCTGCATTTCATCCTTTCCAGATGAGAGTAAGATGTCGCCCATGACTGTAATGCATGAGATTTAATTCAACATGGACTGAGTCAGAGGCCGGTCTGCCCTTGTTGTCTCTGCTAGCAGCTTTTGTGTAGCTAAACCCTACTTTTTATCATTATATTCACGGTGGGTGAGCTGTTATTCTAGCAATTTGCCAAAACATTACTGTGGAAAAAGCTAATTTTAATTTAATGCCGTTTTAGTCATTAGTGTGGATGTGGCCTCAAAGAACCTTCTGATTCCAAATCATATTTCCATCTTGTCTCTGATATTGTTCGTTTGGATTTTTGATCAATTAGAAACAACATACACGGTGTAAAAGATAAATACAAGTATAATGTAATACAATAGCTCTTAACATGATTATAGAGTGCATCTCTGTGGCTCCACGATGCTTCATTAATTATGGTATGTCATGACACGCTGGAAATATTATGGAAACTGCAATGACCAAGTGCTGTATTCAACCAAATGTTCAGCCCCATCTGCAGCATAATTATCAATAAGGAAAAGCCTGCTGCTTTGCCTGAATTGGAAAGTGCAATTAAAATTAAATATCTGTTTTGCTCTTTTGGCACTGCTTTCGGTTCCAAAAAAATGGTAAAAGGAGACACTAATGGATCTGCCTAATATAACCAATTTCATTAAATATTGAATCACATCCTCTAGACCACGTTTATCCAATTAGCAGAGCACACATTCTGTGTACAACATCCATCTCAGCCAGCAGATTAATATGTCTCTGGTGCCAATACTGATGCTGCTCAAGTGTCTGCAAGGTAAACAACCCAAAAAATATCTGTGGTACTGCGGACTCTTCGTATTTATGTCATTAGTTATTCAATTATAATAAAAACTGTGAGTATTTCATATCTAATAGTTACATGATGACACAGCCATTTCTCATGTACTGACCCAAAAGCTTCTTTCTTAAAACTTTGTAATGAAGTTATATGATAATCCATCCCTGTGTCCTTATAATACATTCAGAATTTACTGCAGCGAGACATTTTTCATCAGTTAGGCTTCACAGCTAAACCCTAATTACAATATGTCCTGTACCGTCAAATTAAATCCACAGTTTTTGTGCTGGAGAAAGCCTTAACACCACACATTCATCATCCCACTAATGGGGAGAAGCCTGATGTTCAAATCACACTCTATGGTAAATACTGTGGGCATCAAACAGTAACAAGACAAAAAAAAAAAAGAAAAAAAAAAGCAAAGCCTACAAAAGCAGAAATAAATAATGACGATGCTTTCAGAAGACGCTTATGTCAGTCTGCCAAATCCAATTTCAGCAAAGCAAATCACTCCTGTTGTGTGTCATTACATAATTTAGAGTAATTCTCAGCGATTACATGATCAATGAAAATTAATTACAAGCTATTTGAAAGGGTTGGCATAATGTGATAACCTCAATAAATTGAGAATTACCAACAATTCTAGCAAGAAATGGTCTCGAAGAGGTTAATTTATTACATGTTAATATGACTGATGGTAGTTTAACAGTATTAGTAAGTATATAAGTGCTCAAACTGCGTTATGTAAGATCTTTCTTCATAAGATTTAGGTATTTTTACATATTTTTATCAGATATTTCTCAAATAAAAACAACTGAATTATATTTTGATGCTTAGACACACTGTCCCAGCTATGATGCCTTTCCCCTCAATTAAATAACAACTTACAGAATTACAAAACACCACTATGATTCTAGCTGGGTCTATTAAATATGGCACACTTTGTTTAGTAATGGAACAATTCTCAACGAGGCAGAAAACACATCTGTTGACAACAAATTGTCAATGACACAGAACTGCATGTGCAAATCTACCATTTCTCTTTATGCACTAATTAGTAGGGATGTCCCGATCTGATCTAAAGATCGGTAACGGCTGCCAATCTGGCATTTTTTAGAAGATCGAATTGGATTTAGTCACGTGATCGGGCCGATCCAGTTTTCACACGAGTTTTCAGTGTTGTTCCACTTAACAGCTGCCGTAAATAAAAACGAAACATCATACAACATGTCCGCTTTGTGGGAATACTTTCTCTGGAAAGCAACGAAAGTCAAGTAGCAACTTGCAAGACATGTAAACTGGCAGGGCTCACTTTAATGCAACAAATTTGATTCGTCACTTACAAAAGTATCATACGACTGAGTATGAGAACTATAAGGCTGCAGCGAAGCTGAATGTAGAGTGAATGCTGAATGAAAGCTAATGTGAAAGCTGAATGTATACTGAATGTATTAAAAGTAATAGTTCTTACCTCATTTTTTATATGTAAAATCTAATTTACCCGATTGCTTGATTTTTTTTTTTTTATACTTAAAATCTTATTTTAAAAGTTTTTTGTTTTTTTTTTAAATAAGAGGTATAATATATCACAAATACTGGATTGGACTTGGTTCTTTATATGATCTGACTTAGTGTATGTTAAAAAAACAAAACAAAAAAAATGTTGTTGGTTACATTATGAAACATAATAAAAACCTATGGGTAATACTTTGGTTGCATTTAATTTCAATGCTGGGAAGAGCTATTTTGATATTAACTATACACCAGAAATTCATGTTTGTTATAAAATCTAAATTTAATAGTAAAAAGTATTGTATCGGATCGGTATTGGCTAAACTAATCATAAACAAAATCGGATTGGAAGCAAACAAAATCCAGATCTGGACATCACTACTAATTTGCATAAATATATTTATGCATTTCTGTATAAATTGCTATAATGCTCCTTTAATAAACGTGAATATAGACATGGCACTGTTGGAAATAACTTGCAAACAAACATCACATATCACTTTACATGTGAAATGCAGGAGCAGAATGGAGTGAGGTGCACCTGTTGTGTTTTCCTTTTGGGACTGATTGAGGCCAATTAATCGTCTTTACTAAGTGTCTCGTGACCTGAAATGAAGAGGAAGTCTTCAGACAGATTGCCAGGGCAGACTACTACATTAATCTGCTTTAGAATCGACGGAGTCACAGTTTCTGTGAGCCAGGTCACATGTGGGCCTCACATTTGTCCGTGAGTCGTTATGGCCTCCAGCAATGAAGCAGGACCGCCAACGAATGGTGAAATATCTAGCAGCAGTCTCAAGTTATTATAAAATTTATTACTTTTTCAGACTGGCAAAGGGAAAAACCACTGACTTGAATTTCAGCAATAATTTCAACCACAATAAATGCAGCACAGTCATAGGAATGTATTTTTGACCTTTTAAAGTAAATAAAGCCACTCCAAATGATGTACATGCAGCCCTGTCATAACCTCCTCTACTCACCAAAGCCGCCTATCCCCGGCCACTTAACTTAATTAAGACCCATGGTGCTCTAGTATCCTTACGTCTGCAGGATTCTGGAGGCGTTCTGCTCCATGGGAGGTCTGTCCTTCCCAAGTTCACTTAGAACACCTGCATTAGTGTTCGACAGGTGCACATGGCACCACCAGGGAGACTCTGCTCCAGGCCTGTCTCGCCACATCAGTGAAAAAAAACTGCAATTTGTCCAGAGTTCAGCTTTACTCATCTGTTAACCACCAGCAAATGTGTTTACACTAAAGCCCTGCTAGAAATATGTTTACAATTCCTTTTATTGCTTCATGTTAACCCTGTGCATTTTTGTAAGCGTCAGTTTTATCCCTGTTATTGTAATGTACACAGAAAAAATTGAATACTCGGTTGGGTGAGGCTTTTCCTGACATATGAATTAAATTATTGACTTTCAGGGGGCAGCATGAAAACATTCTAACAATACAAACACAGACTGTGGGTCCAGTTCAATGTTAATCATCTTAATTTGAGAGCACATGATTAGGTATTGTTATACTGTCTGGCCTTACTTTGCACATTTCATTTCAACCAGCAAAGAAGGAAATGATCAAACTTGGCAAAAATGTCAGAAAAATCGGACACAGGTGAGTCTACAGTAAGTCCTTGGACAAACATCCAGGAACTGAAGGCTTTTCAGGGATTCAGTGCAAACTGCATGGTGACTGTCTGCTGCTGTTTGAGTCACTCATACCTCCCATGAAAAGCAATCCAAAAATGATTTGATTCAAAGCGTGAAATCTTCACATACATTGTGTGAAATTGCCAACAAGGCCCTTTTGACAAGATGGCTTCATCATCCTCTGCAAACCTGCTGCGAATGAGGCGATTTGCTGTGCTGTGACTCTGCAAAGATTATTTGACAAAAAGCAAAGACATAATCCACCCAACTGCAGACACCATTATTGTCGGAATCTGGGCCATTTATTAAATACATACCATCTATATAAACTATAGCATAATATGTTGATGGCTAGACTTGAGTGTCTCTGTACTGTATAAGAAGAGCATGTTTTTCTTTTCTTTTTGTTCCTTTTTTTTTCTTTTTTTTGGCTGGGAGGAGGCTTTAAGATTAAGAACACAATGAGATCAGCGAGGGGCTTTAAAATGTTTGATGCATTCTCAGACAGACCTGCTGCTGAGGGTGTTTAGCAGGGAAGGCTGCCATTTTCTCAATATTAACTTTATTAGGAACCCAATTCATTTAGTGCAATGCACAATCACTACTCACCCAATTACAAAGTGCAGACTCAGTGCTTTGCAGATCAATATAATAAAGCAGATAGTTAGATAGAAAACTGCAACTCTTCTCCAAAAAATAATCTTCATTAAACTGATTAAGACCTCCCTGCAGTCAATGGAGCTCCAGGACTGTGTGTGTCTGTAATGGGTGTAGTATGTGCAATGTGTAAGCGCATTTCTAACATTCAGTGTAGATATTCACATTCCAAAGGCAAAATAATGTGACATGGTAAAATAAAGGCTTCATGTTCCAATTCAATGCCATTTCTCGATGCATCTCAATGTATCACATCCTCAATTTTCTATATTACCAAACATGGCAGGTTTTCCATTTTAGGTACAATTGGGATGGACATCAAACCTGACAGCCTCTGCTTTTGGTTGATTAGCTTGGCTCGCTGTAGTCTTTATAGCTCAAGGTGAAAACAGCAATTTCCTTAAGCTTGCTGTATCACCAAAGTAGTTCATTTTTGTCTGGTGGATTTTACAAACAGACTACATCATGTGCGGTTTGCGCTTCTGGACAAAATACGAAATGAGTCTGCTTTTATAACATGTTATCGGCCTCTGCCATACGTCCCAATATATAAAAGCAATATTCATCTAATATTTCCAATTCAGTTCGAGAGAGTGACAAAGTTATACAGTTGTATTGCAAATAACAGTACAACTTTACTGTCCTGCTGAGAAAAGAAACCAGCAATAAACTCTGCAATGTTCGAAGTGCTTTGATTATAAATGTAACTGGCACCATGTCCACATTAATACAGATATCTGTCTGGACAACTTTAATTTTACAAAACAGGTTTGTACTTGCTTGCTCCGCCAGACAGACACCATTGTTTCTGGTGAACTTTACCAAACCGCAAACATAATAACAGACATAGCAGACGCAGAGGTCTAGACTGTCCTGACGTTGAACAGGAACAGGTATTGGTTTGTGCTTTTTTTTTTTTTTGCCAGTTTTCAACCCAACAGTAGTAAGTGACTCCCCAATGTGTCTGTGCTGACTGCGATTTACTGCTGTAATACACCAACTACACCTGTATGATCTATAGTATATTTAATGTTTCAGGTGCATCACCATTACACAAAACAACAACCATGCACGACATCAACATCGTGTTCTAATCTCTTTGTTTTGTGTGTCCACACAGATACACAAACTAGAGTTTTTAGAAATCTTCATGCTGGCAGGTTTTTTTTTTTTTAAATCTCCATTTTAATGTCCCAAAATAAAATAAAAATGTCCATGCCTTTGGATTAAACACTTACCTCACTTAAATCCCAGACTTAAACATCATTATTCTGCCATTGAGAAGCAATAAAAGAGGTTTTAACATTGTTTTCTACATTTGCGGATTAGAATTCTACCTGACAAAAGTAAATTTTTACTTGTCCTTGTGTAGTTTTTTTTTCAGCAGTTAAATGTCATGGCTTATTTACAAATCTTAGCTGCAATGCAAGCAAGATGCTGTTGGCTCCAATTATAGCCTGCAGTTAACTGTGAAATATATAACTGGAAATGCATCATACATCACCCAACCAAGCCAAACAAAGTGAAATATCAAGATGCTAAAGATGATGATTTTAGCAGGAGTCCTGTGCTGCACATGTGCACCTCTCAACATTTACGACAGAAGTAAGATATAGCTACTGGAAACCTTTCTCCATCGTAGCTCTATAGAAAAACAGTGTTTAATGCTTTCTACCACTTGTCCAATCATAAAAGTGAGCTTCTAGATTTACTCGTCTAATGAGGCATTTTACATAACCCAGGTGGTGCTTTTTGTTGAGTCCTGGGCTTATTAACTTCATTTCATGTGTCTCTTTGTGCTTCAGTTAACACTGAATGGAGCAGGGGAACAGAAACACACCCACTGTAGGGTGAAAGAGAAAACTGGACTGCAGCGACCCACCATCCTATTTCTAGCTCAAAAAAATCTCTGCCCTCAATATAAATATTATATGGAGTGTAAGGATATAAATACACAGATATAATGGACCAATACTGGCCTCTTGCTGAATAAAACATCTTCAGAGAGAGATGACGTTACCTGTCACATCTCACACACCTCAAAAAAGAAAAGGTCATGCATTTGTTTGCATCTATCTCTTGAAAAACACTTAATAAACCACACAATACTAACCCAATATACTGTTTTACACAAAGCTTATAACAACTAAAGGAACAGAAACTATGCTCAAACATACCCCAACGTGCACAGATGGTGGGCTACTTCACCCACTTACAGCCAAGTAAAGCTGTACGTGCCATGCAATCCTGTTACCCAGTAAATACAGCCAATGGAATTTAATCCTGTAATGGGTTGCGTCGATTTCATTCACCGACAAGGTCGACGCGACTAGCAAGGCATCAAACAAATCAAATACGACTGCCAAAAGCATGCTACTTGTAAGTTGTTATCGTGTACGCCTAACTGTGAGCACAACGCTACAATGACAGGACAACTATCATCCCATCAACAGGTGACAGCTACTGAAAAAATAATAAACAGGGATGACAAACCAAGAGGAGATTAACATTTTTGCAGAGGCAGTTGGTTGGACTTTGGTTGGTCTGAAAGGGATTTCTGGCACAGGTGGACAAGGATAAAGTACTTGGTGTGACAGTGGGTGCCAAGCAATCTACTAATCAGCACTCTGTCCTACCACTACACCGTAGCCTCCTCTGAACTTGAGTGTGTATTTTAAGAGCCATTAGATGAAATTGGACCCAATATCATGCCAATTTTGTCATGTACCTGAAAAGGATATGAGTTGGACTGAAAAAAAAAACAAGAAAACTCCCAGACACTTTTAAAGAAATAAAAAGGTTTGTCATTACAGCTGTTTAGGGATGAGAGAGTTCACAACTGCAATGCTTTTTGTAATTTCACCTAAGATTGGGTGATATGACGATGCTATGCCACAGTAGAAATGTGTCTACTGGCAAAGAGTACAATACATTTCTCATTACGGGAGCCATCTCTTCTTCGTTTTACTGCATTTTGTCTGTTTTTTGCCAACGTGTTGTCTCATGTAAGGGAGTTGTTTTTGTTTATGTAGGGAAAAAGAACTAAATACCAAACATGATGAAATACAGTGCAGTCATTTTAATCCATTTCTATTATATTGTTAATGCAATATAAAATTATATTGACAGTAATAGAGGATCATGGCCGTATTGTTTATCCCCAGGGTTTGGCATCACCACTGATTTCCTGAATCTATTCAATTCCATTGCACAGGGTCACACTTCGCATCGATTCCCAATTCCATTTTTATCCAACTATACCAATTCAGTTAGGAATGTTTCAGAAAAAATACCAATTATGCTTATATATGGAGGAGATTCTCAGAGAAATAATACCCTCTGACTTGGTGTATTAATGAAAATATTCACCTTTATATTATGAATTGACCTCCAAGCAGTTACATGAATATAAATGTGCTCTAACACGATCAACAAGTGCTCAGTAAGTGCTTTCTTTCTATGTCGATATTAATCCCGATAAAGAAAACTTAGGGTGTATTCACACCTGGAAAGTCATTTGGTCTGCTTATTTGGTTTGGATTGAATGCAGGCTTTATTTTTTTCATTTGGGTCAGATCACATTCTCATTGCCCTTTTTGCTAGTGGACCAAGATTTGTAAACAGAAGCATGCATGTGACGAACTGCGCTGGCATTGGACATAAAAGTCATGAGCGGGATGAATCAGAGACGGCAGGTGTTGATGAAAACAAACAGAGGTCCTATGTGCAGTTATTGTTTTCGGAGTAAGTATTCTATTTTTACAGATGCAAATTACGAAAATAATGTTAATTGTCAAGAACAGCTCATTCGGAGACAGTTTGTCAATGTGTTATGTGTCATTCTGCATCGGCGAAGACGTGCTGCTCGCGGCTACGGTGGCTCGTCAAGCACAAAAAGGCGCACGGTTCCTTGGTTTGTTTCAGCTCGAGGCCGGTTATATTCACACCAGAAGTGAACCGGCCCAGAGTCCATTTTGAAACAGACCGAGATCTTGGTCCGCTTGTTTGGTTCAAATCAGAGTTCACATGTTTGTATTCACACCAAAAAAAAAAAATCCGGACTTTCCAGGGAAACGAACTCTGGTCCGTTTAAAACTGACCAAACAAAGTAGGTCTGAATACACCCTTAAACAGGTTTCAGCACCAAGGTCTCAATCTGCTGTGCTTTAGTTTTTTTCTCTCAAATAAGCAAACAGCAATCCAGCAGCATCAGCAATCAACAGAATAAAGCTTCACTGCAATCTTTTAGGACTCATAAATATTCCACGGTCTCATATTCATGCCAACACTCTGCCACAACACTACAGACTTCTGTCATGCCCCCCAAAAGAAGGGGGTAACGTATTGGCCATTCAGAGTGACACAAAGACAAAGGCCTTTTGTGTTGGCCCGGCTCTTTTATTGAAGCTTAACCTATACAGTTTGACCTGTTAGCCGTGATGAAACACTTCCTGTGAGAATGTAAGGGCCACAATAGCTCCACGTAATCCTGAGACTCAATAGGACGCCACTACGCACTCTTTCACTGTACGTCCCAAACATCTCACATGTCCAGCTACAGCACGAGCTCTACTGGTTACTCTGGAAAAACGAGCTTAAACAGATTGTAGCAGCTTCACTGCAGCAGATGACTGGACTGTAATTACCAGATGAGGGCTGATGTGGTCTGAGAACCTCTGAGGGCTTGTTGTGTAATGAAGACACTGTGGCCAAGTGTCAGGTCTGTGATGTGTTGTGAAGCACAGAACATCGAATTAACTCATATTTTACATCTGATGGCAGGCATCCAATAAACATCCCTCATCTCATTGGAGTACTGTACTGTATGCAAAGAGGAAGCCGTGCTAGAGATAGTTCGCCCATTTCTTAGCAACACAGAGACTGTACATTATATTCCAACAGTTTTCTGTGTTTTAGAACAAAATCACAGTAAAAACTAAAGGGAGAAAAAGTCACATTATTATTACAACATATTACAGTAATGAGATACTTGTAAAATCTGCATTGCATATGAGCTATTGAAGTGCTTCCTGTCAAAATAATTACACCATAAAAATGTGTTTTGATGAAGATATTTCCTCACTGTGTATCTAAAATAAAAGGTGTAATAAATATATAATAGATGCATGTATCGGTATTTGATTTTTTGCTGGAACATGTTCATGAGAATCAGCCAGCTGTTGGATGAGAAATCATGCAACTCAATTGCACTAGTTGATGTATACTGTATATGTTTATATGATTTTTGTTTTTTAGATTACTATTAGATGTTTAATGTCTTGTCTATGTTTAATGTGGTGCTCTCTGTGCCTTTTTAAATTGACCCTCAGGGATAAATAAAGCTGAATGGAACTGAATTGAACTTAACTGGTTGTGAATCCACACAAGGTTCGCATGCTGTCTCATTATTAATTGAGACTAAATAAAGTGCCGCTGTTGCTATGTTGGTTCTCATATTTGTCCCATTAGCTGCTACAGAACAGAGAAAAAAAAAAAGAAAAGAGGAATGGAGTGTCTATGCTCAGGCGATAGTCAGACCTTGAGGTGTTACCAGGGAGACGGGAAGAAAATTGGACATCTGAACAAAACATGCAAAATGCACAACTTGTACCAAGTAATTTAGAGAGCGGGAGCAGTGGAAACCAGTGACATCAGTAAAAGAGGCAGTAATGAGTTAAATACTCCAAATGTGTGTTTGCTTAAAGCGGGGTTTTCACGGTGCACAGGTGTGCCTCAGAAAACAGAAAACCACAGGCCCCCTCAAGGCAGAATGGAGCCTTAAGTCTTACTGATGTTAGACAAAAATATCCTGCTAGGACAAACACAAACTGCAGCCAAATAGGTGAAAGTATGCAATGCATGCAAATCCAAATGAAGGAATGACTCCAAATGCACTGCTGAGTGGCTCTCCTGACTCCATGGCCTAGGAATAATGCTCACGGTCTAAAACAGCAGGCACACGTCTCTGTTTGTCTTGCCTTACAAGCTCCTGATCATGTTGGCGCAAGCAATCTCCATCACAGACTGGGAACTGTTCTAGGAAACTTGTAGACCCTTCAAAAGAAGCCCAGACCCCATGACCCCACCCCCAATTCCCCAAACGTCCCACTCACACAGGAGTGCCTCTGAGTTTCCCTGCCAGGCAACAACATTTGTTTGTCTTCTACGCAATCACAACCGCCCAGCCGAACGAACACACCCACAGTGAGCGTAGACCTACTGCGCCGAGGGGGTTGGGAACGCGGAGCCTTGAATGCAACTCAATCACCTCTCTGTGCTGATGATACAAAAGGGCCAGTGAGAGTGGAGAAGGAAGCGTGAGATGGCTGGAGCTCCACACAGGCGCAGGACTGGAGTTGACCTGCAGCTCTGGGACACCAGGTAATGCGCTCTCTGGTTACCCGCTGCCATGTCATTGTGGACACGCACACATGTGTACATAATAACGGCTACAGAGTACCGTTTTTCTCATGGAAGCAATGGGGCTCATGGGAAGAGAGAGAAGAGGCCAATAAGACACAAATATGCCTTCTGGGATGAATTCAATCCTCCATATAGTTGTTTATACATGCATTTACAGTTTTCATCTTCTACTATTAGTTTACAAGTTTAAGCTTTTAATCATTTTATTTAAAAAGGTGAAATTTTCATATTCTGGATGTTTTCTTGGATGGTTTATTTTAAAGTATGTCCACATACAGGACTACAGGATGCGGTTTCTGGACAGTTATTTAAAATATTAAGGCTGCAAATAACTGTGATTTTTACTTTCAATTTTTGCAAATAATTATTTGTCTGTCAAAGAAAAGGTGAACAGTTTCTCACAAAGCAAAACTGACGACCTTAAATGTCTTTCTTACTCCACAAGCCAAAGATATTCAATTAACAGTCATAAAGGAGGAAAGAGAGGGGAAATATGGTCTTTCACAAAACTTACTGAAACTAATTAATTAACAATTAAAGAGACGGAAAATTAAACCAATTTAAATGTAAAAACCTCTGTAATATTTCTAAAAAGTCACCACATAACGGGAGCATGTATTACATAATTATCCTGGCCATCATACACTTCTACCCTCAATGATTAATGGTCTTAATAGTACATTCTGCTCAACATTTGCAGTATTAATGTATAACATCAAGACATAGGGCTGAAGTGATTTTCTTTTCTCTTTAGTTTCAACACAACTCTCCAGTCATCTGGCTGCACAACTTTATATTCACAACTGAATGACCCATTCTTGACAGTTCACTGCCTCCATTCAGACGATGAAGGCACAAATGAGAGGAAAGTCACCACCGACCCAAATCGAGTCCACTATTCTCAGGGCCCATCATCCCAGGACTGTGTGGCAAAGTACCAAACTAAAAATGCTTCAACAACTTAGCGGTTTTGGACGGATTAAGTCATATACACATTCTTGAGGGGCTTGAGTTGCGATCCTTCAAACAGTGAACACATTGTGACGTGCCCAGTCAAGACCCCGACCCTAAAGTCTCGGCCTGAAAGCCCTTTGTTCTTCTGTAAAATCTTTGAATCAATATGGAAAAGTACTCAACAGTGGGAACAGAATGAAAACCAAGGGTGACTAAACGGTTTTCCCAGGGCAGTACAGGCCATTGTGTTTGATAATGGGTCTTGTAATATTTGGCTGACATGCTAAATAATTTTAATTCCCACTGCAGGGCAGGTTCCCCCATTACCTCAGCTAAAGAGGTCGTACTTTCAGGACTGTTTGTCAGCAGAATACCCAAACAACAACAAAAGTGTCAATGAAATTTAGTGTAATTTTCAGCTGGAAGCTAGCACGACCATGCAACCGATTAACAGGCGATTTATGCGTCGCAATGTAAACGTGGTCTGTGGAGCAACTCCTAGCAAACTTTTGTGTTGCTTGAGTACCGACTTACGCCTGAAGCTATTAAACGTAGATGAATAAAGAAATAAACTATTGTCCACCATTTTTAATATTAGCCAGCACTTGTTTCATGCTAATCAATGAAAACACTACCAACACCCGCCCCACTTTGTTGTACCACGCTAAATCTGCAAAAATGTGAATTAATCTTTCCTATATTCCCCCATATCATCACATCCATGGTTTCTACTCATATCCTGTTGAAGCCGAATGATGTTATGATGAGGAAAAGTAAGTCTCTAAGTGATCATGAATGATGGCATGCAACAGTGTGACCAGAGTTTCACAAGAACAATGCAGTTATTGTCAGCTGTGAGAATCCACATAGTTTTCGCTTTGCCATAACATAGTAGCAGGATGACACAGGGTCACATAGATTATAACATAAAATGAGGGGAAGCGAATGTCTATTACAAACTGAAAACATGAGCTTATTTATTTGCCAGTAGTTAACCACATCAGTGGTATACCCTCTGTATTTCTGGTCTGGTTTACAGGACCCACTAATCAATAGACATTTAAGATTATACGACCCACACCAATGAGTTCATGCTTTCATTGTGCAAAACAGAGGAAAAATCATGTCATTAAGCTCTGGGAAACAAAAGGAATTGGCTGATTCTGAGCTCTAGCTGAATTCCATTTAGAACCATGATACATTAGTTTGTGACTAAAAATATAAGACACTAGAGAGCAATTTTCCGATATAAACCAAATCTGAAAACTATTCCCAAGGTTTTAGTTTGCTGAATACTGAATTGTTTTAGGAGGTTATAAAGCAGGTGCCCATAGATGCACTGCATGACTACATAAAATACAATTTGCCAAGAAATATATTGACCTGACCCATTCCTCTGACTCTGAAGTGCAATTCTCAGTTGATCAATGGTAGACGTCTCCAGAAAATGAAAAACAGCAAGGTAAGATATATACCTTAACTAGATATGTAACCTTTACTATGTGTTTTGCATATTTGAGACTGCATATGTTAACTGAGCAGCGCACAAAGCAGGGCCTCCAATTTGCTCTACTAGCATTAGTTAATTCGATGATGAATGAGCCACGAAACTTCCCAGCAGCCAGCTTTTCTTTTGTCCGCCTGTGTGTACACAGAAGCAGCTAATGCGTCTCCGACCTGAGCAGGCCTGATGTTTGCCTCTAAAAATGGGACACCCAGCAGCTGCTCATATAGTAACAGAGTGTCTGCAGGAGCGAGAAATCTGGAAATCAGTCAAGGACGAGAACTGACAAATATAAATTTACAACTGTGGACAAAGAAAGCAATAAGGTGAAAAGGTTTTGAAGCTTCCAGAGGCCCAAAACAGATGACCTGATGATCTGTGTTTGCTCCAGCTTAGAAAAAGCAGCGTCATGAATCAAACCATATGGGGAAGACTTTCACAAACTGCGCATAGTACCATGTTAAGCAAAACAAATGCTTGTTATGCTTGCGGCATATAGCCGAGGGCTAAATCATCTGATGCAATGTGGGCAAATTTATCTGAACGCCCAGTAACACAGTTTTCTTTAGTGAATAATATCAGAAGTTGACTGATAAACAATGACAGTCAATTAAATGGCCGATATTACCCTAACGCCAAAGTCAAACTAAGAAAAACTAGTGGTGCACTAATTGGAAAAATTCTTTGTCAGTAACAATATTGATATTTGGAAAGACACTTTGGCCAATAGCTGTTGTTACTTTTAGTTTCTGTGTTTTGCTTTTGTGATTTTACAACGAAATATTCATTGTAAATAAGAAGCATAGTCACTATTTTAAAGTCTTTCAGTCCTTCATCACATTATCTTGGAGTGAATGCAGATTATCTGTAGATTTATGTAAAAACCTTTATTATAACATATAATTTATCTGCCAAGGTCATATGTGAAAAGACACTTTAAATCCTGATACCGATAGAGGCTGATATCTTCAAATATTGGCTGATACAGATGTTTGGCTGATATATTGGTGAACCACAAACAAAGACCTATAAAAGTAAAAGAAAATACCTTCATCTGTGAGTAATTGAGCTGGAACTGAACATCAAACCACTAATTTTACTATTAGTTTTCCTTAAATTATAGCTCAAAGTTCTCCAATATATCACTGATGTCAGTATTCCAGCTGAAGCCAAACGAGCGATGCTGGAGCCAAGTTCTGCTGATACTGATAGTTTGTAAAACGTCCTATCTGTACTTATTAATCAATACTTCTGATGGACACTGCAGAGGTTTCAAAGAACAAAAATCCAAGGAGTGCGTTCCCTCGTTCAGCGTTAGATAGCAGGTAGTGGCAAAAGAGAAACAACAACAGGCTGGTAATGATATCCAAAGTTACACTACCTACATGAGGTGGCAAACAAAACGAAGGAGTGACCTTTGGTTAGTGAGATAATCCCTCACAAAGATGGTAATTTCACAGGTCTGCTGTGCTGATAAGAACAGGAAATCCAGCAGGTGCACCTTACAAACGCACACGGATATGACACAAAACAGCAGATTTAAACCCTCCCCGGGACTTAACGGCTATAGGAGTCTTCCTTCTGATTGATGAAAAAGGAAATGAAATGACTGTTTTACAAATGTAACCTCCCAGTGTTGAGGTTCCCCAGCTGCACCAGGACAAATGTGGCCGGATTAGGAGCCGCCTCGATCACTTTCAGGGTGTTTATTTCATTCACAAAGCGTACAAGGGGTGTGACATTAAAAAGGAAACAGCACACTGGCCTCCAGCACTGGTGACTGCACAGGCATGCTGATATGGCCGGTGACTAATATACACCTGCCTTCACACACCCTGGGACCTGAAACACGTCCAGGCACACAGAGGGAGGTCAGTGGACTGGACATGAGCATTAAAACCAGGGTCAATAAATCCATGCAATGAGGGTGTTAATGTGTGAGCATTGAGCTGCTGTAAGGAGGGAGACAGACCGCCCTGCAGCAAATACATGCATGCTTCTTCTGTGTGTGTAATGGTGTCCATGGGTGACATTGTGAAAGCAAAGAGCACAGTTGCAGTTTGTGTTCTTGTGTGTAGTCTCTGGACATAAGTAGGCCTAGACCGCCTTCATCTTTTTTTTTTACTTGAGCCTGTAATCACAGCATATAAATTTTTTAATCCACCGACAAAACAGGAGCTTGTGAGGAGGATCTGCAATGCGTAGCCAACCCGGCTCTATCCTGCTGAGCATTGGGCCTGTTAATACAGAAAAATAAGCCTGTGTATGGTTTAATGATAAGACGATAAAGACAGAAATAAGCAAAGTCAATACATGTCTGCGGATAAAATGATGAGGACACCACGTTCCAGACGCGGGGGAGTTGAAATAAAACACATAATAAAACTCCACAGAGAGTGAGACGTTTTTGTTATTTTTTTAAATTGTTTTATCTTGCATCTTAAATCAGACTGTTTAAGAAGCAGTCACCAAAAATAGACTGAATGCAGATGACAGAAGGGGGTCGTATCGTGGCCTTGATGTTATCTTCAAAGTAGCCTATTTAAGGGTTTTAAGCACAAAGATGAAACATCACACAGATACTGAATATAATTATGATTTAATGGGTAATAATGTGTTATCTAGGGCCTGAACGGACACTTAGCCGCGGATGCACTTGCTACCGGCGGGATACTCCGCTACATCCCTCCGCTGCGGACCATCCCCGAACAGGTCCCTGAACATCCCCCAGGACCAACCACAACGTCTGGGAACAAGCACAAAGCTCTGGCCAACTTTCAGCCCCGAAACACAGAGAAATAACCCCGTCTGACACGGACACAAGCGAACACGGGAACACAACGGGAGATAAATCCCAGCTTAGTTACCTTTAGCTGCTTCCACCGCACATAATAGTCCGAGGACCAGTCCGACAGCGGATGCAAATTGTGTATTCCCTCGGAACCGCATCCCGACTTCGAGTTTAACCGAAATACAACGCAGCCTTCTTCTTATTCTTCTTCTTCTTCCCTCCCTCGTCAGTCAGGCTGAATGTTTCGTTGATAAGAAAAATAAAATCCAGGAGGTGAGTGTCGGTTACTACGGTGGGTCTAAGATGGCCGTCGTCAGCAGCGCCGCTCCGCTCTCCCTTCAATCACCGCTTCTCTCGCAGTTTTGCAGCTTGGTGCTTTCACAGACCGTCGGAAAAGTGCATGACGCGCAAACAAGGCGACTCTGCCACCCGGGGATTATAGAAGAAAACTGGAGTGGAAGGTGAATATTTACTGGCAAGCAAGGGAGTGGATTAACCCCTAAAGACCTAAACAAAACCTGACCAAAAGCATCTATTGATCTATAATGTTTAATAACCTCTTAAAATCTATTTTTACTCCTTTGCTTTGACCTACATAGCATGAGACTCTTGTTAAAGTGTTTTTATTGTTTTTACTGTTTTATATTGTTTGTTTTACAGTTATGTTTTTATGAGTGATGTACAACACTTTGTTTCTGTCGTGGTTGTTCTTAAAGTGCCTCATAAATAAAGTTGAGTTGAGTTGAGTTGAGAACAACCTATGAACCACTAATCTTATCTATACATGTAGATAATTCACGCAAAATACAGTTCATCAGCTTTTGATCATCATCAGGTATGAGCCGATATGAGAGGCTCCATAGTGAATGAACATAGAAATACCATTATTTACCATTAATTTATCAGTAAAACCCATGTTAAAGTGGTTATAGGCATGTTTTTTGATGTTCAGTCTCTGTTTTGATATAATAACCTTTGAATTTACTCTGATATTTCATTAACATCCACAGTCAGTAAATAAACTGTAGGAAAATGCCAGATTGTCCCTGAAAAATGAAAAAGTCTGAGAATAATATAATAAATGGTGACAAATCACTTCAGAAAGGTTAAATGTAGAGAAATATTCATTTGGAAGACAGTAGAATAATTCTACATCTTTAAAGGTTAATAACTTCCTTGAAAGTAAACAAAAAATTGTGAGTTGATGAGATACTTGTTTTGTTATATAATGTTTGAAGACAGGAGGTTGTAAAGTACAGGTTTTCAGCATTTATTAGGATGAATTTCCTGTGATACATCTACTCTCATACAGTAGAGCAAAAAGTACCATTAGGTTTTGTTGTGTTATAATGACAGAGAATGTTTTTCAAATCTGCATTTTGCCAAAAGGTCAATGTTGGTATGAGGTGAAAGGGTCGCATTAGATTCAGTGGTAATAGTGGTAGTAGTTTAATGACTCCAAAGGCCTTAAATGTACTAAATTTACACTCTGGTAAACTCTTTGTGCACAACAAGAGATTACTGCACTAATCCTGTTGTTTTACACCACATGAAAATATTTCTTATTGTTTAGGCTAATTTTTGTCATTGGAGCAGAGGTCGCATTTAACATCTCTATTTAAATTGGGTTTGTGAAAGTGTGCACCTTGTTCCTGTATTATCATGTTGAATCTCAATAAAGAGACTGAAAATGTAATATGTTTGGTCACCTTTATTTTTGTTGTCCTTCTAGGGCTGTAATGAACAAAGTCTTTTGCACAGCACTGTTAATAAGTAAAGAAACCAGGAAATATATAAAAAGAAAACAACAGGTTGGAATCAGAGAATGTGGAAATTTCTTTCTTTAAACAGTTACTGAAACTGATTCATTGATCACCATAATAATCATTGATTAATGTAATAGATGACTAAGAGATGATTAAGAGTTGATCTATATAACACCTTCATTGTGTGTAATGTTGAATGATGAAAAACAGTAAAAATCATTTTAATCTAGTGTGAACGACACATGGTATTTTAGACTCTACTTCCTGACATGACAACATAAGCCTGCAGTTGTTAAACATTCTTTTAAAACTATTTTCCTGTAAGAATGCAACTATTTAAGCTCTCTCCTCTGGTTACACATTTTTGTAGAGTTGTGTAACATGTTTAATATGTTATGTCTCCAGGATAAACTGTCGACTGAAGCACCAGCTGTTCTTTTAGATTCTGACACCCTACAAACATAAAGCAGTGCATTCTGTATTTTATTTCAGTGAACTAGACCAGAAAAATAAACATAGCTGCTTTTTCTCAGTTTTCCTCTATTTAATTATCACCCAAAGCAGGGGATGATTCACTTAAACATTACCTAAATAACTAGAGACATTGACAAAATTTACTTTGCTTCTCGGAAGGATCAGGAAGAACTGTAAAATCCAAACCTGTAATTTACATATGTTAAAAATCACAGCAGGTGACCCATTTTTTCACAGATTTTTGTTTCTGGCTTCAGTAAAATCTTAACAGAGGGTACAACTGC
>JAPQRQ010000026.1:30082915-30099672 GCA_037367365.1 Apogon talboti | reverse complement strand
CCCCCCTTCTCTGAACATCTCTTTAAAAATACTATTTCAATAATATTTTATAGGGGTCATTCTGGTCTTGTTGGTTTTATTTGGACCCTCTCATATGTTATCTAGTGGTCCATCTTTAAGTCGTTGGACCATGTCTATCATGTCAAGCTTTGACAGCTGTGGTTGAACTTTCAGGCTTTCAGAGCTTCTCTTTATTGAACAAAAGTTCAAAAATTTGACTGTAGTTGTAGTGAATTGGTTACAATAACAAGACAATAAAATGACTTAATTAAGAAAAATGACATATACATGACAATAAAATGGCTATCTTTATGTTTTAATAAAATATTTGATGAGGTTTACTGTCAGAGTTAGCATTTAACATTAACTAACCAATGACTCTTTGCAGATGACTTTGATGCCTCCTACAGCCTAGAAATGTTGTCACTTCTACCTCCAAAAATACAACATGGCGACAGTTGAAATGCAAACTCCTGGCTTCAGAATGGCAGTTTACAAACCAGTGATGTTTCATGCAAGAAACTGACAAACAAGTCCAACACAGACTCCACATAAGCTCATTAGTTTGCCCAAATATAAGATCTTGCACCTTTAGTTACTTTTTAAAGTAGTTTGTTGGACAGATTCCACTAGTTCAGTAGAAAGGGCCCTCGCCGTGCCCTTCTGATTGTAAACAGTCAGCAGTTTCAGCTGCCTCTTAGGGGCCATTGTTACTGATATGAGGCCAGCTCCCTGAAAACACATGGCAGGAGTGAGTGGGAATCTGACAGATGGAGGCTTGATAACCTCACAGAATACCTCGCTCCACTCTATAGGGCTCAAGGACGCTGCAGATTAAGCCTCCAGTCAGCAACTTCAGCCACATCCATATTCATGAAACCTACATATCACTGGTTTCTCCTGTCCAACATGTCTGATGTGATCTGCATCCGTTATGTACAATCCAAAGTTAAAGCGTAAGTGGAAAACATTAATTCTCATTTGCGAGCCATGTGTGGTGAATTCCTCCAGATGGGCGTCAGGTTGCTGAGAGGGGCGAACGGGCGCCGTGATTTTCATGTTCTAGTTTTAAGACCTTGACCTCTGACCCCCACAGAAGGTCACCTCTGACATGGCATAGGGGGGGTTCATACAGCGGGTCAAGCCAGTGTCACACTCTCACCTCCTTGGCTTTATTGCCTCAAAGAGTTTAGGGAGGGGGGCCTTGACATGGCTGTCACTGTGAGTCTAATCAGTCATCTGTGATGTCGGGGTCCTTGGGGTCCCTGGAGACCCCTACTTTGAAAACCAGTGCCCTGGGAATGGCAGCTGACCAATATAGACATGTTGGACATTGTAAACTTCATCTACATAAAGTAGCAGCAATAAAACTGCAAATTGTTGGCATTCTCACCAAAGTTTATGCTAGTCACTCATGTTCTGCTGCACAGAGGCGAAGAACAACGCTCATTATTAATACTTTTCAGGAATCTTTGTGTTTTTACAGAAAAAGTAATAACACTGAGAAAACAGAAATGTGTTGAATTGAAAGATGTAGTCAATAAGTCATGAATAGAGTAGAGAAATAGATTATTACTTCAAACTCTACACAAGTTTTTTATTAAGATTATTTGATAAAATCCGAGAAATACCAATTTAACATATTTTATTAAAGCAGTATTTCTGTGTATGAAGTGAAACTGCGGAGTAGCCTGGACAATAATATAAAATATAGAAATATATGTGAATATATGGAGATTATGGACTTATTAAAAGCTAATATTTGTGTTAAAATGATAGTATTTTAGTGTGTATTGCAATGTAATTATAATTTTTTTGTTATTGGATTTGTTAAGAGATAAACTGAAAGCAAAAAGTGAAGGCCATCTGTAGTTCACTAATTATTGCAAAGTGTAATAATAATTACAGATGGACAGTGCAGAGTCAAAGTCCCGCCCCTTTCGTTTGCGTCCCATGTGACCATATTTTGGAAAAACTTCAGAAATTCAAGAAAAAATACAGATAAAACAGTCTATAGCAGGAGACAAGTAATTTTTTGATCCCCTTTAAATGATACTTCATTTACACGTATGATGATTGTCACTTTAAAAGTCAAGAAAGTCGCATACAACCATCATCATAACTTCTCTCTCCTGAGTCTGTTCAGAGTCTCTGCAGCTTCAACATGACCAGACTGTTGTGATTTTTTTTTTGTTGTTGCCACTTTTAATATTTGTCTCTTCACTCTCAAAGAACAAGGAGTAATATTCCGAGATTATGGTTAGTTAAGTGGTGGTGACATGATATCACGTGTAGTAAGAGATGCAGTCCATTGAGCTGTTCATCACAAAACTTTATGTTTTTTTATTGTCTTTACCACAAAGTGCAACATTCTCAGCTCAAAAATGATCTTTTAATTTGACAAACATCAGATATGTAAATGGTGGTGCAATTCAAACAAATTACTTGTTTCTCGCCATTAACTGCAGTATGTATTGTTAAGTTAGTTAGTTTCCATGAGGCATAGCAGAAGGGGTGGGTAATTTGGTAAGTAATTTGGATTAGAGTCCATTATTTATTATGTAAAATTTCCTTCTGTGAATTTGTAATATCTCTGTAGATTGCACTTATAGTATGTTACGTACCACACACACACACAGCCCTGCTGACACCCACACACACCGGATAAAGCTAATAACACAGACCCAAGGCCCATTGCCCACCCATTATCACAACCCCCAAGTTGAGACACGTCTGTGATTAAAATCTATGTCCCTTGTGTTTGTGCATTGGAAAACCTGCCGTCCAGACAGCGGATGTGAGTAGCCTGCTCCCTCATTACCCTTGAAAGAGGCTCATATGGCGAGTGGGTGATATTAAAGTGGAGGAGGTTAAAAATGGCTCGGAGCCAGTGTGTGTTTCATCGCCTCTGACCGGGTGCAGAGCACATTTGGGAGCACGCCGACCCAGATGTAAAATATATAATATTCAATTATACTGTATCTCAGCAAGAATCTATTCAAACCACCGCACAGGGAGGCACATATCCGGTGCAAGGATGTAACAAGTGCTTTTGGTTGAGTACAAAGCTGAGACACTAGCTTACTTGCATTTTAGACAATTTTATACCTTTACTCAACTAAATATCAGAGGCAAATATTGTATTATTGATGTCTGATGGCTTTAGTTACAGGTTTCATGTCCTTATTGTCCAGTGAAAGTCATATATGTGTAAATACTTTGATTTTGTTTATGACAGTCTTAAGCATTAACGTTGCAGGTGATGAAATCAGGGAATAAAGCACCGTAATTTGACAATATGCAGCTCTCTCCTCTCAGTCCAAATCAAAAGCCTGAACATAAAGCTAGCTAACATGTCGCTGTTTCATACTACTGGAAAATAGAAACACTTTTCCAAACCTCTGTGCAGAGCCACAGAGAAGCAAATTGAGTCCATAGTAATTACAGCTGTTAATCACAGATTTAACCCCGTACCTGTCTGAAAACACCTGTAATGAGCCAGTCTGACATGGGATAGGTTTTCTACAGCCCAAAAACAGTGAACAGAAGTAGGTAGAATTATTGTTTCCCCTCAGACCACTTGAGAAGATGCCAAAAAACTACTATATCTCCAAGTTTTCCTTAATAAGTTGAAAAAAAATTCTACTATTAATACTTCGAATGCGGAATAAAATCTTCAAAACCCCACTTGGATTAACTGGAAAGCATATTATCACAGAGCTGAACACTAGCCAGTTCTTTTTAGAGATATGTTGTTGTCACAGGACACCAATACTACAAACATATGATGATATTATTTAATATAATGCATTGCTGTATTAAACTCCCCTGCAGTTTACCAAGTAGTTAAAATAAACATAAACTCTACAGCACTAACATGTAACATACTCATGAATGCATCAGTAAAATAAACAAATACAAATCATCGTCCTATATTATAGGTGTAATGCACACTTTTGCTGAACTAAGGCTTTAAATGCTGAATCTTTACTCATAATGGAGTATTTTCTCTTTTAAGTGAAGGGTTTGAATACTTTTCCCAGAATTGTTATTGAATTATGCTAATTTCACGAGTGAAGAACAAAAATTTAAATGCAATGAACCCCAGAAAGTTGGATATTATTATTGTATTCTTATAGCAACAGAAGAAAAAGTTAAAATGAGCACACAAAAGGGGATAAGAATGAACTTTAATTATGGTTTATTGTTTCTTCCACTCTTGCACGCATCCTGCAAGATTACCTTGAGCATTAAGTACTGGTGTATGTTTTCTCTAAATGTTTGGTTCTTATCTCGTTTCCCTGTTTCCACTTGGAGTCACATTATTCCCTGTGACCACTGTGGAATCGGTTTGTTCTAATGATCCTTATTTGTTCTCTTCCTCCACAGCTGATGACCTGCTCTGATATAAAAGCTGGAGGTTAGTAGTTTAACCCCGCCCTGAGGGACATAAACACACATTAACGCACATAAACACACCAAACAGTGGTGTGGAGGATTTCAGGGAGT
Source organism: Apogon talboti (assembly GCA_037367365.1). Taxonomy (NCBI): domain Eukaryota; kingdom Metazoa; phylum Chordata; class Actinopteri; order Kurtiformes; family Apogonidae; genus Apogon; species Apogon talboti. The sequence goes on along the minus strand of JAPQRQ010000026.1, from coordinate 30,095,163 downwards.
AAATCACACAGACATATGAGGTCTACAGTCAGCCTGGTTATTGAAGTGTAGTGTTTCTCCCCTGTTCCCTTGCTGGTCGTGATTATGTTGTTAGCCCGTTATTAACCTGAGATCAGCCAGATCATTTATTGGTTTCAGTGCTGCAGATGGGGAGCAATTGTAATACCCTTGGTCATTCACAGTTAATGATCTGTCAGCTGAAAAAAAGGCTGCTTTACCTGGACATAACTTGAACAAAACAGTACAAGTTATCATTAAGGTCCTCATGTGTGAGTGTATACAATGGATGTATTTATTAGATGTATTTATTTGATAAGAATGAAAGTCGATCTTCCCAAGTCATGTCTGTAATTAGGTTTTTACACTGTTGCCCATAAAGTTGGAATAAAATATTTTCACCTCTCCTCATGAAATGATTGTGACGGTGACTTATAAAGTGTAACTGGGACTCAGTATGTAATCATTACAACTGGTCAAAGGTGATTACTGATGTGTATAAATAGGAATAAAAGAGGAATGTGTCTGAAAACAAAATTATTCCAACTTTATCGCCAACAGTGTACATAAAGAATTACAGAAACATAATAAAAATATACAGTTTTCATTCATGAAAACACAGCACATTGCAGAAATACTGTGGATACATTGCTACGAAACAAATATAATGAAATACACAATATATTTGACTAAAAGTTGCTCTTGTTTAATTTCTGCTAGTTGTTCATGTTTGTTGTAAAAGAATCTATAGATAAAACCAGTTCCAAAAACCTGGGAGAATACAAATATAAATAAAATCAGAAAGCAATAATTAAAAAATATCATATTTTATTCCCAAGAGCACATAGAGAAAGAGGAAAAAAATAAGGTAATTTGGAATTTTATGCCAGAAATAAGTCTCCATAAAGTTGGGACATAGGTAAGAAAAGACTGATAAAGTGAGTGGTGCTAAAAAGAAACAGCAGGAGGAGAATTTTGCTAATTGGGTTAATAGCCAACAGACTAGTGACATGATTGTGTATAAAAAAAAAGAGCATCTAAAAGGGGCAAAGGTTAACCAGTCTGTTCAAAACTACACCTGCAAAATATGGAACGATATCATAATAATGTTCCTCAGTGTAACATGTTAAAGATTCTGACTATCTCATCATCTACAGAACACAATGTAATCAAATCTTCTGGAGAAATCTCTGTGATCAAAGGCTGAATATCAGTACTGGATGGCTGTGATGGTGAGCCCTGCATTAAAACCAGGCATTATCCTGTAATGGAACATTCACTGCATGGGCTCAGGAACGCTTCCAGAAATCATTTTCTGTGAACACCGTTCTGTGCCTTCAGTAAATGCAGGTTGAAGCTGTATCATCCAAAGGAGAAATAAACAGATGCGAACATGATCCAGAAACACTGTTGTCCTCTGTCATTTAAAATGGACTGAAGCAAAGTGGAAAACTGTTCTACGGTCAGACGTATCGGAATGTAGAACTCCTTTGTTCTATAGTGAATAAAATGTGGGTTGGTGGGTTTATTGTTTGCAATTATCATTTTCTGAATTTTTCATTTACATGCTAATGTGTTCCAATTTTTTAGAATGGGGTTGTGTGTAATAAATTTGCTTGTCAAAATGTATGTAACATATACCTTTACTTCTCAGTGAAACCAGTTGAAGGAGGGATTTATTTTAACATTTGTCCGTTTGTGTATTTCATTGTGTGAGGGTGACAGAATAACTGACTGAATATTTGGAACTCTTGATTTTGTTGCATCTGAAATGAGCAGTGTGTAAGTAAAAAGCCCTTCCCTGCCAGTCACTGCATTACACCACTAATACAAACTCTACACTCCCTGTAATAGCTATAAACTAAAAGCTGTCTCTTATTAACAAGGCTCTTATATTAAAACATTCAAAAACTCATTGTCTTGCCAAACTGTAAGTAGATTGTTTTCAGGATGTGACAGTGACACAATCGTGTTACGAATCCTTTTAAAAAGTGCTCTGCTAAGCTTCTCAGAATCAACACTGATGCCCATAAGGTGGAAAAGCTGCTCCTAATGCATCCATTTGGGTAATTATGGGATTCATTATAGATTTTGTAGAGCGTGGACCTTTTCCTTGAGAAGTTTGACACTTGTCCAATTCAGATACTAATGCACTTACTGATTACACTGTGTGCCTCAGTGCATTGTATTGATTAATAAATGTAATTTATTTGATAATTACAGATACGCTACATCACTGCACAGCGTTAGGGCTGCAAATAATGACTAGTTTTGATGACGTAGGCCTATTTGACAAATATTTTCATTAGTAACTAATTAAAAATGCCTTTAAAATCACAAATATTGATTTCCACTATGTGCCTCCAGCAAACACCACAAATAATAACCTAACAAGTCTATAAATATGAAAAGATTAAGATTTGTATGTGTGTGTGTGTATATATATACACTACCATCTCTGCAGCTTTAAGCAACATGACAACACATTATAAGATGGAGTTAACTCGGTTGTCATGGAGACCTGGTGATTTCACAAGCACAGCATGATTTCATCCATCACACTCTTGACCACCTTGTTGGTGTTGGTTTGTAAATGTTCATTCTTGATCCTGGAAATAGATCATTTGACGACTCAGTCGAGCACAACTTGGTTATGTTTCCTGTTCTGACAAATCTAGTCCTGTCCAACCTCTGGATTGTGATCTACAGGAAGATGCACAGTCGTCAGGGGTGGCTTAAAACAGTTAGCAGCAATGTGAAAAACTGACAGAAAGGTAAGATGTACGTTATTGCATGAGTTATTGCAGCAAATACTGATTTCTGAACACGTCCGCGTTAATGTGCACTGTGTGGGATTCATCTGTATCTCACTGTGGTTTGCATCACTCCTCACCTCTCCCTCTCATCTAAGTGTGAACCTATGATGAAGATTATAAATGTGAAAAATGAGCCCCCACCCCCCACCCCCCCAGTCACCACATTCTGCTGCTTCATCATGTGCCCCTGGTGTCAATTTTCAACACCTGAGGTAACTCTATAACCTCAGTTTATTGACTAGGGTCGTATCAGATTGAAGTCAATGTAAATCGTAGGATATAAGGAATTCAAGACATGGACAAAGTGACATTGTTAGCAAAAATCATACAAGGAGGAGGTTGAGCGTTAAAGTTTGTGGACTTACACACAGTAGACCAGTATTGGGGTCCAATTCCATGCTGTTTATTTGTGCGTTTTATCTCTTTTGCTTTTGACGGTAAGCTCAACTTTTTTTGTTTCCACTGAGTGAGAGAATGAATGATCAGATGCCATCACACAATATTTCTAGTATCAACCATCACTAAGGTTCCAAGTGAGCTAAATCGATACCAAACGTGATGTGAAATGCAAACACATCACAAATTGTTTGATCCACATTAGCTGCTGCTTCAGTATGTATACGGTATATGCTTAATTTGCATTTCTTCATAGTTAGCCTGTTTCTAAGTCTACACATGTTTTTTTCTCTATCACGCAATGAATTGATTTTGTGTCCCAGAGAGAAAAATTACAGCTAAAGTAAGTAAATGAACAAACACAAATCTTTACAGTTTTATTTCTTGTAATCCTATAATTTCAATTAGTAAGTACGTAATTATAAATATATCACCATTAGCTGTTTTGAGGGGTTTAATACATTTTTTATGGCTTGTGACAGATTTTTATTTAGGTCAAAAACAGCTCTAGGTTGTTAAAGTTACCGACCCCTGAGTTTATAAATACTACACCTTTAAATGTTGTTAAAATGCGATATGAACTTGATCATTTGTATATCATTCAAGGTCTGAAAACTCCCCATTTCTTAATTTTTCGTGAAATAAAAGCTCCAAATGTCAGTGTTTGTATTTGAAATTTTGTGGATTCTATATCAAACACAAAAATGCACATTTCGCAAATACATTTCTTTAAATAGTAAAGGAACTGGTCTTTTAATTTACTGTATATGTATGAATTCATATATAGCAACATAAAAGTACTGCATTAATAATTCCCATGGTGCATTGGTGCTGGCATCCCCTGTGCCTGCACGAGATGAGGAAGCAGGAGATTTTGGCAGCTGCATGTTAATGGAGGATTAAGGTATTATTCAGTTACTGAAGTCTGTCTCTCAGTGTGACCTCTTAATTATTGATTTTCAATCCTCATCTCTGCACTCATCTCTGTCCTTCTTCTCCTCTATCTCACTGCCACCACCTCACTTCTACTTTTTTTCCTTAATCTTTCAGGTTATTTTCTTACAATATAAAAAAAAAAAATCGCTCACAACCTGAGAACCCTTCTTCTCGTGACTCCTTGCCTTGTCTCTGTATTAAAATGCGAAGCTGGCGGCCGATAGCTGCAGTGTCAGCGGGTGGGGTGGGGGGATTGGGGAAGGTAATTCATACCCGACTGTCACCGAGGCTGAAGGTGAGTGAGCACACCTCTTCCCCGAGGAGACAGCCAGAAATGAGCCCAGCAGAGGCGCTCAGAGGCATCAATAATCCAGCATCTCTGCCTGCACCAACTGCAACCTCACACAGTCTCATTAAACACCCCCCCCTGCTCCTCGTGCGGCCGTATTTATACAGCTGAAACTCGAATTGAGATAAATTGGAAATTGCTCATCATGTGTCTCCCCTTTAGAGCTCTCCTCCACTGTTATATGTGTGAATGAATAATATTATTTGGCCAAATCCGCATATTTCACCGGAGAGATAATGTAACAGCCCTCTTGATGCGACGCTCAGGGATGACAATCTGTGGAAAACCTCGGTGTGTTTACACCCACCTGAGGTTTGGGTATATTTTCCATAGCAGCAGTCCAACCCTGCGGGATGCTACTGTAAATAGGCTGTCACAGCTCGCAATGGAGCTGTGTTAGGAAACCAAGGAACACACACTGAAATGTTTGCTTCACTATGCCAGTGAGGACACTTAGTGAATAACAGTACTTTATCCCTATCTTAATTATCACTGCTGAATATCTAAGCTTAAATGTAACCTGATTCTAACCTTAAACCAAGTCTTAACCCACAAAACATGGTTCTACCTTCAATTTCCCCATGATTTAATGCGTTGATCCAGGTCACTGCCCTCCAAGATTCAATGTGATATCTGTACGCATTATAAGCTTTCTGCGTGTATGTTCATGCCGTGATGCGTCAAATACTTAGGGTTAGGGGTTAGGGTTATGTGAACCGGAGATCTTGGCATAAATTGACATGTGCTTGCTAGTTAATGTAAGCCAATGGAGGCCAAATGGGGTTAAATAACACGCGAAAGGTTGAAAATGCGTTGCTATAGCGCGCCAAATGCCATAAGAACTGGCGTGACATACAACGCCATTTATTGAGGTCAGTCTCCAACATGATAGATGTCTAAGAGAAAATATACTGACTTACATTAATTTCCTTGATCCTCAGACCTCTGACCCTCAGATTATTGGGATCTGCACTTGTATATTCTTTGCACATACTGTGATCTATATACCTTCAGTATATCAGTTAGATATACTGCCACCTGGAGTTAACTAAGCAAATGTATAAGAGTATTACATTGGATAATTATTGCATTGATTAACATGTTTCGGTTCTTTAACCCTTTAACTGATGCAGTGAGTAGTTTCTCATTTCTTAAACAACCCTCACTTTGTAGAGAGCATAAAGTCTGGACTGTGTTTCAATGGGAAAAGGTCATGTGGTCTGATGAGTCCAGTCTGACCCTGTTCCAGAGCCATGTAGTGATTACCCATCATGCCTAGTGTCTACATTGCAAGCCTGTGGGGGCAGTGTTATGATCTGGGGTTGATTCAGTTGGTCAGGTCTAGGTTCAGCAACTTTATATGTCCATATAATGAGCTCAGCTGAACCTAAATATACTGAATGACCAGGTCTGATCAGTTTTATTATGAAACTGACAGTGTCCAGTGGTTTTGTCATGTGGATTATGGGTAAAAGATGATGACTTTCTGGATTTACTTTATGTTTAAGGAAGAGCCATGTGCCAAATTAGTGAACAGGAGCTATGTGCTGTGCAGATCTACGTACTTTCTCCACCACTCTCTAGTGCAGCATCCATCCAGTTGCACACAGGGAATATCGTGTTATTTTCTGACATGATCCATGACATCAAGGCTTACTCTTTGATCACAGCAATAGTTGTAAATGCACACATTCAGACCAACTGGAAAGCACATAATGTTCATATCTCAGACAGCTCAACATTTTTCACTAAAAAAAACCCTTTTACAATGATTTTTGGATGGTAAGATTTACACCTTCAAGGATATTTTTTAGATCATTGCTTTTTTCCACCCCATTAAGATAGCAATACAATGCATCCTACTGTGAAATACTTTCCAGATAATGCATCAGAGGGTGTAGAGTCTGTTCTAGCACAGCTTTTACACAGACAGAGGGTTTGTATGTAATCAACAAAATCTGGACATCTGTAGGAAGTGTTAGTGTCATTGTTCAAGGCTACATTTACTTGCATTTCTATAGAAAAGCTGTCACTTTGCTAACTCAAACAGTTTTGTGCTTGCATTTGTTCCATATTAGGTCGGGAACACTACTTGAAATGCATGACTATATGTGTTGTAAAAGTTTTGTAAGCGTTTCATTTATTATTCCATTATTTTGTTCCATTCCCAGTCATCAAACATTGAGGTATAAGCTTATATCAGCCATAAACAGAACACTGCAGCTTAATGATTAAATAAATGTAATCTCCTCTAGCAGCAAACATAATTCTAAGACTAACTCTTTAATAAGATGGGTGCATGCCCTCTCGTTGGCAGAGTGATACAGGAACACTAAATAATAATAAGCCTGGTAAAGCCTGCCAGGACACTGCCACTGTTAAAATAGGCATTTAAGTGCAACCCATCCTGAAAATGGCTCCCAGCTCTGTTCCTCCTTTCTGCATCACCCTTAGGATAATTCTGTCCCGGTATTCTAGGAATCTGTCTCAGGATAAGATAATCCCGGGACAGCTGCTCTCTAATTTTAAGTGGAGGGCCCAAGGATATGGGTGTCGTGGAGCAAACCGAGGACCCGCTGACACCGAAGTGAATACAAGCTGCATGTTGTATGCGAGAAGGAGAATCTCGTCTCGTTGGCTTCTCTGACGCAGTGCTCTCGTGGGCCCTCAAGGGGTCACGACCCAATCTCAGGGGCAGAAAGTGAACTGACAGCCCGAGTCATGATTCACCGTGACAACTTCATCCGCGGTTGCCGTGGCAACAGCACCTGCAGACAGATGAAAGCGCTCGCAGTGACACCTCAGTACCACCTCCTGAGTGTCAGAGTGTGATTGAGGGGTTTGTGCATCTGTGTGTGTGTGTGTGTGGGGATTGTCATGTAAGAAAATTCATACTTTATACTCTACATCTGTAAGACATGCTTGTTTTGCATGTTTGCATTTGCATGTGTTTGCTTATGCATATGTCACTGCTGCAGATAACAGGCTGACCAGACTGCCACTGCTGATGTCTGCATTGTCATCTGACGAAAGCAGGTGCCAAACTGAGCTACTGCTGTCACTCATCAATTTCACTATTGTATAAGGTCCAGTTGGTTCATTACTGTGCATCCACATCAGCCCGTCAATGCATGGAAATGCATTGGGAGAATCGGTTCTCTTCTGTTCACGCTAGTGAAGCTTCTGGGAATTAGTATTGACATTTGAATCTGCAAAGTCTTACGCGGAGGTCAAACGAGGCGCCGTAATGAGCAGCGACAGATGCCGTTCCTCAAGCAGGAGAGTGTGTGGCCATTCAGTCACACAGCTTCTGGTTTGTGGAGACTATTATGCCTTTGTGATGGTTCTGACCTCTAGAGCTTGGGGAGGGATTAGGAAATGACCACGAGCCCAACCATAAGACGGTTTTCTGATTATGTTCACGGTTGAAGTAGTGTGGTGATAAAACTAGCATCATCCAAGAATGTGAAACCTTTAGGATGTATGACCTGGAACAAATGTGTTGTGTCTGGACAAAAAGAAAAGGCCCAGCGGTTGTGGTTGTAGTTTTTGGAGCTTCTGATATTTGATTGGTCTTTTGACTTCTTGCGTTCTGTGTGTCTGATGCTGGAGGGAAGAAAAGCAGCAGCCAAAGCTTTAGCTGCAGTAATGAAACAGCTACTTATGATCAATGCAGAGGCTGATTTCTGTTTGTAATTGCCAATCTTATTGTCAATAAACTTGCTTGTGTATTGTATTTGAGTGCCTTATATTTCTAATTAGTGCCGATTCCAGCTATTATCAACTTCCCCAGTGTAATAGTGTTGGTTATTTCCTGAAATTCAGTGTGAAATTCAATGAAACCAGTCTATGCTTTGTTCCAGACAACACTATTGTCTCACTGTGAACTTTTTTTCAAACATTACACATTACTTCTGTTTGGCTTTTAATTATGTTGCTCCATGATTTATTTCCCTTGTTTAACTTACTCATCATCTGCAAACTTTGACAGTGTCAGTGTGATTGGTGACGGCTTTAACAGGGTCTCTGCAGATTTCAAGAAGTCAAATTTAAGACTTTTTAAAGACCATAATGAATACAATTTAAGACCCATTTCACATCCATACTGGCAAAAAAAAGTACAACAAATTCAAAAATCAAAACATTTCAAAGGAAGACTGATGTTTACACATTTGTTTTGAATAAAAGTAGCGCTAATGCATTTTTAAGACCTTTTAAAATCGTATTTAAGACATTTAATGAGATTTTAAGAGAGTTTTAGACATTTTAAGGCCTTGAATTAAAATAATTGGATTTTAGACTTTTTAAGACCCCGCAGATAGCCTGTTTAAGTGTTTGATAGAGAGCCATGAAACTGGAATAAAGTTTCACTTCCCGAGACAACGAGACACATCAACACCGACATCCTTTAACAAAAAACCACAACACACAAATGCACTGGTGACATGTCCAGGGTGTACACCACTTTCACCCGATGGTTGCTGGGATAGCCTCCAGCAACAACCCCCCCCCCAACACTAAAGGAATAACAGGTTCAGAAAATGAATGGATGGATGGACACACAATCAATATTTACATTATGCAATTCAATAACATGTGGGCTTCACATGATTCAACAAATAAGTACTGCTTCTGGTCCAATAGAGTCCTTATTTGCTCACTAATTATTCTGACATGGCCATTTTGGTGAAACTACACAAAAGACACAGATTGAAATTTGTAAATGAAGATATTCTATAATTATTAGTAGTAGAGTTTTCTCCTCTGCTCAGGTAGGATGTTAAACCCAGGGTCTGAAGTAACTTAGAATTGGACCTGGAAGTAGAGGCTTGAGGCAGATTGAATTGAACAAAGGAAATGTTTGGCTGTGGTGGTTGAGGAGGCAAACAGGTGGAGTAACACAGTGATGATGCAAAAATCAGGGGGCTGAAGTTTAATGGCAAGAAACACAAGGTCTGCACACAGTGGAATCACACCTGCAGGCAAAACGATAACAGAAACAAGAGGAGACAGACCCTTCTATCACTAAACAAAAACACTCATAAATGTTTCACTTTTTTAACTTCTTTTTTATTACCTTCTCACTAATCATGTGCATTTTGACCTTATAAAGTAAAGAAAACCCTTATAGTCTCCATTACAGACAGCCTTCGACATCCAACATGGTCACAGAGCCAAAGTCCCGCCCCTTTCACTACGTCCAATGGGAACTAACTTCAGAAAAAATACGAGCAGCAATCAGTGCTGAGCGACAAATAATTTTTAGACCCTGTTTGATTTGTGTCAGTATTTACACATACAGTAAAGAAAAAAAGTTTTTGGATGCCCTTAAAATCTTACAGAATCTCAAATATTATGAAGTATTTGCAGTAAAAACATTTTTTGTGTTTCAAGAGGCGTGGCTGCATCAGATAGACACAAATAAATGCTAATTATTTTTTGGTTTATTGCTAACAACAAAAAATAACAACACTATAATTCTTGACAGTTTCAACACATTATGCACATTATGTGTATTATTATCTGTCTGAAACCAAAAACGTTTTTCCACCACTGTATGATATATGTCAATGAGACTCATGGTTTGTAACAAAGATAATAAGAAACATCTCGTTAGCCTCATAGCATAATTGCCTAAGTCTTTTTTTTTTTTTTTTCAGGCAAATGATGCAAAATGGATCAGCAGTGTTAGGAGAGTAAAGTCACATAGATATTACAATTTGGACAAAAATATGACTTTTTTTTCTGCAGCACATTAGATTTAGGCAATTATACTATGAGCTAACGGGTTTTGTGTTAAACAGCTCAATGTTCTGCATCTCATTGCACGTGATATGCATCATCTACACCAGAAAAATTGCTGGCGTCTCATATTATACCTCATTCTTCAACAGTGAAGTGAAAAAGCATTAAAAGAGATGAAAACCTCGACAAGTTTTGTCATGTTGAAACTGTAGAAACACCTTCAGTGACTCTGAACAGACTGTGGAGAGGGAACTTTTAAGCCTGTGTTCATTATATTTTCATACACTGAACAAAAATGCAAATGCAACACTTTGGATTTTGCTCTAAATTTTGATGGACTGAAATGAAGGATGTAACATTTGCTCTGCGTACACAATAGATTAATTCCTAGCTGATTTTGTTCATAAATTTGTTTGACTCTGTATTCCCGAGCTCACCTGCTTTGCTGAGATATTCAGTGTGTGACTTAGGTTGGTTATAATAAAAACCACAGATGCCTCAGGGTTTGAGGAACCAATTGGTACGTTGGCCAAGTTACTGAATGTTAATTTCTCTAAGATAAATTCTCTGAGAATTCTGCTGCACTTCCAAACGGCCTGTCAACCATTCGAGCCCAGGACCCCCACATCAGGCATCTTCACCTGAAACACCACCTGAGACCAACCACCCGGACAGCTGATGAAACAACTCTTTAGCATACATAAAGAATCTCTGCAGTAATGGTCAGTAATGAAGCTCATCTGCAGATCATCGACCTCACCGGGGTCTTGACCTGAATGCACCCTGATGTCATATCATTATAAAGTCTCATAGCCATTGAAGAGGAGTGGACCAGGATTACACAGGACACAAAAAAAACCAACCTTTTAACTGCCATAAAAGGCATTGATGTTTCATTTATGTAATTTGATATGTTTGTTTACATGTTTGATTTATATATTTTATTTGTGATTTGTTTAAGTAATACGTAGGAACTTTGTTTACAGTCTGTGTTGCACGGGGACATTTTTGGTTGTTACAATATTTGAGACCATGAAAATTGAGAGTTTTTGCTCCACTTGAGAGATAAAGTTGAAGTCACTCCAAGATTTTCCATTGTTTATTTCCCTGGAAGATTTTGTGTTTTCTTGTTTTCACCCCTTCTTGGTTTTGTGCAGCCAGCGTTTATTTATGTTATATTATGTAGCGCACATATGGATTTTCAGTTGATGTGTACGTGTGTTTTATTATATACTTGCTATGTGTTTTGCTTAGTTCGACGGTGGATTTATCAGTGATAAGCTTCGAGGAATAAATCTGTCAGTGAATGAAGAACTTTGCAGTGGTGTATTTCCTGGAGGGAGTGACAAACCTCATAAACTCTATCTGAAGGAGATGTGTTGCATACAAGACACTGACCCCCACCAGCCTGTAAATCTGTGACATCCATAGATCTGTGCCTGATAAAGGTCTGGTTTCACACAAACTGCACCCTATTGAGTGACCATTCATTGTAAGGAACAAAAGAAACACCCATACAATAATGACGCTGTCTGATCATCATCCTGATAGGCCACACATGTGAGGTGGATGCACATCTCAGCAAAGCAAACGACCTCGGTAACAGATTTAAACAAATTTGTGAACAAAATTTGAGGTTTTGAATTTGAATAGGTCTATTGTCTACATCGTGGGTGTCAAACATATGAGTTTGACATCCCTGGACGACACAGAAAGTTTTACAGCCTTGATTTTATCCCGTAAAAATTGGAGCAAAAACTAAAGTATTGGGTTCAGGGTTTTTACAACAAAATGTGACTTTTTTGACTTGTAAAATTATCTTTTGAACCAGCAAACATCATGACTTCACAACATAAATTTACCTGTCTCTTGTGTTTGACTGTAATTCAGTTTTTCTTATTGTAGGTCAAGAACTCCCTTTCCTCGTAGATATAGACCAGGGGTAGGCAAGTTCGGTCCTAGAGAGCCGCTGTCCTGCATGTTTTAGATATTTCCCTCTTCCAGCACAC
>JAPQRQ010000026.1:30046272-30080577 GCA_037367365.1 Apogon talboti | reverse complement strand
CAGGTGTGCTGGAAGAGGGAAATATCTAAAACATGCAGGACAGCGGCTCTCTAGGACCGAACTTGCCTACCCCTGATATAGACCTATATACATAAATATATACTATTTCTTCTGAAATTAGGTCCCATGAGACACAACCATTTATACAAACTACTGCACTGACTTTCATGAAACTTTGTGGAATGGTCGGGCACGGGCTGAGGATTATTCGTTTAACCTTAAGGAGACAAAGGCCAACTTAGAACTCACCCAGTTACATAATAAAAGCATATTGTAAGGGCTAAATATAGATTATTTAAGTGGAGGGATGTTGCAGTTTAATCCTCCCCTCATTATGAGCGAGGTGTTCATTAACCTTTGCGCCTTTTCCTTGGTTTGACCCTTGGGGCAGACTGAGGGTCAGTGTTTTTTTCATTCACAGTCAGCGGTGTCTGCTCTGTCTGTGCACTGAGCCAACGCCTCTTATAGGCTCCAGACACCATGTAGTAATGGGCTGATGGATGCTTGTTCTGCCAGCTACCAATGCTGAATCACTGTACACTTTCCCAGCATTCAGCAGGATCCATTAGCATCAGTTCTGCCGTGTGTTTGTCTGGGGTCGAAGCCTGCTCATACTTCAGCTGTCAGTGGGTTGCAGCACATGGTTCATACTGTTATTATTGTTTTTTACATTCATATGTCTACAGAAATTGAAGCAACAGGGGTGCAAATACACACACCATGATTTCATCGTCTCTGCAAACATACTGAAGACTTTATGTTTGTGGTTTACAGACTTCGCCATCGACTGAAAAGAAAACACAGTAATAAATACGGCTTTGAACTTGAGAGCTTGGAGTCTGTTTCATTAATCAATGCCAGAGCTACTGCTGGTTGTGCATCTTTCTTTTCCCTCCTCCACCTCCTCAGGGGGGGAATTTTATCACTTTAAGGTTTGGCTTTTTGAAGTCCTCCATGGACCGCAAGTCCTGCTGCAGCGGGTGAATTAACATGACAAAGGACGTCTGCAGAATTATCATGTGCTTCTGACTCATTCACATAAAGTCGGTTCTTATCCAAGTCAGACGTCAAACTCCAAAGAAGTGTTCGTCTTTATATAATGCTTTTCTATAAGCTCTCTGCGTTTCAGGCAGCGCTGCATTTGGCTCCACCACCTGTATTATTGTTGTAGTTGGATCTTGTCTAAACATGGTCTAAGTATATTCTCATCCTGCACAGACAGAAGCCACTTGTGTTTATTTCAGTCATCATGATGCATTCTTCTGGTCCGATGCCACAGCCAGGCTTTCTTTGTTATGACAGTCTGTTAGTAAAGGGTGTAAAGGGGAAACTTTGGCATCAGTGTTTGTTTACAGACACTACGGTTGTGATAATTGTACAATTGAGATTTTACAATCAAAGACAGGCTGTACATAGGAGTCAATAACATTTCCTTTTCTGTATGAATAGGTTATCAGTACACATCTTTTCTTTTCTTTTCTTTTGGGATGCACTGCTTGCAAAATTCTTGGCTGACACACATACGAAATAGAAAATTTAATTTTTTCCGATATCTGATGCTGATACCGATGTTACTTTCTGTTTCTTAATTAAGTTTTTATCCTCCTTAACAAAGTAGTCTTTATTATAAATATAAAATGCTAATATATGAAAGCTAAGTCTTGGAACCTTTCACAAAAATCTTTGAATGAACAGAGAATATACATATTCATTAAAAAAAACATTTAAAGCAACACAACTGATTTTGGCCAATACTGACATCTAATTCTTTTCTTTTCTTTTTTTCTTTTCTTTTCTTCATGTACACAAATCATGAATCAAAGTGAGCAGACACTGACATTTTTAATTATATATCTCAATTTTGCACAATTGTGTGGCACCTAAATATATCTGTTTTATTAATATGTTAAGCTTGTCACCAAACAGAATAATGTGAAGATAGAAAGAAAGAAAGTACAAAAATCCTGAGATGCTGTAATAGTCAAAACTTCTTTCTGAATTTGACATTTTAAGAGTTTATTTCTCTGTCTTGATGTGGACATTACCTGATATATAATATGTCCTGGTTGACATCACTCTATGTCTTAAATGTTGTAATCCACCTTAACAGGGTGTAATAATGCATTTTAACTGCCTTTCTCTTGCTGTGATACCATTTTTTAAGTCTTTTTTGGTCACTAACTTCACCGATGTCCAAAGTTAACCATCACAAATATCAAATAGCTCTTCTTAACTTCTCCGAGAATGATTCTTTTCCACTGTTATGGCAGATTTCCTGTAGATGTGGTGAAAGGGACAAAAGTTGGACACTTGCTAAGATACTTCCTCCACACATTCGGTTTCTTCCCACGGTTTTCTCCTCTTCCCATGTGTCAGATGCAAAAAGCAGAGATGACATTCCCATACATTTATCCTACGCACTGTATCAAGTACAGGGTATAAATCTCTCAGAGTAGAAGTCATGGAGTGGAAACGCTGGGGGCGGACAGGTATGTTGATCCTCAGAGTGTATTGTGGAAATAAGCTTCTGTCAAAGTGATACCGGAGCTGGAGGAGCTGGAGCAGATGGCTGGAGTCGGCGTGCCTTCGGGGAAGCACTGTGCTGTAACACTCAGGTGGGAAACAGAGTGGAAGCAGCAAATCTTCATCGCAACAAGTACGGTCTCTTATGGTCGCTGGATGATGGCTCTATAATGGGATGTGGGTTTCTTTAATCACAAAATGAGTGGATGCAGCAGCACAGGTGGTCCAACAGGAGCAGAGCCTCGACCCCACAGCAGCTACACTAACACGTGGCCCAGATTCACAGTGACCAGGTGCAGCGCTGAAAAA
Source organism: Apogon talboti (assembly GCA_037367365.1). Classification (NCBI taxonomy): domain Eukaryota; kingdom Metazoa; phylum Chordata; class Actinopteri; order Kurtiformes; family Apogonidae; genus Apogon; species Apogon talboti. The sequence continues at coordinate 30,077,745 of JAPQRQ010000026.1, read as the reverse complement.
TGTTCCTCACAACTTGGAGGGTTTCACTTCAATGCAATGTGGATCAACATGCAGGTGGCGAAAAATAGGATGCCACAAAATGGGTTAGAGGCGTGCATGAAAAGAATTCCAACTTCACTGCCTTGTCATGTGGGAAAATAAATGCTGTTGTGTGCATTAAAGTGAGTTGATGTGTTTGGTGTCACTGCAGCTGTTGAGTGTTTGTCTGAAGCGAGTTGATGTGTTAACTGATGTGAAGGCAAAAGTGTTGGTAGCTGTAGTCAAGGAGAAGTGAGCAGAGACGCAATGCATGCAATTACAGCAAAGGGCAAAACGCAGTGATCATTTAGAACGAGATAATGACACACTCTCAACAGCGTTTCCTGGAAAGAAGTGACAGAAATGACACTGGATGGAATAAAAATGAAGTGTATTTCTACAGCACATTAGATTTAGTATGCTCTAGTAGGTTGTATGTAAAATGCATTAATATGCGGTTGATGTTCCCACCATAGTCCATGATTACCGGATTTTATTGTGTTTTATTGTATCTCTTTGTATTTTATTGTATTTCTTGGTATTTCTGTTTCTATAGATTGACCTTGAGTGTCAAGAAAGGTGCCCATAAATACATTTTTCTTCTTCTTAATAATAATAATAATAATAATAATAATAATAAATGGATATAATGGTTTTACCCCGAATGCTGCCACCAGATCCACTGCCAGATATCCTTTGTGTGAACACGATAACTAGGACAGATTATTATTATTATTATTATTATTATTAGTAGTAGTAGTAGTAGTAGTAGTAGTATTATGCTAAAATACCAGGATGTCCTACTGCATCTGTGTTTGTTACCAGTTACTACTGAAAGGAAATATAAATGTGTTTATTTTTGTCTTTCTTCTAACTCTACCTCTAACCAAGTTCATATGCTTAAACTTAATCAGTCCTTAATCATGTCATCATCACAGCATAAATGCAACAGTTGTGGACTATCTTTTAACATGATCAGTGACATTTTGTGTCCAAACATTTCTTGGATGTACTGTATGTCACGGACAGTTGACCTATTCTGTTGTTTAGATGGTGGCATGTATTGAATTTTCAGGTTATTCCTACCCACAATCCTCTGCAGAGTGGAATCTACATCTCATTGACTGAGCTGTCAAGAGTGTTAAACTGTGGTGGCATATCGAATCATATACTTTTTCTTATTACTTTGCATTTTACGCTACAGACTATGATGGATGTATGAGTAAAAGGGTTGTAGTTCAAGACACAAAGTAGTACGTGGCAGTATGTACGTTGGCAGTTGTAGCAATTTTTTTAACATAAAAATTATCCAGTTTGGAAAGCAGCTTAGAACATTTACAGTATTTATATTGAACCTGCTCCTAAAAACTTAACTTAAATTTTGCTTTTTTGTCTCAGATTAGACTGCATCCATATCGGGCTAACTCTCTGAAAAGGCTATTTTTCCTTTAATTTCTCACTTGTCTCTATATAATGTATATTTATATTGTTGTCGAGGCCCTGAAGGGTTTCAGAAACTAAATATGTCAAGATGAATTTTGAAGGAAACCTTTACTAAATGATACCCAACAAATCTCTCTTGTTTCTATTGAAATATTGATGCGGCTGCAAGATCAAGGTGGAGTCAGTTGGTGTAAATATGCTGCATTAATAAAAACAAGCTGATATAGAACATACATGGTGCTGTCAGACATGAGCAGAGTGTAAAAATGAAGGAAAGAAGCTGCTGCAAACGGTTAAATGCTGAACGCTGAGGGAAATATTTTGGATTTCACAGATAAGGATTTGCGTGCCTCAGGCCAGAGAACACTACTTAAAAATCACATTGGATATTCACATTTAAGATTCAGCCTCATGGTATGATACAGGCTAGAGGCAGAGCTCTGTTTTGTGGTGTTTAAGTGATTTTTATTTCCACGAGGCAGAGGTGAGGTGTCTGTCAAACTTCGATACAAGCTATACATTTTCTATATAAAACAGTTGGAAACATCAGAAAAAGAACTGATCAAAGCTGTGTCAGTGGGACTGCAGATCAGAGAGACGAAAATAGAACAAGCTGCATTAAAGGAGGTGTATTCCCTCGGCGCAGAGATGTTGCAAGTTGAGGGAACTGAGAGCAAATCTTATCTATTAGTCATGAGGTTTAGGGTGGACTCCAGTCTATGTGCAGAGCTTTGTGGATGAAAGTGAGTGACTGTGCACTGCTGCATTACTCCACAGTGTGTATGCCTCACCCTCCTCTGCACTGGATTCCTCCCAGCTCTGCTAATAATGTTGAGTCATAAGGTGGGGGCCGGGAGCGGTGGGGTGGGGTCGCCTCCCATCCGGACTCACGCTTTCAGCTCAATTCACTTTGAAGATGAAAGGTGGAGCTGATCACTTTCATTTGGGCTGTAAATTTACATCTTTTATCTCAGATTTATGAGGTGGAGTTATTTTTTGGTCGGGTAATGAGGGTCACATGGCATCTGAACCTCTTGCTGAAATAAGGGTTTCCTTCCAATTACTTTTTTATTTAAGGGTCTGTTTATTGGTTAGAGCATAATAATGAGGGAAAACATGGGGCTGCAGCCAAGAATGTAAAAGAGGTTTCTTAGTACAGCTCATATTACATATATGATTACTAATTGATGTTTTAAATATTATTATTAATCATGCTTAAATGACACATACTCCAGAGTCATGTTTTCAACTCTATGACTATGGTTTTTACTGAAATGGTTTTAGGTGTTTTATTTTTGGAGATATTCAGAAAACCAAACTGCCTTAAAACATCTAGATTCTAGAATATGTGGTTTAGTTTTCTGTAGCCCCTCAGTTTGCTAGTACTGGGGTCAGCCACACCTCCATTCATGTTGCCATGGTAATGCTATGCAACGCTTTTAGCAATGTGCAACCATGTAACAGAAGAATGTCAGTTAAAACCTCAACAGAACCAATTCGCTAGACAACAGAACGCACTCCAAACAACAGGGACTTAAATGGACAAATATCTAAAATAAACTAACCGTCCTAGACCAGCGTGTGTCATGAATAATTTCATAAAACAGAACAATGAGTCGAACTTTGCAGCGCTAAGCTAACGCTAAGCAGATCCAACAGAACAAGTATTATTTCTCTATCATTAAGACTCACTGAACCAGACAAAGAAGAGCAAAAATAAAGGTCACATTATGACACGATGATTATGAATATTGTCTTACCTTTGCTGTTTTCTGATCAAAAGCTTGGTTTTATATTAATTAAACTTCTGGCAACTAATGCATTGTTTTGTGTTACGTTGAAATGATTCCCACTGGAAACAAATGGCCCAGGGTTCAACATGTCAAATATTTTGATAGATATGGAAAGAACTTTGTAACTTAGGTTTTAAGTTCAGGTTTTAAGTTGCAGTACAGTGCAAAAGTCTAACACTAGGTTTGTTGTTTTAGCAAAGTTGTAACAACTAAAACAATTTTCAGTTTGTATTATGATACAGCCAGGATATATGGGGAAATATGTGCACATCCGTAATAGACACACAAAAAATGAACTAAATGTGTTGTAAAGGTTAAAGTCACTATTAAGTGTGACCCCCGACCCCATGACAAGAGGCAGAACAAACAATTAGAAGCATCTGACGTGTGTGGAATGAAATTTGGTATAAATCCCATATTTTCTGAACTAAAATGTTAAAGACATGTTAAGTGCAAAGGGAGGTCACACTAAAGACGACCACTTTGGTTTATAGAAGCTGTTTTTACCCTGAAACATTTGTCTTTCCTGCTGTACATACTTCATATATACAGATTAGACCTAAATACAGAGACTGATAAATGCATATATGAGGACATTAGAACTTTACTAAACCAACAAACCTGATATTGGATAATTGCACAGTACTGTATGTAAAGTTAAATGATAATTTTAAATGCAAAGAAAGTCAGAGTTTGTTGTGAAATTGTTGAAGTATGATTATATGAAATATATGACATAAAGATGCCTCCCATTAGAACTTTACTAAACCAACAAACTAATGTCGGACTGAGACATTTACACAGTACTGTATATGGTTTTCAATGGAGAGGAAGGTGATGAAAAATGTGAAACATAATTAAAGCTGTAAAAAGAAAATAGAAATACTCAACTAAAGAGCGTCAGGTTTGTACTTCGGTCAGAGTACACAGCCTAGTTTACAGAATTGTGTCTTGTGTCTTGTATCCTCATCCTCTGGTCCAACATCTGCCCTCAGTCTGCAGCCACACTCTGTTGCATAAGTCAACGTGATGGAGCTGATGGCAGTTATCGGCCGGTTGGCGCTCAGACGGGCTGCTGCGTGCTGAGCTCTGGCTCTGATCCGTCTGACATCAGATAAACACAACGTCAAGCCTCACGTGTACAGCAGGAGAGGAGGCTTATGTTGTTGGAAACAGATATGTGCTCCTCAAATACACCGGTCTGTGTTTCAGTCGGCAGCAGCAAAACGCCAGAGGAAGGTCGACGACGCCGTTCCTCTGCCAGTCTGAGAGATTTAATAAAGATGATCAAAATGGATGTGACCAGTATCTGTCTGGAGGGCAGTGAAATCAGAAGCATACTCTGTATATCCACACCTGCTTTAAATGAAAGTATGTTTAACCCCTACACAAAGTTTAGGATAGATTTAACCTATGTCAGTGTCTGAGAGTAGTCTGTGACAATGTTTTGTAACCCTTTAACCCCTGACGTGTCTGTGGTGAGCGTTCTGAATGTATGATTCATTTTAAATATTCATAAAAATTCAACCGTTTGCTCAATAGGAAAAATTTCAAAACGGGCTGGTAGAATAGACCTTGTTCTTTCCATAGACGTCTGAGCATGCTCAGTGCACCCCCGCCGCCTGTGGAATGGGGGGTAAAACACAGAGCAGTGAGACCGACTCACTATAAAAATGGGTGTTTTTTTGCGCTGTTTTGCAGAAGATCCATATTTTCCTTCTTCTCTCTTTCAGGTTTGCATTGACAACCAGTAATAACAATTATTACAGTCATCAAAAACTCCTCATCAATATTCCATGGGTTCAAAATGGAAAAAAATATGAATAAATCCTTCAATGAGGCTGATCCTTCATACTTCTGCCCAGCAGTAACTCCATTGGAAACTAATGGGGTTCTACAACAATCACCAAACTACAGTGGGGACCAGAGGAACCCTGTCACCATCCAACAGGTACAGTTCTACATGGAGAAGGAGTTATTCACAGACAGATGGTGGTTTTAGTCCCAGAGCGTGCGTCCTCCAAACTGTAGGATTCTGGTGCAGCTGGGAATGTCATGGGAACAGTGAGCAGATGTTTGTGATTCATAGAGGAAAAACAAGGAGCTCCATTCCTGACTTAATGACCAGATATGACATCTAATGTAGACATCTGCATCAATTAACACCTGACAGCAGAACACAGACTCAGACTGATGGGTGTTTACGGGAAAACCACTGTTGTGTTTTTTTGTCAGTCAGTGTTTGTAGAGCCTCATGTGTCTGAGCAAATAGAAACTGACAGAATATTTTATTATCAAGGTTTTTCTCTTTTTTCTGTGACTCTATGGTGCAATTAGTTGAGCATTTTTCTTCAATTTATTCATATTTTAAACAGGTATCCACTCATTTCTGATGCAGTTTTGTAACATATAACCAGTGAGGTTAGATGATAGAGACTTCACTGTATTCTATATGAGACTGTGAACATCATCTGCTTCTCTGTGTGTTTGAAAGATACTTCAGTCCAGTTCAACTCAGTTCAGTCCAGTTCAGTCCAGTCCAGTCCAGTCCAGTCCAGTTCAGTTTAGTCTAGTCTAGTCCAGTTCCGTTCCGTTCCATTCACTCCAGTCCACTTCAGTCCAGTCCAGTCCAGTTTAGTCCAGTTCAGTCTAGCCCAGTCCAGTCCAGTCCAGTTCAGTTCAGTCTAGTCTAGTCCAGTCCAGTCCAGTCCAGTCCAGTCCAGTCCAGTTTAGTTCAGTCTAGTCCAGTCCAGTTCCGTTCAGTCTCGTCCAGTCCAGTCCAGTTCAGTCCAGTCCAGTTCAGTTTATTTTGAATATGCAACAAAAGTGAAGCTATTTAAGTAATATAATATAAATACCTGCTATTCATTGCTGGGCTATACTTGTGTCAAATAGCTGATAAAAAAAAACATATTTTCAACAAACGCAAGGTATTATTAATTATTACTCTTCTTCTTGAGTGTTTTTAACATGCAGGTTCTTTTAGTGACCCACTGATAATGGATGATCTGAACAGTTAAACTCAGATTCACAACAGTCTGGTTTACAGCACTGCAGACTTTCAGATAACATCAACTATGCACAGTTGTCTGAATACAAACTCCACAAAAGAGTCTTTTTCTTCTCAATATACTGATAAGAAGAACAACAACAAAGCCATCATTTTAGCTTTATTATGACTTTGCTGAATACTTCTCCCCTGACGCCCAGCATGTGGTCTTATCTGCAGACGAACCACAATTCATTCAGGAATAACTTCCTCATCTCTGAGAGCTCACACTGAAGAAAACAAACTTCATTAGGGACAAACAAAAGAAACATTCACCGTTTAAAATGTCTTTAATGGTTCAGTTGGTATAGGATTTGGAAGCATTAAGTCAAGACATGGTCAGCAGCCGTACGAAACAAAACCAACTAATCAACTCGGAGGAAAATAAAATACAAAGGCAACACAGAACCCCCCTCCCAAAAAAAAAGAAAAAAAAAAGACAATTAGGCAACGTTGGGTCATCACAGTAAAAAGATACACAATCCTAGTCAAACTCAACAGCATGCTGAAAATCAAAACTGCTAGCAAGTTCAATGATGATCGCATACGCACACACTCACATACACACATACTCCACTCATACACAAAGTGAACAGAGGCCGTTGGACGACCCTGACAGGTAAAATATACAGTAAGACACCTTTAGAGGAACAAAAAAACAATGCATAGACAAATAAAGAATGTTTTAAAACAAAAGTAAACATAAAAAGACAAATGTCTTTGTCAGAAGGCGGACAGCGTGGTGGACCTGTTGGCTGGTTACATTGCCATGATTGCTGAGGACATTCAGATAGGAGATATTGCCAACAGAATAGAATGGATAACGCTTACCCATACAAAAGGATGTTCACCCCCTGGAAACATTGTCAAAGAGATAGTAGCTTCCACAAACGTCAAGAATGTACAAACAATGGTCAAGGCCTTAAAGATCCTCGGCTCCACTTGAATGAACGTTAAAAACCACGAGGCAGACATGCTTGGCTTCAAAACATTACGTTACAATTATTTTAAGTTATACAAGTTAACAAACAGTACTTAAAACACACTTAATATTGAGCATGTCACTAGAAAAAACATGTTGCTTGTTAACAAATATTCATCTGAGCTATTCCAGTTGAGTCAATTAACACAGAAGATCTATTTTTAAATTACAGGAGTAAAAATATGGTTTCCCCTTAAAAAGATATTTTTTTTCCCTCCACTGAGTCAAACATAGAATCTCTGTGCTAATTATCAAAATGTATATTTTGCAAATATCCCACTGATAATAGTGCAAGAGATACAGTACAGTCAGGAATAGCACACAGTTCTAATGTTTGGCTTCATGTTTAGTGACAGGTAGTTAAAAATTAGAGTTTATGTGGTTTTAGTGTCAACGAAGCCACCGCCCATGATGTTTACTCGTGTTCGACTTTCACTATCTACGTGTCGTTTGTCTTTAATGCGTTTGAGGAGCAGGGAGTAGGTGGATTCAGTAAACAATAAATTACAACAGCTCATCTCTTCAGTTTTCTTAACCATTTTGTGTATTTTATCTTACAGATATGAAATTAAAAAAAAAGATACAATTGGCACAATTGATTCATTATTGTATTTTTCCAACTATCTGTACAGTTAAAAAGGTTTAATATGTCACAATGATGGTGTGTATACCTGTGTTTCGTGTTGTCGGTGAATCGTGTCCGCTAGTGTTTTTAATTCTTGTGCTTCCCTTGTGAGAAAAGCGTCGTTGCACTCAACAGCCTCAAAATAAAGCAGCAGAAGAACAAGAGGCCTCATTTATAAAACCACTGCACCGTTTCCACACGGGTTAGACACAGAAAACTGTAAATCTAACATAACCGTCCCTCACCTTTGTGGGTTCCTGTGGAGAAAATGGCATTGATTGCATTATGAGTGGAGTTATTATTCCCTGTTGAACCCGTAATTAAACATGAATGATTAATGACAGGCTGTGAGAGTTTACACACACACATCCGTCAGCCTGTCAGGTTGGAATTTGTACACGTAGAGATGTCTGTGTCATGACTCGGCAAAGAAATGTGTGAACTTTAATCCAAGTGTTACAGATTTGAACCGTTTTCTGTCTGTAATGGCAGACACTCAATGTATCAGAGCAGAAACAGTTGAAAACTCATTATTAGAAAAGCAAATTAGACGGATAGAAGAGCATGTTCTGGATAAAAAAATCTACTTCTTATCTGCGAGCTACGACATAAGTTCTATGAATTGTTTGTTTTTGTGTTAAATTTTCCTTGAACACTGACATAAATGCGCTGATTCTCTTCATTTTACATCTTCCCGGGCAAAATGTTTATAAATGAGGCCCCTGATGTGACAGAATACAAAAGCCTTAATAACACAACAGCTAAAAAAAACAAATTAAGCTCCATTAGGGAAAGCAGAAATAATAAAAATCTCTCCCCTAACACTATCGATCATCACGCTCACTGCTTGACCAAACTATATCTCTCTTTGCTTTAAACAGCTGCTTCTGGTCAGTTTTTCTTTTTTTCCGGCTAAAATCTTTACAGACCAAAACAAAACAAAGCCAACCCCGACTAAATAAAAATAAAAACAAAACACTAAATTGATAATTCATCCACACAATTCATGAGTGTTTCCACCTTGTTACCAAGGTTTGAACCCACAGTGACCCACTTGAGTGCATCTCAGGTTATTGGTGTGCCGGCTTGTAAGAGGAGGCGTAGCAGAGGGAGAAGGTCGGGGGGGAGAGCGAGGCAGCGGCGGCGGCCTCCGGTTGGGGGGAATGGGGTCTCTTCCCTTTCCTCTTCTGTCCCCGCCTCACGCCCCTCCTCTCCTGAGCTCGTCAGTGTCGTGTTTGTGGAGTTTGGCTTGTCGTGGACCACGTGCGGGGAGGGACGGGGGCGGGGCGTGATGCGGTGGGCGGGGGGGGGGGGGTGTGGGGGGGGGGGTGATTGGGGTGGGGGGGGGGCCCAGGGTCACTGCCGCCGATCCTCCGTCTCTGACCGTGAGAACGCCATCACTACGTCCTCTGCACCTAAGAACCACAAACACAACATCAGGTCAGTGCTGCAAATACCATAAGGTCACGTGTTATTGTGTCAGGGTCGCCGACTGTTTATTATAAGTGGACGGAGGAACCATCACGCTGCCCATTGGTTTCTGAAAACCCATTTGGCAATTGTGATATTTGCTTTACGGAGCCAGAAGTGACCATATTTGGACAAAAGGGGTGGAGCATTGGGAGCGCAAGGGGTCAGAGCTCTGAGGAATGAAGCTTAATGTGATAAAACTTCACCAACCACCGTGTAACAATGTCATTTTACAGTTTTGTTATTGTGACCTGTTAACAATTATAGTCAGGCTTGTCTGTAGGGGAAAAATGCATTTTATCAAATAAAAAGAAACTCAAAAAAATCCAACTTAGCAGGCTACCGAGCTGTCAATCATCCCTGTCAATCAAAGTCCAAATAAAATGAATGAGACCAGAATGAGTCCAGCAAAAAAGAAATGTCTTAATATTTTTAGAGAGAACTTCAGTGTAAGTCAATGGGATCCTTGGGTTTTTTGAGCTAACACCTAGTGGCCGTCAGGGGTATTACACATACAGATATTACTGCATTTGGCTTCATTTTCTTACCCCTTAGTTAACAGACAAACCTACTTGGATAAAATTTGCCATTATACGAATTGTTTTATTTATTAACAGCAACAAGGATTAGAGTTTCCCATCATGTTTAATCTGCATGTAAAACTTGAAATATGTCAATCCTTAGCAACTTTAATTATCAGCAAGATGGAAAACGTGGACGGACAACCAACAAAATGGTCCAAGGCATCACTTTAACACATAACTGATAAACTGTAGTGTTTGATGAAACTGAACACATACAGCATGTAGCTTATGTTAAGAAAAAACACTGACTGAATGGACTGAATGGGCAGCTGTGGCTCAGTTGGTAGAGCGGGTCGTCCAATGGTCGAAGGGTCAGAGGTCCGACTGTCCACATGTCGAAGTGTCCTTGGGCAAGACACTGAACCCCAAATTGCTCCCAGTGGAGGCTGGCAGTGCCTTGCATGACAGCAGCCGCCCAGTGTATGAGTGTGTGTGTGTGAATGGGTGAATGTGAGGCATTGTAAAGTGTGTTGGGCACCTTGAAGGTACGTAAAAGCGCAATACAAGTGCAGTCCATTTACCATTTAAACAGGCTGGATTTCAGTTCCAGTAACTACAGCTGCAATAATTAATCTGTTACTTGTCAAGCACTACGTTAATTGACATCTATTTTGATTGTTGATTAATTTTTTAAGGAAAAAAAATGTCAAAATTCGTATGTTCTTGAATTTTCTGGTTTCTCTCATCTTTGGTGACAGCAACATGATTACAATGATTATCACAAATTATCTGCCTCGAGATTAAATGTGTAAATCTTACATACTTTAATAAAATGAACCGAAAACAAATGACAGAAGTGCTGGTTAGTGGATGTTTTCAATGTATATGATAAATTGTTATTACACTTATATATTGATTCATATATATTTATACAATAGATTTATAAATATTCCAGTATAAAGAACCTGTAAAGTGAATGTATTGTGATGTACAGACAGTGTTTTGAAGTAGATCTGCAGCTCTGACACTAACATTCCTTTGGAGGAAAAAACCATTCTGTTAGTAATTCTAATAATCTCACATTTTGACCCAAGACTGTATCTTGGAAAAAAGCCAACCAACATTTTGACTTAATTTCTCTTTATTAGTGACTAAAACTTTTTATTCTGGAGGTATTTTACTTGTAGAACAGTGTTATCTTTGGGTTGTGACCTTTGAGGAAACACCTTCGCACTATTTTCTGACATTTTATAGATCCAATGATCACTTGAGGAATATAATAGAAAGATTAATTAACTAAATATAATTGTTTGTTGCAGCCCTAACAGTCATTAACACCTGGCATTGGTCAAATAACTGTGACGATATATAACTGTAGGTAAAAGGGCTGAGCGTCAATCATCTGTGGCTTTTAGTAGACATCAGATACAGCACCTAGAGTTCAGACTTTATCTTTAGAATGAGAAAAACAAGTGTTTAAGCGCAGACCTTATTTTTAGCATCGACTGTGTGCATTCTGTTCACAACAAGGCTATTCAGGAGCTCTGTATTCACACTGTTCCACTGCTTTTGTGATTACAGGCATCCATGACCGTGTCCGAATGTTGTTTGTGTAACTGGAGTCCTCAGCATATTTTGGGAGCATTCTGGCCTGTATTTGGAGCTTTCCACTTGTCACCCCCAACTAATTTTAGTGCAAAGTGTGAAGAGGGCTGTGCTTTCAGGAGGGCAGTGCATCTTGTAAATCCTGTCATCTGTGACTTTCGAGCTGAGAGTGAATACAGTGGACAGCTGTGAAAATCCTTTTGGTGCGTGCAGCAGAATGTATTTATTCCCCGATTCCCTGGTGGTGAAGCTGACACCTGCCGTTACAGCGGCCTGATGGGAGATACTGTAACGCATCGAGTGACCTGCTGACAGCGGTGTCCTGCTCTGCAATGATAATGCACAGATCTGAGGCTCCAAAGCACTCTGGGTAAATACTGCGAGATCCCAGATGATGATATTAAACTAATCAAGTGTTGCTAAAAAATCTACAAGTCTGAAGGAAAAGACTTATCTAATTTCTTTCTATTTCTTCATTTCTTTCTCTTTTATGAAGATAATAAAGGCCAGTGATGATTAGAGTTGAATCTGGGTTGAGTCAACTCCTAGATCTGCCAGAAACACACTGAGACTTAGTCATCTGGCTTTTGTTGAACAAGGAATCATTCATTAGTCCTCTGCCAACTGTGATTCATCACATCTTTTGGTCCTGCCCACACCTTCTCAGACAGCACTTTGACAAATATTGCACTTCTACATGATTATGATGAAATAAAACTCATTAGTTTTTTCCTTTTGTGTGAATCTTCAATTAAGCTTGTAGAAATACAGCAACTGGTGTATAAAACAAAAGTGAAAATGTAACACTGACATATATACAGTTTCTAACTACAACTACAAACAAAATGATACCTCTCTCTCTCTCTCTCTCTCTCTCTATATATATATACTGTATGTATATATATATATATATACATATACATACACATACACACACATACATATTCACATATGTATAAATGAATATGGTCCAAACTCAAAAGCAAATATATAATACTGAAAATAGCATAAATCAACTCTTGCGGTGACAAAGCTGCACTGCAAAAAATCAAATAGTTGTCAGCTATTAAATTCACGACAATACTACAATATACGGACAAAAATATTGGGACACATCACACCTACAGTTATGATAAAAATCTTGTTCATGTGAATTGCCTATAATTATCACAATAACTGGGTGACAGTTGAAGAAAACAAATGGTTAGTTGTGGTTAATAATAATTATTTAAGGTCAGAGTGTGACAAATATTAGAAATATTTAGCAGTAGAACATTTAAAATAATCATATTGAGTGAAATCAAGTAAAAATTTACTTATTTTGTAATTGTAATGATATTCATCAAAATTAAAAATAAGGACTTTGGCATAATTGTTTCGTAGTCAAGTCCCCTGTTAGCTATGAAACACCGGAATTCAATGAAAAAAAAAAAACACAGCTTCTTAAATTTGAATATTTTCTGGTTTCTTTACCGTCTATAACTATGGCACTGATATTCTTTGAGTTTTGGATTAAGTGAGACATTTTCTACTGCCATCTTGGACACTAATGCCTGATATTTTATAAACCAAACATTTAATCAGTTTGAATCAGTGAGAAAATAAACAAAACACTTACTGACCTTGAAAACAGTCTTTAGGTGCAGCCTGATACATAAAACATGCAAAACATTTAAGCTTAAAGTAAAGCAAGAAAAGTATTCTCACAACTAGATACATAAAATACATCAAGTAAATAAAACACAAGATCAATGTTGTTTTGTTAAGTATCGTCCAAGTGATAAAAACACTGTAAAATTATGTAGTTTTTTTCCATTCAGACGATTACGTGGTCACATCACAGTCTTACTTCTGATAAATCCGACTGCCCTTTCACATTTGTCTCCTTTTTCGGCAGATTCTCGTTTTAATTTAAGCAATTCAATCTGTTGAGTCTCCAGAAAAGGAGTTAAATCCCTTTCTGCCAAATTAAGAGGAAATAAAAAAAAATCCCTCTGTCTCACTTGGCAGCTGAGTGAAATGCATTTGCCTCTAGATAACACAAGTAAATTAAATGTGAAGTATGAAATCACAAAGCACATACGGTGGCAATTCTTGTCTCCACAAACCATTAATTAAAACTCCACGCAGACCCTACAGAAACGTTGATCATGTAAAGAGACAAGAAACATCTGACAGGCTACGATCACATAAAATCATTAACACTAAGTTCCACACCTTTGCAGACAGTCGAGAACACTTCCTAGCGGTGCGTCGAATACGCCTGCTATAAAAAGCCTTGCTTTGCCACAGCCCTCAAGTGCTTGTTAGATTTAATTATTGTGGAGATATGAAAGTAGGCCAGGGACTGCGAGCTTCCTCATGTATTTGGCACAAAGGGCGGACCCTCCTCATCAGACGGCAGAGACCCTCCAAACACTTTTGAGTTTTCATTCGTCTATCTCTATAGGCAGGATAATTGGGAGGCTGCGTTTGGGCCTGTGTATGCCTGATACAATCAAGACTTTTGGGGGAAGGGGGGTGGCATTTAATATGAATTTCCCCTTCCCATGGGAGCTCATCGGCCTACCAAATGAGGTTATGACAAACAACAAGCCCCGAAAACTGGAGACAGAGTGATTAAAAAATACTGACAGAGACACGCTGTTAGGCTTCAACTAACAACATAAATCTCATCTGCTCTGAGACGACACAAGGCAGATAATAATGCTCCGACAAGAGATAGTTATGTAACGCTGCATGATAGCGACTCGACCAGTATTGCCGAATAACTTCAGTTCAAGGTGAAGTTGTGACCACTTGTCTCAATAAATGTCACTCTAAAATTTTTGCGTCCAAGTGCTGGGGTTCAGATGAAGGACGCTGTGCAACTTGAGCTGAATGACCGGCACAAATGCTCTCAAAATACATCAGCACGGCTAAGTGCATGATGGGAAATGGGCTATATCTGTTTTACTTTGTAAAGAGTCATACCGCGGCCTCGCCCTGCCACAAACAGAGGCTGTAGCCAACACCATGGAAATGGTCAGGTCCCACAAAGCTGTTGCCTAGCGACAGATAAAGATCAGACTGCATCACTGGACGACTGCTGCTGGTTTGTTTCACTGCAGCTCTGTGTCCGGCTCCACTCTGGCCCCTCCCTCCATCGTGCACTGATCCGTCCTAACCCGACACGATGAGGGGAAAGGAGTGAATGCTCCGGATGGTGGATTACATAAATGACAGCAACAACAGACATGTCATCCGATTTGTTCTCCATAAATACTCTCAGTGAAGACTAGTCCTCTCATTTATTATCAATAATGTCTTTCTAGGAAAAACATTGATTTAAACAAAAAAGGAAAGATTTTGGAGGTGAGTGAAGATCAGAGTTTTTGTTTTAAAATAAAGTAAGTATTAAAGAAATCATACTGAAACAAACAGAAGGCAGTCATAAAGGCTGTCTTGGCTTTGGATGCTTTTCCAGGGTTGAAATGTTCATTTCTCATTCTCTTTTCTTCAGAAATAAGAAAATACAGGAAATATGAGCACAACCTTACAAGACACACAAAAAACTGAACTAAATATGTTCTAAAACTCTATTTATTGTGACCCTTGACCCCATGACACAAAGCAGCACAAACAAGAGGAAACATCTGACGTGTTGAATGAAACCTGGTATAAAACATGAGAAAATTAATTATATAAATCTCATTGTCTGAACTAAAGGGTCAAAGACATGTTAAGTACAAAGGGAGGTCACAATAAATATGAATACTTTGGTTTATAGAAGCTGTTTTTTCCCAGAAACTTTTGTTTTTCCTGCTGTACATACTTCACTTATGTCCAGATTGAATCTAAATACACAGACTGACAAATGCGTGGTCATTAGAACTTTACTAAACCAACAAACAGAATGTTGGACTATGCCTTTTGCACAGCGCTGTACATACATATATACATTATATTTCATCATATATGTATATTCCGCTTTGTGCTTCCTAGACCTGACCAACTGAATCAACCCCAGATCATGACACTGACCCCACAGGCTTATACTGGTGGCACTAGGCATGATGGGTAATCACTTTATCCACCTCTCTTCTCATCATGCTGGACGATCACTCTGGAACAGGGTCAATCTGGACTCATCAGACCACATGACCTTTTTCCATTCAAACACAGCCCAATCTTTATGCTCTCTACAAACTGACGATTGGTTAAGAAATGAGAAGCTATTCACTGTATCAGGTAAAGGATTAAAAAATGTGTTGCACATGAATCACTGCAGTAAATATCCAATAGAAGGATGTGAATTATTTTTTCCAGGCTCTATATATTGATATCACTTCATTCTAATCATGCAGGCTTAAAGAGGAGTGAAATGTTAACATTGGTGAATGGGATATAATATGAATTGGAACCACATGAAACAAGACATTATGCTGAATAAAGTTACAGAGTTTCTGGAAGTATTTGATATTAAAAAATATAAGTTAAAAATTTTTTTAAACGTCTTTTAATACAAAAATATTATTAGCTTTAATTATGCACGATTATATTGCTTTCTGCTGCTTAACTACTTCTATATCTACAAAATACTTATTTTTTTCTACTGCCGAATGGTAAATTGTGTTTTTATCATGTGCAATTAACACCTCATAACCTCACAGAACACTGCCGCTGACTTGTAATGAATAAGAAAAAATATTTTATTTATACATCATACATTCACTGCTATTTGTCAGCTACCCTCAGATTCACTGGTGGCAAATGTGAGGTTAGTTAATTAATTTCAAGTCATATTGTCAGCATGAAACACACAAATCCCAAGACAAGCAATCCATCAATTGAGCAACGTGTAAATCACTATTTGCAAAAACAGTATTTGTGTGTGAATTTTCCTTGCTACCTTCTCATCATTTTTCATTTGAACAAAATTATGGGCATCAGGTTTTTTCCCTGTAGTTCTGTCTTCAACACTATAAATCAATACGTGGCTGTGAAAAGGTAAACATGAAGCATAAAAGGCAGAATGTTCTCAAAGCGTATAAAACCTCAGAGTGTAGAAAAGGGAGTTTGTGCAGGCTGAAAATGCAGAGTGGCAGGCATGTGATGAATTCAGTGTTGCGGTGATGGAGTACAGAGTTATTAGTCGGCGCAGCGACATCATTCGAGGTCACAATCTGTGCGGGGTCAGCTGAGAGGATAAAGACACGGGATCCCCCTCATGACACAACAGCGGGGGTGGTGGGGGGGGGGGTTAAGAGGCACGACACACGACATTGGTGCATGTGTGGTCCAGCTCAGTGTGTTGACAAAAACAAATGCAGGTGGCCGACATTTACACAACCTCTGCATTTAGAATTAAGTCTCTACAAGTCAAAAGTGTCTCTGCAAAGAAAGGCAATCCTAACACTCGTAGTTTTTTTTTTTTTTTTTTACATTTAAGGTTCTTGTGACACAGAATATGTTCAATTTTAGATGTTTAACTTGTTACTTCCCACCTAATTTGTGTTAATTTCCCCCTATTTACCGACTTACAAAACTTTGAAAAGTAATAATCTCCAGTTTTTTCAGTATTTGGCAAAAATACCACCTGAACTACGTCAGGTTAAGTTTGGCTTAAACAGTCTTTTAACCTTTCTTTTGTTTTTACCCATTTTTGAACAGAAATATAATTAATCATGTAACGGACTCATAATGTGGCCTCATGACCAAACAGGTAGGAAGTCCTGTTAGTTTTGATCACTATCCAGGTGATTCATTCACTAATTATGATTTGGTGCTCTTACCAACTCATTGCGGAGAATATAAGCTTTCTAATCAACTGGTGACAGGATGACCAGTGATCTGGTGGGAATGGAGAGGACAACAGTAGTGGTAGCCGGCATTGTTTATCCATGGGAATATTATGCATTTCTCTAAGATTTTTAATTTCTTTACACTGCCATTTTTTGCTAGAAGTCCCAGAAAAACCAAACTTCTACGTTATTTAAAACTTATCCAAGTATTTGAGATAAACAACTAAATTAAGCCCAGGATAAAACTCGCTTCCAAACACTTCTATTATAATTTCCAGTGAATTTGTGTTGAAACATGAATGTTATAAAATCAAAGTAAATATATAACGGATCCAAATAAATGACTTGTGATTCCTGAGAGAACACCAGGTTTCAGCAACAGTTTGTTCTCACAAAGTACCAACAGCGCTGCTTCAGAAGTTTAATAAGATCAGAGATTAAAGCATTTTTTTCCTCTCTGACTTGTACGAATTTAATGGAACTTAATGAAGCTGACATTTAACAGAGCACACAGAAACTCATAAGGCAGCAGATTTTAGCAGATTTTGCCCAGAACTAAAGATGAGTTTGGTGTCGATTACCGCTGACATTAGCAGAAACTACCCTTAAAAATTTGTCTATACAATGGCATACCTTTTGATATATCTCAGATTTAGACAATATACTTAAGGAAGAAATTAAGCTTCTGCGTTTCAATATACTGAGTCAGGAACATTATAAATCTGAGTCTCTGGCTCTGTTAGATGCTGCAGTAAGAAAAAGAGCAATGTAAGAATCAATACTCTGCCCAGAAGCTAAACAAAGGCAAACCTCTCCGCTGTCACATAGCCTTTCCTTCAGAAGACAGGTTTAAGGACTGCCAGGTTGTAACCAGGACAAAAAGAAACAAGATAGTGTATTGATCGCTCTAGGGATGCTCTAATATCTGAAACAAGAGAGGCCATATTTTTTGAGAGAAGAGAAGGGACCAACAGAGATTGGAATATCACACTCTTTCGGCGTAATTAGCACTCCAGCTCGCCTCCGGGCCCCCTGATGACACCTGCTCCGATCACCCGCTGCAGCATGCCGCAACAACACCCAAGCCCACAGGGAAGCCTCGCTTTCCTGGGACAGCTGGGGTTGCTATGGAAACGCCTCCCCGTCTCCCCTCTTTTGTTCAGGCTTCTCAGACATCCTTCTGGGAGGAGTAAACTTTACTTGTCGAATCGGACGGCATAACAAGTCCTGAGATGGTTGGATTTATGTTTGGATGCGACAAAGCGCATTGTCTAACGTGACAGGATGTAGAGAGTGATGAATTAGAGAGTTAAGGAAGAGCCGTCTGATTATAAAGAAAAACCTAGTGAATTCGTCACATTATGCTGCTCATTATCATGCCACGCCATTGTTCCTTCGTTCACTTTTACAGACTGTTATTACCGGGTATTATTACCACGTACACAGTAGGATACACTGTCTGAAATACAGCCGGATTTAATGAGTTCATACTCGTTTCCACTCATGATAATATTTAAACGCAGTATACACAAAAGCTCGTAGCAGGAATGCTGGATGAAAAATAAAACACTCCCTTCAGCTCCGGAGCCATTGGCACAGAGTTAGCCTGATTAAAATTGCAAAACAAAATTCTGTATTTGCATGTATGGTAATAAGCCAATTAAATCTATCTGAAATGTAAATCCAGTGACCCATAGACTTTAAAGAAATATGAGTGGCAGCCCCCAAGACTCTTGTTCTTCTTACGAAGAAAATAGAGAATAACATTCAACAGCTAACCAGAATGTGAGGAAATGTATTCAGAGCATCATTTCTGATCCATCTGCTCAGATGTAAATGAACAGAACCTGATACTGTATAAAGGTGTTAAAATATGCTGGATGAATTAGACAGCAGCACTAGCAAATGAACTACACTGACAATGACAACGACATGCTCTAATTGTCCAATTAGCTTCAGTGTGGTTTTGCAGTCAGTCTTCTATTTAACATTAATCTAAAAACAGTGTGGCCTTAACTTGAAGCAGTGGATATCTGAGTGTATCCTCACTTTACCATCACACACTGTGTCCTCAGTGCTCTATGAGAACATCAGCATTTGATTATTAAAACCACAGAGCTGAAGCTCTTCGAGGACACTGATGTCAGACTGCCTGCATCAACATGTTGAAAAAAAAAAAAAAAATACAGTACTGTGCAAAAGTCTAAGGCCACCTTTAGCTTTGTTGTTTTTGCAGGGTTGAAATAAGCATACATATTTATTTCTTATTCGCTTTTCTTTATATGCAACAAGAAAATACAGGAAATATGTGCACAGCCTTAAACGACAAACAAAAAACTGAACTAAGTGGGATGTGAAAGGTTACAGCCGCTGTATACTGTGACCTCTGACCCCAGGACAAGAAGTAGCACAAACAATTAGAAACATCTGATGTGTAGAATGAAACCTGGTATAAAACATCAGAAAATGAATGCAATAAATCTCATTGTCTGAACAAAAGGGTTAAAGATGTGTTAAGTGCAAAGGGAGGTCACACTAAATAATACCAAGTAGGTTTATAGAAGCTGTTTTTTCCCTTAAACTTCTGTTTTTACTGCTGTACATACTTCACACATATCAGATTGGTTCTAAATACAGACACTTAGAAATGCATGTGTGGAATTAGAACTTCACTAAACCAACAAACCTAATGTTGGCCCAGGACTTCTACACAGTACTCTATGCAGCTCCTCTGTTTGAGAGAATCAAAGGTTGAAAAGAAGCTACAAATGTGAATATATTTTATGAATAATGTATATTGTAAAAAGCAGGACACAGAAATCAATGAGCTTTTAACTTAGTGAATTAAAAGGCTGAGAGGGGTGACTCATCCACTCTAGGTTATTAGCCTTTAAAGCTGCTGAACTGTAATGACAGATAAAAGTGTTATATTACAGCTGATACCAAAACAGTTGTACACCAGTTCTATTACAAGCATCGGCGGGGGAGCAGGTAGGTTCTGAAACTGCTTTTGTCAAAAAACACAAGGGAGATTAGTTTCCAGCACTCAAACTAGATAGACTAGAATTTTCAATCCAGCAGAAACTAAATGAGCCTTTTTCTTTAAATTGCTCTCCTCACAGTTGGATTATATTGGTTGGACTGCCTGAACTGGGGAAAAAAAAAATCAGCTGCAGAGATCGACAAGATGAGTAAGAGGTCTGAAGGCAGTGGGTTCACTAATGATACACGGTCGGACAGAGACGAACAACCCTGGCCTGGAAAACTGCTGGCTGTTCACAGGAGGAGTGAGTCTGGATGCTGAACTGTCTGATGGGTGGCTCGGTCAAACACTGCTGAGAAGCTGTTTGCTGCAGCACACGGAGGAGAAAGAGGGCTATTGTGCAGTGTAAGTCGTAACGAAATGAGAAAAGGCTGAACTGCAGATGGGACTGTGTGATATGACGATATGCATCACGTGAAAACAGAAAAACATCTGTAGTTTTATCGTTTCTTTGCGGTTACCAGCATGTTGGGGTTGGGCCGAATATCAATACATTCTACACTATTAAAAACAAGATGTGCTATCTACATGCTTTACACCAACCACATTTTATCACAACAGAAGGTTACAGTTCTCTCCGACATTGTCAGTGTGTATCGCTGTGGCAGTTTTCACCACTTTCCCACACTCGAGCCTCTTCCAATGATAACTGATAAGTCGGTCAACAATGGAAGAAGACTGTGCCAAAGGCAAAGATTTAATTCCTAAAGAGAATGTAAATGGGTCATTTGGAAATGGTTATGTTTCCAGCTCATGTTCCTGCGGACAAAATGTTTTTCTTATGAAACAATTATAAAATGCACTTTATTTTTTAGTTTTTATTTAAGCAGCTGACCTTAATAATTTAAAAAATGTATGCCGTGTGCACAATTGTTAAGATTTATTTTTCTAAAATGCCATCCAGACACAGTGTTAGATATTTATTATTCAAACATACAGTATGATGGGTTTTTGGTGTCATTAATTACAAATTTAACCTGTTAAATCTTGGGCCATTTGTTTCCAGTTGGAATCATTTCAATGTAACATAAAACAATGGATTAGCTGATAGCAGAGCTTTATTTATATAAAACCAAGTTGTGATCAAGAAAACAGCAAAGGTAAGACTTAAATTCATAATCATCGCTTTACAATGAAACCTTTATTATTGTTCTTATTTGTCATGTTCACTGAATTTTAGTGGTAGAGAAATAATTAATACTGTTGGATCTGCTTAGTGTTAGATTAGTGGTACAGTTTGTTGCATTGGTCTTTTGTTTTAGGACATTATTCATCACATACGCTGTCTTGGACTGTTAGCTTGTTTTAGATATTTGCCCATTTAAGTCCTTGTTTTTTCAGTTGTGAGCTTTTAGCTGACACTTTCTGGTTATATGCACCTATAGAATGTGTCACATAGCATTGCCATGGCAACACAGATGGAACAGCAGCC
This sequence comes from Apogon talboti, assembly GCA_037367365.1. Taxonomy (NCBI): domain Eukaryota; kingdom Metazoa; phylum Chordata; class Actinopteri; order Kurtiformes; family Apogonidae; genus Apogon; species Apogon talboti. Next base: position 30,055,978 of record JAPQRQ010000026.1, on the reverse strand, counting down.
AGGTTTATGATACTACAGTTTTCATTTTATCTAGTCATCAATTTTCTTAAATGTACCATGATGTGTGGTTTTTGGTAATTTGGCAAGACCTCCTGCATGTTTTTTTATTTATCTGATAACTTAAACTCCTTAGAAAAATAACTCAACCAAAATAATGATAGTAATGATACTACTACTCAATTCAGATAGAAAACTACACTCAAAGCAGTTTTACAACATACAAATAAACCTATTTACCACAAAATGAAGTTATGTGGAAGTGATGCAGATGGTTTGGCATCAAATGACACTAAACACTTGTATTTTTCAATACATGAATAATCATGAATAATGAATTAGTTAAAACAGTCCACTAATTTTTAGTTGCAGTAGATTTATTTTTTGCTTTATAGAGATGTGGAACTAATGTTTGTGGTACCTGTGTGCTGCATATGTTAAGACTGTTAAAGTGCTTCAAAATATTGGTATTTTTGTGGTTGGATGGTTGGTCAGTTTTTTTAATAACTGATATGTTTTGGATGGAGGACACAGACTTAAACAGGCTTGATTATGCGACTCCATAAAGTAACTGAAAGGCCCGTCTCTAGTCTCTCAGTAACTTTATCAGTGCCATAAAAGCATTGAGGTTGAATACATAGCTTGAACATTTTTAAACAATTGTGTAGATGCCGTCATTTGAAGTGTGTGAATGGTGTCAACTTGTATTTACACCGTGCGGTGCTTTTGCTTTCAATGTAGCTGTCAGAGAAAAAAAAAATTCTGGATGTTGTCTGGTGGCAGCAGAGCATGAAGGCTTTGTGAGAGCAAACGCACTCACAGTAGACAAATCATCTCTGTACTGTACAGTTTGATGGAAATGGTTATTGTCCTGGGATATAAAACACTGTTGGAACATAAAAACTGAATAAAGCTTTGACACTCGCACAGATCAGATTTAATGCCTCTACTCCTACATTTACAGGCATTTTAAGATAGTGAAAAACTACATTCATGATGCTTAGATGCATCACAAATTCCCCTTTTTTTAAACTTAGTTTTTATTAAATTATCATTTTTATCAGTACAATACAGTGTATTCATTTAAATACATTTCAATAACTTCCTTTTCCTTTTTCTCAGCTGTATATATAATTTTACAAACTTCTTTAAGTGATACAGAATGGAAATCAAAGAAAATAACAGTCATAGCAAATAAATAAATAATGTCCACTTCAGAATGAAAAGTTATATATAAATCCTTGTCAGAAGCCGGGTGACAGCTATATGGTATACAGCTGGAGGATATACATCATTAACAAATATTATCGTTGCATCAATATGTAGCATAGGTTCCCATCTTTTAGTAAAGGTGGCTTTCTGAAGTCTTAGTGAGGATGTGATCTGCTCCATTTTATAAATATCCCAAACTTTTTGAATCCATATATTGTATGAGGGAGGTTCTGGTTTCATCCATCTGATGGTTATAGACTTTAAGGCGGCAGTGAAAAGTATATTCAAGAGGTATTTCTCTGCCCTTCTATCTAAAATCTCCCTTGTTTCATCAATATTTATCATGAATGGATGTTTTTCCACATGGGCTACAAGACTACACTTAAAGAGTTTTATAATTTTACTTATTTTTTACTTATATTTTAGGCCTATAGTTATTTTATACAGCAAATTTCTATATTCATAATTTAAGTTTTGAGATTTTTGTCATATTTCACAGCTTTAAACCACAGAAAAGAATGCGACTTTTCCCTTCATAGAGGGGAACTGTAAGGCTCATAAAGAGAAAAACGAATTCAAGCTGCAATCAAATATTCATGAATAGGATTCCAACAATTGTCTGTATTTTATTTATTTAAACGCTGAATACAGTTTTACAGCTGAACAACACTGTATTTCCACATTGTTAATAGGTCGTTTCAAGTCTGGATTAAAATTCTCATTGTATTTTAAGGCACAATGACTGTGCATGTTGCCAGGCATTAAAATGTACCCTTTCATCCTTTAAAAAAAAAAAAAAAAAAAAAGTCCACGTCTAAATGAGATCAAACAGTGGACTTCCCTCTTGATGCAACTGAACTCCTTCACACCACCTCAACTGATCCTGAATGTGCTGAAACCTACAAACTGCTGTCCTTCGGTGCAGGGCCGCATATTTAAGAGTGATTAACTCCCAGCTATCTCCACGATGCCTAATCACAGCTTTTTAGACGCGATGCGGACCAGAAATAATTTATTGGCACACTGAGGAGATGGCAGGCTGCCAAATGACACTAAATGTGTCCGTTTTTGTGATGTATAATGCATACTCGGAGTCATGCTCATCCATAATTGATGAGGCTCTTCCTAGCGGTATTGACACTGCACAGGGATGGAGCTATGTATCTACTAAAGGGCACCAAGACACAGAACGAGGGCATACAGTACGATCTGGCAGCTCGTCTGTAGTTGTTAAACCAGACAGAAAACATCTATCATAAATTAATGCCTTATGAAAACGTGTGGTAAAATCCCATCTGGATAGCTGTGATACCATACTTACTATCTGACACAACGTTCTACTCCTCTTGATCCTCGTGATATAGAAACTGCCCTGTGATATTGCAATGTACACTGTCTGTGATGCAATGACCCCGACTCAAATTTTAATGATGCCTTCCATTTCTCAGAATGAGGCTGAGTTAATAAAATTCGATTATTTAATGCCTGGTCAAAAAAAAAAACGTCACAGGAGGACAAAACAACAAAGTCAGCACGCCTTTGACTTCTGTGCCTTAATTCCATGCACAATCATAAAGCTGATCCTTCTCCAACATAGAATCAGATGTTTATCCAGTCGAACAAAGCCGGTGGTTTCTGTTCAGGATAAGGACACGGTCAAGGAGAGAGAATACTTCATTGTAGGTAAGTGTCGCAGGCAATTTCCCTGACTTTAAGCTCCCCTGAGGCCTGGATTATCATTTGGGACAAAGCGAGACCTGAGCTCCAGCAGGATGACTAGGAAGACGGCAGGGCTCTGATGTTTCAACTGTGCTTGGACTGAGCCTGGAAAACAGCTGATAAATCCACAAAAATAAGCCATCATGTGAAACAATTCGCTGCTGTTTTCACAGGGAACTGCAGTGGCTCTGCCACAGTATTCGGTTTAATCTAGCACCCTCTTGTGGTCTAAATAAGTCACCCTACAGAGGAGGTAATGCAAGCTTACTGGTGCCCTCTGGTGGTCTGAACGAGTACTGCCACCAACCAGCGCATGAGTGGTGACCTGCTCTAACATGTTCAGTGGCTGAACTTCAGTCACATGTGGATATAAGCGTCTCTAAACCAGTGACTCGTGAGAAGGAGTGCTGAAACTAGCGATGCACTCACACAGCGGATGAGTCACTCGATTCCAGTCAGCCTCACTGTTTGCTCTGTGACTAATCTCAGCGCTGGTGGGCCGCTGAGTTAGCCTCAGTGCACAGTCAGGGAATCCGCTAAGCCTGCTGGGTACGCACTCCAGAGGACGGATGTTTGTGGAGGGATTTTCCCTTGTGTTTACTCTAGGCACAGTAGCACTTCTGCAACATGTGATGGTGGTGTTTGGAGGCTGGCCTGTGTTTCATATCGACCCACTGTCATAAACCACTTTCTAAACCAACACCTTTTGTGACATATTTCAATTGGAAATCTTGATCTTCCCACATCGCAATGAAACACAATTAAATGCAAATGAATGCACTTTAAGTTTGTGTGTGTGGGTGCGTCACAACCTTACCCTGGTCTATGTTGTGCTGTGGTAGCTGGCTCATCTGACTGTGGACCACACCTGCGTAATTCCGGAGAAAAGCCTCTTCACTCGGCGTGAGCTGAAGCAAAAAGTAACATTACAGGTTAACAAACTAAAAAAGCAAAGAACAACAATCCAAAAGTGATCAAGCTGCTCAAATGAAGACAGGTGATTCTTAGTTGTATTTTGGTGCACATAGCGTCAAATGTAACTCAGTGAAAACCAATCTGTCTTTCAGTAAAGTTGCATCAATCCATAACTCAACAAACATTTTGATGGTTGATTTAAAAGAAGAATTTATTCACTGAAATCTACAGTGTATAAAAAATTTATACCGTAGCATTAAAGGTAATAACCAAATGCCACACACACTCAGCGACTGCCTTGTCTGAAAGTACATCTCCATCCAATTCTGCTGCTAATTATTATTTCTGAGATGCCAAAGTACAAAATGAAGGGAGCGTTTGTGTTTTGTACTGCTGCCAATGACGTTCGGCCGAAGAGGAGACAGAAATATAACCTATTTTTGTTTTCCATATCACAATGTAGGCTTTTTGTTTAAATATCTGTGGTGGTTATGCGATGGGTCTTGTGTGTCAGGATTGTGCAAGGTCGAACCCATTACATCTATGGAACAAATACAGAGAGGCTGGAATTATTTTATTTTATTTCATAATAGAGGGTGGTTTAAGACCAGGCTAACTTAGGTCTAAAACCTTCTATTACCATAGTAACAGCTAGTTGAAAACAATCAGTGGCACTAACTCACAAAAAGGTAATTTGTTTTGTTCAACACTATTGTGGAAGGAGTAGATCAGTGGACTGTTGACCTTAGTGGATGTCTGTCTCTGAATCTCCTTCAACAAGCAAAGTGAATTAAACATTTGAAGGTCTTTTTCATTTTCAATGTCTTTGCATAACAAAAAGACAAGGTGACATAATAAATGTATTCATGTCTATGGCATTTCAGACAAGAATCCTGAAAGTACTGTATGTGAGCTGAACACAAAATACCACTGTCCTGACGTCTTTGCAGACTTTATTTGTTGGAACTAGAAGGACGTTCTGACAGGACAGACCTCTGCCAAGGACAACCGGACACTCTTCTGCGATTCCAGATATATCGTAGAGGAGTATTTTTCCTCCTTTTTGTCAGTCAGTGCTATTGGTCAGTGCCACAATGGGAAACAGAGGTCGTACCCTGTAATTTTCAGTTAGCCTCGGGGCAGAGTGGTTATCATTGTAGACGGAAAATAAGGAATAATTTATTTCTGTCAAACTGTCTAACCTGCATCACACTTATCCAAGATCAAAAGGCTGGGGCCAGTTTCATAAAGATGTGTTATTCTGGTGTTAAAGTAGACGCAGCTCTCTGATAATATTGGTCTAATGCAAGCAACGTCTGATTTATTTTAAGTCTATAATATTTGCAACCCTAACACCAGACTAACTTAGAAATATAAGTTTTTTACTATATTAACACAAAAAAAGGAAAATATGAACCATAAATTGTGGTTTATATTAGGAAACAAAACATTTTCATAAAGCACTGTAAAATACAGATTAAACAATGAGGAAACTATCAAATATTTAGTCAGAAATAACTATCTTGAGCCCAACTGAAAAGTTATAAGTACAAAGTTCTGCTACATTAAGCGGTATTTTATTTTATTTTTTCTTAAATACAGTACCTATAGTTTGGCAGTGACATATTTGTCACTACTAAAGTTCTTCCTGAAAATAAAACTTTTTCTGCTTACATGAACTGAGTGGAGCAGTGACATGGTCAGATGGGTTTCTGGTTTAATTACTTAGAACTCAGAGGAAACGAGCCACTCTTAAAATAGTCGAGAACTAAACATCTTTTGGCATCCATTTAGAGTCAGTCAGAGGAAACCAGTCTCTGGGGTGTCGTCAGCCAATCAAACAGCTGTATGTGATAGTGAGACCGGAAACCTACCAGTTACTGACATTTATAACTGACAGAGACCCATTAGGCTGAATAAAACAGGTGAAGTAGTTTCAGTGTAATCCTGCTAACAGATGAACGTCAGATGTAAATATCTCGTAAGTGATGTTTCATTTAAGCACAAGTATGTGACAGCTGTTCTACATGGCTAGAAAAAAATTAACAGAGACATCATCCAAACATATGCACCGTGACCAGTTTGAGGAACTGTACGTACATTTGATCCCATTTTCTTTAGCATGAGAAGGACCCGCACTTTCTGTTGGATGTACATGTCTTCAGGAGACTTCCCTGGGGCCTCCTCGCGGTTCATCCCCCCTGCTCCTGTGGCTCTGGACACACAAACAAATACACGTCTGTGAAAATCATGGTGACAAAAACACATTCTGATTATTATGAGTTAAAGTGGACTGACTAGGTTGAATGACTAGGTTGTTAAAGAACTGCAGAAGCAATTAATTAAACCAAAAAATAAAAAGTTAATACATGAATTAATATGAAAATGTCTAAAGGACTGTCCAAATGATGAAAAGCAGGGTATCAGGTCATATTGTACAATGTTAACAAAAAAGGCAGTCAAAAATGGTGAGAGGAGCTTTGATGATGATGGTCATTTACACTGTACATTTTGGGGATACCTATTAGTCATTTAAACCATCTGTCATCCTTTTCCAGCTCAAACTGATTCAGATCAGTGTTAGAATATCTGATTGTTTTACCTTTTTACATTATTTTTTATGCTTGTGACCCGATGCAGCATTCACTACATAAGGATTTTTCTTACTTTTGATTATTAACAGCTTGTTTTGGTCTTTTTTATTTTTTGCAACAAAAATAGATAAGTTCTTTGGTTGCTGCTTCTGAGTTTTAGAATTTAATACCATTCTTTGTAAAACGTTGCAAATATTTATGAATATCTACTTACCGACTGACTGGATAATTAGAATACAAACTTTTATCTCGGAAGAGGAATTTTTAATAATCGATAAATGATTCCTCAGTAGCGATGGATTAACTGCCCAATAGATGATTAAAACAAATTGATTTGGAGAGTTTCCTGGTCAAGAAAAATTTGTATCTTCTTAAAAACAAGAGACATCAGAAACACAGAGTTAAAACACTAATATAAATAAATGAAAATGTGAATCAATAAAAAACAAAAAAGTGGGTCTGAAATACAGATTTTAAAAATGTTGGTAGCAAAAACAATTTAGGAGCAAAAACTGAAAATACTTTATCATCTAAGGATTTTTAAGTTGATGCGTGGGATGAAGAGCTAAGAATTCTCAGCAGCTCTGAGGAGTCTGGAGGTGAAGCAGAGTTTGAACACTTCAAATATATGAATAAAAGTCAGAAAATCATCTTTTTCAGTTATTTTCTATGTAAATATACAATACAATGATAATACAATTACAATGATCAATGAATCATTTATTATTTAACACAGCTCCATAAAAAGGTGCATCAAACTCTTGAAGCATTTTAGGGATAATATATACACAATTATCATTTTATTTAACTCATTATAAACTAAGCAGAAGATAAGGCTCATATACACAGCTTCACATTAATATCCTATAAGTGATGCTTTTAAAGAGACTGAAACAGGGACTCAACAATGATTCAATTAATTGATTAGTTAATCAACTATTTTAATAAACGCTTAATCTGTTTACAGTCTAATTCTTTATTCCTACATCTTATATTTAACTTTTTTCTGGTTTCTTTTGCTTTTCTATGACAGTAAAGTGACTATGTCATCTAAAATATTTCATCACAATACAGAACAATCACCTAATCAATTAATTGAGAAAATAATCAACACTGACAGTAATACTCTTACAGAGCCTGAGGTTGACTACATTTTATGGTAGGAAATGTAAACCCAGTGATGATTCAACTAAATGATTAGTTGTCAACAAAATGATTAATCAGCAGCTATTTTGACAAATGACTAATTGTGTAATTTTTTTTAAAGAAAAGCTAATTTTTTAAACTCCTGTTTCATACATTTGAGTAATTTTCTGGTTTCCTTTGCTCTTCTATGACAGTAAACTTAAATATATTGATTCTGAACTAGTCATCTAACATTTTTCATCACAATACAGAACAAAAACCTAATCAAGTATTCGAGAAAATAACCAACAATTTGTTTGCAGCCCTTTTTGAAATTTGCAACGTGACTTTGCAGGAGCAGCATTCGTCAAAACTACATGCGCAACTGAACAATAAAACAATCAAGCCTGCGTGATTTCATTCATACACTTCACACGGTGATATTAGAAGTCATGGGCCTCGTCTCTGTGTAGGTTTGGCACTTCACAGCTTGAACTGCTGTTATGAATATTGCATGGCAGTTTTCACACAGATCTCGCCCCTGCCTGCACCCTCCATCTCTTATTCTCCATCTAACTAATGACCTATTTTCACTGTCAGTCTGCGCTGATGCAAAATATAGGGAAAAGAAAAAAGGGGAGGGAAAGAAGGCGATAAAAGGAGCTGCCAGAGCTAATGCGGACGACAGAATAGGGATAGGTTCTGCTGTGATGCCACAGTCACATCAAGGTTGGCTGCTGTCGCGTTAGATCTGTTGTAACCCACAAACACGACGAGGCATACTGTGAAGCTTAACATGCAGCCTGACAAGTGCCTAAATTTACTAATTGAAACCGCGAGACAGCAGAAGAAATAATTCACAGAAATCTTTTAAAGCACAAATCTAGGGAGAAAATAAGATTTAATGGAGAGCATATCAGTATGCAAGTCAGGATTTGTTCTCCTCTAAAAATCTGTAATAAAAAGCCTATGGGAGCCACAGCCACTATGATAGTTCTGGCAATTTATTTTGGCCTCTTATCTATACAAAGGGCCACTAATGCATGTTGACAGGCCGTTTGATGTGGGGTTATATTTAATTGAGGAGCTGGCTCGATGTCCCCCCATCCCAAAGCCTGGGGGGTTGGGGGGTGAATGGGGCACTATTGGCCATTGGCTGGCGTTTGGGAGCCACTGTGAGCGTGTGGATTCATCCAGATCAGAGCAGCTGGAGACTATGCTTCTGGCAACAGGCTTTATAATTACAGCAACCTTTGGTGGTTGTAACTGCAAGTAACATGCACTTGACCTGCTGTCCATTTCCAGCTAGGGCTATCATGATAATGAAACCTCAGTTCATAAAAAAAATATCATAGGAATAACTGCATTTAAGGGTATTTTTCTGTACATTTTATGGCAGTAGTATGGTTTAAGCCAAACAATAGCTTATTTCTATACATACGCTGTGCCTAATAAAGAAGAAAAGACATTTATACTTAGCACTGGAACACACAAACAAAAATACCACATTTTGTCTTTAGTCAATAAAACCTGCAGAGGCCAGATTTGATAAATTAACAAATAAATGAAAAATAAAATGCCCAGTACTGAAATATACAAAGATAGCACCGATAATAACAGGTACAAATAGAAGTTAAGCATTTCAAGATGAAAGGTGCTCAATAAGATGACGGCATTAAAAGAACATCACTCAATCTAAAAACAAGGGAAAATTCTGTGGAAATCAAGATTATTCTAATCCTGTGCACACGTTTAGGAATCGATACTGAAGCCATGGAATCAGTAACGGCACTTAACAATACTTGGGCCGATATAATAGGAATTATAATACATATTCACCCAAGTTTGGCTGAAAATAATGATTATTTTCATTGTTCATTAATCCAGTGAATATTTACTTGAATAGTTTGTTGGTCCAAATGTTGATCAGTGTATCTAAAAGCCAAAGATCATCTTAACAGCCCACATATACTTAGTGTCATATATAAAATAAAGAGACCAGAATATTTAACTGAGAATTTTACATCAACATAACCAATGACGATAATAGGTGGCAGTTGATCTAATGCAGGGGTGTCAAACTCCGGTCCTCGAGGGCCGGTGTCCCTGCATGTTTTAGATATTTCCCTCTTCCAGCACACCTG
>JAPQRQ010000026.1:30019001-30045588 GCA_037367365.1 Apogon talboti | reverse complement strand
TGCAGAGCTTGGTCATGAGCTGATCATTAATTGAACCAGGTGTGATGGAAGAGGGAAACATCTAAAACATGCAGGACTCCGGCCCTCGAGGACCTGAGTTTGACACCCCTGATCTAATGGTTGACAACTAATCAATTAATCAATTTGTTGTTGCAGCTCTAAAGCATCAGCCCTGGTATAATTGGAGAATTACTGAAGACTTTAAGTCAAACAAACACAGCATGGGTACACCTTTGGGCATTGGCGGTGGATGCAGTGGTGTATTATGGGTTGAAAGGGGGGAGGAGGATGGTAGCGTCTCAGATGAGCAGCAGCGACATGTTTGATCACGTGTCCTGGCTCCACACTTCAGACGAATGGGAGAGCTAAGAGTCGACCACCGGTGAGACGACATAAGGGCTGAAGGTCGGTGGAAACGCCAACCTGCCTTTATGAGGAGCACACTGGGAATTAAATGGTCATTGTGGTTGAGTTGATAAAGAGTAGAGATTGAGGAGAAGGATGTGAAAACAGGTCCACTCTAATTGTTAAGAAAAAAAGATGAAAATATAAAAGATCTATTAATATTTAGGTATACGTTGGGACTTGACAACCCTAACCATTTATATCTCCTTCAAATGGTTCAAAAGGCCAATATATTCCACACTTATCATCTGAATAAATAGGTCTAGCGCTTTCATGACTGAGGCATTTCTGATTCTCTGATGTTTTCTTTTGAAGTCTGAAAACTGGCCATATTTAGTATCATCTCTGCTCGGGCTTCTGACTGTTACGAGGACCTGTATTTTTATTGGCGTGAACAATTTATTTTATCTAATTCAACTTTTACATTTCTGCTGTAAGAAGAACAAATGCAGCACATCGGATCCCATAGGGAGAATCTCTGAAGGAGGAAGAAACAACCTGGGACTGTAAATGAGGGACATCTGTGAGTTTTCAGTCAATTTAAAAAAAAAAAAAAAAAAAAAAGAAAGAAAAGAGTCACATCAGTCTTTTGTAGATTTCACCTCTTCATCTTCCTCTTCTTCTTGCGGGGAAGGGCAGACAGAATAATTTGTAAAGGACTATTTTGGGGTGTGTATGCAAACACAACCAGAGTTGCTGCAGAACTGGAAACACGACAGCTCTTGTACTTCGTGAACTGGGTGACGACATGTTTACACTGGTGATTAACATTATAGAGATGATTATGTAACAGTTAGCTGCAACTGTGCCGTCCTGCTTAACAAACTAGCTTTCCAACATTTATAATTACAGGAAGACTGCAGATGGTGCTGGGAGAGATGGCACCAACTCCTCGCTGTCTGAACTGACTGAGGTATACTGCTGTTTCCAAATATTTTACACTCCAACTTGACAACTAATAGAACAGAATTTGATTTTTCAGTCAATAAAAACACAAATTCTGACAAATTGCATGAATAGTAAGGATTTATAGTTTTTGAAATCTCAAGGTAGTCAAACACCTAAAGATATGCACATTAAGACCATCATTTATTGGGGGTTTTTAACCAAGAAAAACCCATTTTTTGGGCATTTTCAGCTTACAAATTAATTCTGTTTATTACTAAAAATACAATAAGAAGAAGAAGAAGAAGGAGGAGAAAATATGGGTTATAAAAAGGGTTAAATTTTAACATATAGCAATACTGTAAGCACAGTGATATTTCATTTTTAATCGTTTTTTTGCAAAACTGTATAAAGAGCCCACTGCCATATATAAGCTTAATAAAAAGTTTGGTCACGTGGCTTAAGATAGATTATAGTACTACTATTTAATAAAAATGCAGTGTTCTTGTGGGTCAACGCAGTATTACAAAACAATATTTTCTTACACCCCTCTATTACTTTCTATCACACAAATTGCATTGCAAACAACTAATTTTTCCTGTGACTTGTCTGCTTCAAGCTGTGTTCTGATTAAACTCTACTGGGAAGACGTAAACTACAAACCTGTTTATTTATAGAGACCATCTTCCGAATTTGTTCGTGCCAAACAAAGTCCATCTAGGCCACTCCTTGACAGTTTAGACCTGTGCTACATTCTGTTTATTTGTATGATCTTGACACATCAGGAAACGATAAGATTTTGGTCTGTTTTTATTCACAAGCTAAACAGAAATAGACGCTATTCTAATAATAAAGTGACTGCAGATGTACACAATTTGTCAGGATGGAGCAGCAGTAGGAAAACTACAAGTGACAGAAAGATAGCGTCTGCAGATTGTTTTCAGAAGCAAAATGTTTTGGAAATATCCGTGCTGGTTATTTTTAGTGTTATTCAGATAAACATGCTCTTCTGTGTGAGTCTTCAATCATTGTATCGGCCACATACTGATCCTGTCAGTCTCCTTTGTGTGTGTCTATTAGGTTCTAGAGGTGGGCTGGCTCAACACTAATCCCCCAAGGGATGCTCAGCCAGTCGCAGACACATGCAGCTAATATTCCAGACATAATCAAAGGCTTTCTTTAATGCTGATCTAGACCTAATCCTCCCCCTCTCTGTCCGTGTTCAGCTCTTGTCGGTGTTGTGATGTTGGGCAGGAGCCTCACGAACCCATCTACACAGATCTGCCACACTTCAGCAGAGAAGACAGTAAAAAATAAAGATGGAAATAGACAGGATACACTGACAGAGCAGATTTATAGAAGCACATTTAAAACACATTTACTTGTCTTGGGCCAATTAATGGATTTCTCACATTTCACAACAGCATAACTTGATGTTGCTGTGTGCGGTTTGTCTACAAATTGCAGAAAACAAAGATGACTGAAAAAAATACAACTTATAGAATTATCTTTACATTCTTGGTCACACAGTCATCCAATGCATACAGATAAGTAGCAAATATCTGACTAAATAATTTAGCTTTTCACACAGTTTACTTGAGTATAATTTGACATTTCTTGATCAGTATAGCTATACATTTTTCATTATGATTTACTGTTCATTAGTTCAATGAATGCTTATTAAATTAAGCCTTAGTATCATCTGGATTTTGAGAGGTTCCTGTGATCTCAACATTTATTAAAGGTGCAACAAATTATAATAGTACACTGCATCTAAGATTACTCAAATCAAATGGAAACATTTGTTCTACGATGACCCAGCGATGGAATAGAGGACAGGTTCCAGCTGAGAACCGGGTGAATGGTCTCATCTGTTGCAATTGAATCTGAATGCAGTAGCTCTAGTTTACTGACATTTTATTATTCTGTCAGTTGAACAATGCCACACAATGACATCAAATGCATCTATGATGTTGGAAACGACATGAGGAAAAGTAATTAAACAAAACAGAAAACAATTGCAGCTTAAAACCTGTGTATGACTACTTTTTTCCATTGAGAAACCTGACCAGGAATCAGTGAAGGACTTGATAAAGAGACATAGAAATGGCGATGATATTGTTAGAAATAAAAACATTGAATCCCATCACTAGAGTGAACACTTTAAAAACAGAGAAGGGCATTTTAAAAGCAAGATCTCTGGATTTCCAAGTGTGTTTATTTTTGTCCATTAGCATCTTGGAGAAACAAATACACTAGGAAAATTTCTCAAGACCATTCCAAAAGCATGACCAGGCCACAGAGAGCAATGAGGGTCTGCTGCCAGAGATTACAGTATGCAATGTGATAGGCCCTCACATTTGCTGAGGGTCAAGAGGGGCACAGTTCCACATGGCCCGGTCCACTCACTGCAGCTCTGAAATCAGCTGCTCACACGATGCACAACGTGTGATTGTTTCACAAATCAAATTCCTCCAGCAAGTAGAAAAACAGAGGAAAGGCCTCTGGGTGTAGTAAAAACTGTCGCTGAGGGGAGTTTGACTCTGCTAAAAGTCTAAACTCCACAGGAGCCTTAAAGTTCCACAGCTTCCACAATCAGGAAATACTGAGAGGGAAAAAATACTCATGTTGAATTATGAGCTGATCCAACATCCCAGGCAAATGTGTGAGAAACATAAGTAGGCTGCTACCCTGGTGTGGCTGCCAGCTGAGCTGCCAACAACCTGGCCTGGTTCTCAGAGCAGCTGTGTCAGAGCAGGTATAAAACTCATGCACAACCTCGCCTCCAATGATGGCTAGAAAACTATGAAAATGACTAGAGGAAAAACTGAAAGTAGGACGATATTCTATGACACCACATTAATTCTGTTTCGGCTATGGACATTTTAGCATCCAGTTCATTTCCAAGTGCAAAGTCAAAGACAACTAAAGGAAACCTGTATGTGTATGTATTACATAAAAACAAAGGACAAGCAGTTGACTAAATTACTTCTAAGACTTTAGAACTGACATGATTATATCTACATTTTTTCTATCTCTATTTTTTATTGCTCTGTATGTCTTTAAAATCTGGATTAAATACTGTTTTCCTTAGTGCTTAGAGAGGACATACTGAGTGAAATAAATTCACTGAAAAATGTTATGATCTGTAAAATCTGGAAGAAATTCAAAAATTGGATTTTGGCCTGCATGATCTGGTGATCATATTGTGATTTACGTTACAATGGCGATTTCGGTATATTAGTATGGTTATCAACAAAATGGCACAGATGAATGGTCATTCTGAGATATGCATTTTAACTACTATAAAAAATACAAAAAGTGTCTTTTATTTTGCATATTTTACATAGGACATCTCTGCTCACAGTATGGCAGCACACTGGATCTTTTACTTGCAATTGTGGCATTATATAACAGGCTGACACTCAATTATTCGTGGAGCTCTATTACTAATAAATATGGAAAGACTTGTACTATTCTATCTAATAATTTTACTAATTTGGATGCCTATAAAGTGGTTATCCTTAAATTGCCTTTTTTGAGTGTTTATCATTTAATCTTTTCACCACACAGACAAAGAAACAACACATGTAGCTTTCATTTACATTTTCAGCGACAGCGTTTCTACATGTAAACCCTGCAGAGCAGTGACAGATATATGTACCCAGCTGTACAGGCAACAGACCAGCTCTCTGTGGGTCAGGGCAGCCTGGGGTCCTGAAACAGCAGGAGCCAGACGAGTAGACACTGCAGAGCAGAGGGACTCTGGTTTGGACTTACTAAATGGTCTGCATGCTGTCTTTGTGTGAAGACACTTTATCACATGTACAGTGCCTCCAACAATGGCTACAGTATTTGGGGACAATGGTGATGAACTGGATTGTGAAAACATGATTGATAAGTAGGTCATGTCTTGTTGTCACCACGTGAGGCATGAACTCTAACAATCCTACCCAACTTCTGGGTTCCTGAGTGTGTTTATGTGTATTTTGAGAGTTAAGTTAGGACCTAATGAGGGCAAAATGAGATATTTTATAAACCTGCTACTACTGAGAAAATGTGTAGGTCTTAGTTTACATGTTCTATTAAATTGCCTTAAATTAAAATAACAGTTTTAGAAGTACTGCAGTATGATTAACACCACAATTTTGCAAACATTTCAATGATATCTAATTTCACACGACTGGTTTTTCCGCAGATGATCCTATATAACGCAATTAAATCTATGTCTGTGATCTCAGAACATCTTGGTCCCTCCTCAGGGGTCTCAGAGGAATTAAAACAGAAGCTGCTGCTGCCTTAAGCTGGTCCCTCGGGGGTGTGGCTGCTAGATTTCAAAGACACAAGCGTCAAGGCAGAGCATAAAATTCTGATTGTGAAGAGTTATGTGATCTCTGTGCTTGGAAGAAAACAATGTGATTCAAATGCCCGAGATACCGCGTATTAAAGACAAAGAACTGCAAGGATCTCTACAGCTTATGTAAAATGTATTCAGAAAATCAAAATATGATTCAATGAAGGCTTTTTTTCCTAGCTTTCACTTCGAGGATATTTTATATACTTGGTTTGTCTTCTTGAAGCCTGGTACTCAGATCAGCCCCAAACTGATGCAAACATCATGTCAGCTCACAACAGCTCCTATATGGCCTGGTTAAAGATGACAGAATGAGAAATGCTTGTGCCAAATACCAAGCAAGAGGTTGTGAAAGGAGCCATCCCTCCCTTTCCAGACTCAGCTCAAAGGCAGCTGATGAGGTCCCCTCGGGGCTCAGCGGAGCAAGCAGCCACTGAAGACCACCTGCCCGGGTTGTGAAGAGGCGAGGATGGGAGGGAGGCAAGGCCAAGCGTCCTAATCTCACTCCAAAATCCAGCCAGCTAAGGGAATGTGCAAACTGAGGCGGGTCTGACATACTGTGGTCTATGACCAAGTCTGCCCGTTGCCAGGAGGATTCAGAGCTCTTGCCTGCAGCCAAGCCCTGACACCCACTGGCAGCAGCACTCATCAATGCCCCGACGGCCGGCAGGGTGCCAGCTTCACCACTCACAGGGTTGTCAGCTATCTGACATGTGGGGGAAAGCAGACACTGGAAGGCAGGGTGGCACAATGCACCCAGGGGTGGCAAGATCCAAAAATAGAAATCCAATGAATGACTTATGTGAAAAGCCAACATTTAGCATGGATAGCACATTTTGGGTGGCTAATGGAGACCAAGCAGCCAACAGCAATCACATGCAGCTCAATGTGCAGTAAATACAGTTTAGGCAGAATTTCAGAGTTTTCTATGAACACTGCTCTGGTTATATGGGAAGTCTTTAATTTGCTTGTGGTACATGTACTTATTGTCTGCAGACTGATATTATATCATAAGTACACGTACCAAAAGCAAATGAGGAAGACTCACTGGTTCAATATAGTTTCCATTATTATGCTTAAAAGTGAAACAAACTACAGCTACCAGATAAACACTAGGTACAGCTGCAAGTTATTCATAGATTTGTGAGTTTCCTAAAAGATAGCACATTTTCAGAGGTTAATGTAAACCAAACAACAATCACATGCACTTCAATGAATGGTAAATAAAGTACATTTACAATGTTTTCTATGAACACTGTTCTGGGTGTTTGGTACATGCACGTATTGTCTGCATACTGACTATATTTAAGATCCCCTGGTTCAATATAGTTTCCATTATTATAATTAAAAATTAAGGAAAAACTACAACTGCCTGCTTAATATTATCAAACGTTGATAGTTCATACCTGCAAGTAATTCATAAATGCATCAGTTTATTCAGCTCAAGAGAGCTAAATAAAGTTTTGACAGAATTTTACAGCGTTTTCTATGAACACTGCTCTGGCTGTTTGGGAAGTCTCTGATAATATATCAGTCTACAGATAATATGTGCATGTACCAAAGGAAAATTAGGAAGAAACTATTCAGTATAGTTTCCATTACTGTGCTTAAAAGTGAGACGAAGTACAGCTGCATGATAAATATAAGCTAAGGCTCCTAGTTCATACCTGCAAGTTATTCATAAATTAATCAGTTTCCTCCAACACAATATGCTGCAGAAAAGTGAGACCGTAAACTACATGTCTGCATATGAAACAAAGCAAAATGAGGCATTAAACAGCCGGTTTGTGTGGAGATGAGTCCACATGACAGTGTTCGGTTGATTTGTGTTCATGTTGCGGGACTGTAGCACCGCTGCTGCTAGTAGCACTAAGCCTCCAACGGCTACCGAAACCCGGGTCTGAAGCGAACCCTGCCGCGGAAAAACGTACAGAATGTGCTCACATTTATGTCCAAGCCGTGTTCCCTTGGACATTCAATAGTGTTTCATTTTGTCTCCACAAACCCATGCCCCTGTTGGTAAAAGAGCCGTTGCTGCTAACCAGCCAAGCTAGCTCGCTAGCAAAGCCCGAGACAAAAGCCTGAATGAAGTTCCAATGGGGGAAACACCATCCAGGTGCCGCTACGCTGCCAGAAGTGGAACCGCCGGGAGAGAAACACACGGAGCGTTTATAAAACCTCTGACAATGAGCGTCCCGGTAAGAACACCAAACACACAGGCTTACCCCTCCTGGTCCAGCTTTTCTTTCTTGTGTGCTGTGTTTGAATGGTGTGTTGTTGTAGGAGGGCGTCCTGTTCCGGGGTCACATCCCTCCAGTCGGCAGAGCTACGGCGGACTGACTCAACGCAGAGAGCCGCCTTCTGCCGAGCAGTACCGCCGACGGCCACAGGGGGCGCCGCGCACTGTGCATGGAACTACAAGTGCACAAGATACAACCGTACACCAAATACAACTACACCGAGAGACCAAATATATTCACACACCAATACACTAAATACAACAGTACACCAACAGACTAAACACAACAGTACACTAATACACTAAATACGACGATACACCAAGAGACCATTTAAAGCAATACACCAATAGACCAAATACACTAATAAACCACTACACTAAATACAATAGTACACAAAGAGAACAAATGCACTAATACACCAAATACACTAATAAACCACTACACTAAATACAACAGTACACAAAGAGAACAAATGCACTAATACACTAAATACACTAATAAACCACTGCACTAAATACAACAATACACAAAGAGAACAAATGCACTAAAACACCAAATACACTAATAAACCACTACACTAAATACAACAGTACACAAAGAGAACAAATGCACTAATACACCAAATACACTAATAAACCACTACACTAAATACAACAATACACCAAGAGACCATTTAAAGATATACACCAACATACCAAATACACTAATAAACAACTACACTAAATACAACAGTACACAAAGAGAACAAATGCACTAATACACCAAATACACTAATAAACCACTACACTAAATACAACAGTACACAAAGAGAACAAATGCACTAATACACTAAATACACTAATAAACCACTACACTAAATACAACAGTACACAAAGAGAACAAATACACTAATACACCAAATACACTAATAAACCACTACACCAAATACAACAATACACCAAGAGACCATTTAAAGATATACACCTACAGACCAAATACACTAATAAACAAATACACTAAATACAACAATACACCAATAGGCCATTTAAAGATATACACCAATGCACCAAATACAACAGTACACAAAGAGAACAAATACCAATACACCAAATACACTAATAAACCAATGTACAGAATGCAGCAATACACCAGTACACAAGCTACACTAATATGTACTCACGAGTGCATCAATAATCCAAATATAGCAATAGACCAAATACAATCTCACAAAGGTGATTGCATTACCTTTGGAAAGTATTTCACTTTAATAATGGATTGGATTTATATAGTGCTTTTCTTTTCTAGGCACTCAAAGTTCTTACACTGAATCCATTATTCACAAACTGGTGATTCTAGGCTACAACTGCACAACTGCCTTGGGGTAGACTGATGGAAACATGGCTGTGTGGCCTTTCAGCAGCTTTGGCAAGGTGAGCAAAGTGTCCTGCCCAAGGACATACAGCACATGACCGGCATCTACTGTACCTACTGTAGCTGATACTATTTCTCAAAAGATTTAGCATAAACCAGATTATTTTCATTTTAGAAGAGATAAACATCACATTACTGATAGTAGATACTGAGTTTTTTCCCCCTTTTTAAAAAAAAAAAGTAATTTGATTTTGAATTTTTCAAGCAGTGTGTCATAGAATAAAAATATTTTTCATCTATTCTTCTGTAGTTCCTTACCGTTTTACAGTGTTTTTGCTACTTCCTACTCTGTTGTGTGACCATTAGTGTTTATCACCAGGATGGCACGAAAAAATACTCTGTAAGTTGTCATCAAACTTTTTGGACTAATGTTTCAAGCAGATTATTACCTATTTCAAACTTTGGACAGTGGTTTTACATATAACACACAATTTGATATAACACACTACTGTATATTCTATGTGTGAAATGAGTGATGGTGTGGTTAGTTTATTAATCTAGTCAATTTTCTGCATAGTTAATTGACAACTCTTTTTTTTTTACACATTTTCATCAAAAGTGAGTGCAATCAGGTTAAGAATAATATAATATGTTTACTGACGTCTGAGGTATTTGTTTTGAACCGTAAACTCCTTCAGAATGGCAGAGGAAATAATTTACATAGAGCTGTAAATGTTGTTTAGATATAAACTATAAGTGAAACTGAAGTGTCTGTGGCTTTCGTCATCTGATTTTTTAAAAATGCATCAAGAAATAAGTAGCAAATGAATCAGACTTAGAGCTCCCAGTATGCCTCACTGGGCAAACTGTTTATTGAATGTGTTTCCCTCCAACAGCAAGTGAAGCAAATGTAAAAACAGGATGCAGATGAACAACTGGTCCACGTCAGACCCATAATGACACAGCAGTTTCACTGTTGTAGCTGCACAGATGTAAGTCAGGCCTGAGACTCAAAACCTTTGTACCTTGTGACAGAATTCATGAAATACAATCCATTTAAAAGGCAACAGCAGTAACTTTACAATCTACACAAGTAGCTATAAACGTACAGACTCTGACCTCCTGACTTAAAGCAGCAATGAGTTAATTGGAGCCTGAACTGATGAGCATCCATTACCCATAATTCTATTCTATTCTACTGTATGTTTCAATAGCTTAAGGTATATAAATCTTCTTGCAGTAGAAGTTAACATCATACAGGTCCCGTTAAAAAGTCTCCATCGTGAAAAGCATTCTTACATCAGCTTCTATTCAAGTGGTCCTCATAGGACTGACAGGATATAACACATGTAAAGTAATCTGACAGTAGGGCTGGGCGATAAAGCAACAATTATTGCAAAGTATTTTTCTATTGCATTTCGAAGTGATTGTTATTCTATAGGATTTATTTCCCTTTACATTATATGCTAAAACAGTTCAAAATGTTTCAAAGTTTTGCTGTTTTACTTAATTTTAATGCTGTTTTTTCAGAATTAAAATAAACAAGTAAAATCTATTTATCTTTATATTTGTTTAGAGTGTTCTACGTTTAGATTTCTGAAGTGTTCTGCTGCTCAGCAAGTATTTGTCTTGTATTTTCTGACCATAAAGAGTACCTTGTTTTGCCTTCTTCAATAAGATGTCAGTCATTTTGTTAAATCCAAGACTACATGTGTGTTTATCGAGTAACATCTTGTGTCTTTTGTATCATTTTCATACTGTTGCATCTTTTAGAAAAACCACCATCATCTAGTTTCCTCATCTTTCACTCTAGATAAAAAAAATCACCCCTTTATCTTTGGCATTCACACATGATTTTACATTCATTGTGGTAATTATCGATATTTTCCGGATATGAACATTTTTGACATACTATGATAAAAGTTTTGCTCTGTATTTAGCACCTTCTAAACGCAAAAAGTACTTTAAAACCTCAAATATCTTTTTTTTTTTTAGCCTGGACATGTCTTGGTTTGTCTTGTTTCATCTTTTACCTTGTTTCTGTCTTGTTACACCTTTAACATTATTTACATTAAATAATATCATTTGTCTAAAACCACTAATAACCCTCTGGTTTCTTCAACTTGCCTTCAGGTAGAAAAAAAACAATCAGCCTTTATAATAAGAATAAATAATGACTTGACATTTACTGTGATAATTTTTGATATCCACTGATGATATCATCTACAACTGTATCGCCCAGCCCTATCTGACACCACCATTCAACTAAATCACTGGCTCATTTATCTACACAGGAGTAGATATGTCAAAGTATAGAGGTGTTTAACACTGAAAGCGTGAAATCTCTCTCATGGCAACTGGCACATCATCGGTTAAAACAAAGCAATGAAAATCAGTGCGTAACTTAAATATCTGAATACAACACAGGCACACATCAGCACACAAACACACTTACTGCATCATTTGAAACAGTACACATAGTCCAGGATTTACATTTTGAAAAGGGCCACGTGTACAATAATACATTTGGAGAGGCACAACCATACGTCTATGGCTTGTGTTCATAGATTGTCTATTAGATCTGCATGTATTTCAGGTGTCTGATTATTGGACCCCAGTTTAATATGATTTATAGAACAGCATCAATATCATTTTGTCACCTGAGATCATTTTTATCAAGGAGATATTGCATTATTTAACCCTTTATTGGGCAAGTGACTGTTTTTGGTCATTTCTGCATACATTACAAGATGGTGATAGCAAGAGTTTTAAAAGACATGTTTCACCTTATATGTGTTTTTCTAATATTTTTTATATTTAATTCTTGGATTTCTTTTTTTTTTTTTTTTTGCCACTTATGGGTAAGGAACCAAATATGGTAACTTCATTGACCTTGATTTTCTACATAACAATAAAAAAAGTTTGAAAAATTTCACAAAACTAACAAAGTCTTGTTAGGTCCTCCAATAACACACTAAAGTTGAAATGTAGAATTTCAGAGTATTTCTATGAGTGCCCTATAAAGGGTTAAGTGTATCTCCTGGTTTTGGTGGATGTTTTCAATTTTTTTTCGTATTATTTTTTTAATAAAAATCCCTTCCCCACCGTACTAGTTTCCCTTTTACTGGCACTGCAAAGGCAACAATCTTTACTTCAAGGCAACATTAAATAGCATGATAACAGAAAGACCTTTAAAAATATCCTACCGTGTATTTGTACAATTGTTTTAAAATTACCAAATTAAATAAAACACAATAAAAAAAAAGACACAACTGCAAAGAGGCAGGTGAAATGAGAGGCGATACCACAGCCACTAAGGGGCGTAAACCATAGGAAAGTCTTGAAGTGAAACTGCTGCTCCGTCACTCAGCTTTGTCGGTGAACGTGTCGTGTTTGTTTGCAGTTTTCTCTTTGCTGAGTGATACAAGCGTTCTGCTTCGGCTTCTGTGATTCATGATATACTTGAGCATCAGCGGGAGGTTTTCGTGTAGCGGTTTCAATACACCAGAAAGTTTCTCACTTTGCTGTTAAGTCCAAAAGGCAAAAAAAAAAGTATCTTGTTGTTTGATGGGTGAAAGATGAGCGTGATGGAATGTCCTTCACTTAGTTGTTCTGTCCTACAAACTGGCCGGTTCGAATGTAAACATTTGAGTTTCTCGGAATGCCTTCAGATTAGTAAAATATGTGATTGCGTTGCTTCCCTTTAATCTCTATAAGTTAAAATCCATCATTTTTGGTTGGTCCTTAGGTTCCCTTGGTTCAGTGTTCTTCACGGTCTATTATCTTTGGCCAAGGAGTGCATCATCCAGTTCACCTTGGTCTTCCAGCTTTCCCGCAGAGCTTCATTAAACTTCACTTTGAAATTCTTCAGTGCCTCATCTTCTGATTTGCCCAACGCTAAAGAGTCCTATTGGAAACAAGAAATGAAAATATTATCAACATTATAATTATTTCAATATCCCAATTTGCAGCATCAGGTACATTTCCATCAACATATTCAATGTGCATTTTTAAATTGTTTTTTTTTTTTTTTTATTTTATTTTTGGGAAATTTGCCTTGGTTTGTTTGGTTTGGTTTATCGTTTGTTACGAGCAGAAGAAAAGAAAAATCTTTTTTACGTACAAAGAACCAATAGCACACTGTTCAGAGCACACAAGTTGATAAATAAAAGTGATCAATACATTATGGAGATTTCCATGCACATTAATAATAACAAATTAAGTATTGCTTGAAAAGGAGTGGGAAGAAAAAAACTGCCTTCATTAGAGACTGGAAAAATAGGAAATGACATGCAGAAAGTCTAGGAGCTGAATGTGGGTTCATGTTATACCAAGTGAGCCCCAAAGGTCATTTGCATCATCAACATCAGAAGTGCCCTTTAATGAAGTACATGTGTAATTGTGTTGTTATTTAGGGACATTTACAAATCCGATATAGCACCCAGTGTGGGACTTGAACCCATGACCCTAACATTAAGTGTCTCATGCTCTCCCATCTGAGCCAACTAGGCTGTTTTACTTTGATATACTTTAATTTTAATATGCCCTGAATTTTATGAAAAACATTTTTGCTTGCTTGGATGGTTTTTGGCTTTGTTGGACAAGAGTAAATGCAAATAACAGGAAATGGAAACACCTTTTTTTTGTTTAGTCATTTATGAATAACACATATAATCATGGTTTTAGCATTGGTGGGCCGTGTATTTCACACAGGTGTTCCACCTGATTTAATCCACCTGTTAATATAAAAGTAAAACTATACAAAAAATGCAATATAACAGGGTGTGATTCACAGGCAGGTACCTCATGTAGCGAGAATGAACGTCATTACTAAAACAAGAAACCCAATGAACACAGCTGAAACCTTTTTAGCACCATATCTTAGGTCAGCTACTGCCTATTCTGCACTTCCTCTTGACCTAATACGACCTGACAAGCTCACACAAAGAAGAACAGATGTGCTCTTTCTTCAAACCAAACTTACTGGAATCAGCCAGTATGCTAAGGATAAGATAGAAAGCATGAAGGTCAGCAAACTGGAGGGAGTGAAAGGACAGAGTATAAAACCTTATTGTTTCATTCTTCTGTGTTGAACTCACTCATCCTGAAGGACTAAACCTTGTCCTGTTTCAGCTGAAATACTTGTCCTCTTTCTCCTAAATATTCATTCCACTGAATTATTCTATTATCCTTTATTAATCCTTTACATAATAAACTACATGGACAGAAATACTGGGACACATCACACCTACAGCTTGTAGACTTCCCATTCACATTGATTTGAATTATTATTATAATGAAAATGCTTATGAAAGTTGTCAATAATTATTACGAGCAATGTCAATTTTTTTTTTTTTTTATGTTTAAAGGCTGATTTTTGTTCTACAGTGAGTGCTGAAGAAACCAGATGGTTACCTGTAGTGTAAACTGATTATTTATGGTCAGAATGTGACAATCAAAACAATTAAACAACAAATTATCATGCCAAAATAGTTAGATGTTGATTAATTAATTAAATTAAGTATAAAGAAATTCTGAAGCATTTTGTAAGCAAAGACGACAATGTAAACAAAATTAACCCTGAAGATGAAATCAAATAAATAATGTTTAAACCTATATATTGACCTTAGTTGTCATCGTTTTGAAGCCCAGCCTCCTCTTAACAATGAAACATCTGAATGCAATGTATCCCAATATTTTGTCTAAAAAGTGCCCGTCAGATGCAATGAATTTTGGTTTACATCTCATCAGGAATTTCCAAAACATGTCTAAACTTTGACATAGGGAACATTTGGCTCATGTGATTGATCAGCTGTTGTAGATTCTTTCCAAATACATAAAATATGAAAATATGTCTTGTAGTACAACAGTGTAGTGTGGACTGTTGAGGAGAATGAATTATTCAACTTACAAAATGATACTAATAACAGCCACGTTAGAGGGAAACAGATAGAGGATGCTCTACTTCTACTCTTTTTTAACAGCCATGTGTAACATAGTCTATTATGTAACCAAACCTGTTCATAGACACACATATAACTCCCATTTCAGGGCTGTGGGTGCGTACCTTTAGATACTGGATGTCTTTGAAGGAGGTGAGCTCAGGCAGTCCCGCTGCCTTCATCATAGCGAAGAGGTTGACAAACAGCGTCCCGTTCCGACACAGGATCTTATAGGCTCGCTCACAGTACTCCCTGAACCTGACAACATGGAAAATAAAAATTAAAAAAATAAATAATAATAAATAATAAAATAACACTACAGTGGAACCAGGGGACGTTTGGTCCTTCTGTACAAACATGAGTTCCAACGAAAACATGATTTATCTTTAAAATACTGACAATGTCATTTTTTGACATTAATTTCCTTTTTGTCTTCATAATGTTGAATACCATACTGTGACATTATGCCTTTACTGATGAATTGTGATTAAATGTATTATTGCTGCTGCTGATGCTTATCAATTTCCTGAGGGCTCTGCGCAAAGGATTAATAAAGTTCTATCTAATCTAATCTAATCTAATCTAATCTAATCTAATCTAATCTAATCTAATCTAATCTAATCTAATCTAATCTAATTATGTGCATTATAACAATAACTGTTGTTTCTGTACAAATTTCTTTATAATTAATGTAATGAAACAGAAGATTGATTTGTTTTTCTTCAGCAGTGATTAGTGTTACTGTAATAAACTGTGTCTTTTTCCAGGAATCTGTGTTGCTGACAGATGCACAGCAGGAAGCAGCAGCCATTTTCCATCGGTTTTCTTACCCTATAATTCATATACTAAAATCATATAAATAAAAGCAAAATAAAGCGCTTCATATAGGTTGTGTTTGTCATTTCTGACCATAAAAAGTGAAAAAGGTGAGCTACTCCAGGGGCAATGAACATTTCACACACTACAATCCTTTTGCCAATTAAAAAAGCTCTGAATTAAATCCTATATCCGTGCACAGACTGATTCATGAATCCATACTGTACCTCTCAAACTTCTCACTGTTGTTTGTCCTTCCTTGCTGGATCACATGGACAAAGTCATACGTCAGAATAAAAGGCACACGCTCCCTGTT
Source organism: Apogon talboti (assembly GCA_037367365.1). Taxonomy (NCBI): domain Eukaryota; kingdom Metazoa; phylum Chordata; class Actinopteri; order Kurtiformes; family Apogonidae; genus Apogon; species Apogon talboti. The sequence goes on along the minus strand of JAPQRQ010000026.1, from coordinate 30,029,280 downwards.
GATCCCTAGTTTCCGCTTGAAGTTGCCCAGGAAATGCCCAAAGTCAATGTGGAACAGCTGAAGAGCAAAGGTGGAAATGAGTTTTAAAAGAGAGGCGGATGAAGTGATTACCCATCATGCCTTGTGCCTACAGTACAAGCCTGTGGGGGCAGTGCTATGATCTGGGGTTGGTTCAGTTGATCCGGTTTAGGATCAGTAGTGTTATGTGTCCATAAAATGAGGTCAGCTGAACCTGAATATACTGAATGACCAGTGGAGTTTTTCTCCTCTGATGATACAAACATGTTCCAACATAACAACGACAGGATTCATCAGGACCAGATTATGAAAGAGTGGTTCAGGAACATGAGACATTATTTTCACATATGGATTGGCCACCACAGAGTCCAGACCTGAACCCCAATGACAATCTATGGGTATGTGATGGAAAAGACTTTACACAGCGTTTCCGACTTCCCATCATCAAAACAAGCTCTTGGCCAAAAATTAATGCATCTCTGGAAGGAAATCAAAGTTGTGGCATTTACTGTGATGCTGCATAAATACTGCCTCACACATCCGAAGCCAAGACAAATCTATCTTGTCATCCCGGCTACAGACAGTTCAATGAAACGTTGTGAATGACTTATTTTTGGCCCGGACAGTGTTTTTATTATTTTTGGATGACTAAAAACATTAGGAAAGTAGATGCCAATCAAAACTATTTATTAGAATATCAATTTATTTACTTTCTTAAACAAAGTGACTGAGTACATTATGATTTATCCTTCTATAGGTCTTAGTAAATACAATTTAGTGTTTCTATTTAAAGACCCACATCTATTTTTGTCACAACTTCCAAATGATTTTTTTTGTCTTTCCCAAGTGATTTATCACCATTTCTTGTAAAATTCACCTCTGCAATTTGCATTTTTCCGTGAAAATCAGGTATTTTCCTACATTTCATTTCTTTTACATGTAGATGTTCATAAAAGGTCAGAGTAAATTCGAAGATCAAATCAGAAAATAATGAGTATACAGTGAGTTTTTCAATAAAATATATCATTAACTGAACAAACACGTGTGTCCATCCACTGTCACTGATCCAACTCCATGGGTTTTACTGGTGAATCAATGTTGTAGAAGATAATGGTGTTTCCATGGTAACCATGGAGCCTCTGTACGTTCAAATGGGTCATATCTGATGACCACGAAAAGACGACAAACTGTATTTTACCTCAGTTATTTCATATATTGATATAATTAGTGGTTCAGCAGTAGATGGTTTTAGTCAACAGTGGGTGTTTGGATCTTTATGGGTTACAGTGTTTGTGGTCTAATTGCCCTCTTGTGGTAAATTTAGGTGCTGTGGGGTTTTTTTTAAGTAACCATGATGACTAACACCGTTGTAATTCCCACCTGTCCAGTTTCCCTGATCATGATATTGTCATTGTGACGATCTCCGATGCCCAGGACATAAGTAGCTACACAGTAGCCAGCACACGACAGAGTGAACTCCTCTATTGCTTTTTCGAGCTTCTCCCTGCGCACAAAAAAAAGGAGAAACAAGAAAGCACAGCATAAGTGGGTGCATCTTTATCTTTTTCCCTTTAACTCCATATCTCTAACCCAAAAACAGACACACACACAGAGCCCTGAAGCAGGATTTACTCTCTGTTACATGAAATATGCACAGAGGGGTTACTGCAGCTGCATAATGATTACCAGAATGTCCTTTCACAGTCTAGACAAGCATGGTGTTCGCTGCAATAAGCTTTCACAGATTCTCTACGCTTCATTTTGGGTGCTCCAGCATTTCAAGCTAATTACCTTCCTGTTCTCTTGTACAGTCAGCTCGGCCTGTCTTGCCAAAGTGACGTACGCACAAAAGCCTTATTCATTACATCAAATGGTTTACGCTCTTCAAGGAGCTTTTAGGATGAACAAGACCTTCAGACTGCCTGGCACCGAGTAAGAATCTCCTCTCATTTAATGTTAGGCTGTAGCTGTCTACGCACTGTGTCTCACTTTGTCACAGTCCTCGAGGCACATAATAAATATTTGGCAGTAAAAAAATCTAAACACGCAGACGTCCAGGATGCAAAGTAGCCATATTGCCAAAAAAAATCTATATATTCTATAATAAAAACATCAGGCCACTTTTTGTAAACTATTTAAATCCAAAAAAATTGACTACTAAGAAAATAATATTCTAAATTAGCATTAAAAAACAGTATTTGTAATGTTTAAAAGTTAGCAACATCATTATTACGAATTAATATTCTAAGTCAGGACTGTAGGCTTTACTTGAACAGCAACAATATTTGCATTTTCAGCATCAGTGTATATTGGAAAAGTCTTTATTCACATAAAGTAAAACACAGCTGACAATTCAACATGGAATATGGTGATGTAAAACTCTAATGCAGTCTGTAGTTCTTTCCAGTATTGTCTCTGATTAACAGTACAGTAGCTTTCCTCTGCTTCTTCAGTGTTTTTCCTAGTTTACTCTGAACCGTGGATCAACAAACAGACAACTTAGCAAAGATAATAACATCACATAATAACTTTATACCTTCATAATTCTCATAATCAAACTCACCCATGTAGGTAAAAAAACGCTGCCATTTCATCATCGAACTCCATTCTTTTTATTTAGAGTTGTGTCCAGTGGTGAAAACAACAGTGCTTCTACATTTTATCCCTTTGTCACTTTCTTTGACTCTAAAAGTTGTTTATTAGTGGTATATTTTGTTAATATTTTCTTATTTTGAATGAACGAATAAAAGAAACATAATCACATATGAGTAAGTACCTTTTATTTGCTTCCATGTGGTCATTTAGCCTGAACTCTTCATTCATATTATAAGAATTGTGCTATATTGTTATGTGTATTGTGATTTTAAAAGCCTACAGTGTATTTAAATATGGAAATACATTTATTTACTAAAGCCTTGTTGTGATTGTGGTCGAAATAATTTAAACTAGGGTGATTATGATGACAGCCCGTATGGATGAAAATTGCTTCCATAGACATTAATATAATATCCACACAGACAGAGTTGACATATTTTTCTTTTAGAATTAATCTCCAACAGTCTGCAACCTGCCCGTCATACTCACTCAGGATTCTTGGATTTCAGCCAGTTGAGCAGAGCGTCCTTGTTGAAGGCAGCGGTGGCCGCACTGTTACTGCTGTTGCGCTGGATATTAGCGATGGTGTCCGAGTTCTTCACGACTTCAATGAGCCCCATTTTGTTCCCAGTGGACAAGCAGCCATAAGGGATCATCCTGTAACACAGACCGAAATAAACCATCAAACCTGCAATTCACGTCTGCGTTAACACCTGGTACAAAAAGTGGCATTTACCTGAGATCCAGACCTTCTTTTTTCCACAAATTCTCCATGAGCTGGATCATCTGGAGGGTCAGCATGTCTTGTCGAAGATCTAAAGATGAAAATAAACCAGAATATCAAAATAAAACGGTACATTTCAAAACACAAACTCTAATTTTAACCTATATTTTTACTCATTTTTCCAGAGGCTGTAAGTGTGCTCATGTTGCATTTGTGGTCCATAAATGTCGCCACAAAAACAGAAACAGACCATTCATGCAACTGTGTTTTCAGGTCTGCTGATGTATTAACATGAAGGCGTGTTCTGGATCTCACCATCTCCGTTCTTGAAGATGATCCCCACCATGTCTCCTTGAACAAATGGATTCCTGTACATCATCCACAGCGGCTTCATCTTGGAGTCCATGAACCTGCATTTATCTGCACTGCAACAGCACAAACACTCATTGTAAACACATGATAACAATAGTTGGGTTTAATTCCATATGCATCACAAATGTGAACCAAATTTCCATCCAGTTGGGAAAAGAAACTAACTTTTGCAGGTTTACATCCACTGCTGCTATTTTTGCCAATTAGTTGTAGTATTTCATACAATAACATTTGTGTCCTTCATATTTAAGATATACAGTAGGCTTAGTCAAATTCTGATTAAGTATTAAAGTGAGAAATATGAAAAGTAAAAAAAAATATTAACAAAAATGTCATAAGGCAGATTCTCAGAGGAAAAGCAGTAATAATAAATAAGTACTGAAAATATATGTAAAAGAGCAAAGTATTGATTATTACAAGTCATGCACCTCAGTTGGTAAATGTTTGCTGTTTGTTTCATGTTATTTCAAGCACACAGTTTGTGTAAGTCCTTATGTTGCAAGTTTTTGTTCGTTTTTACGTATCTCAGTGAAGTTAGTTAAATTCGTTTTACACGTAGCTGTTCTCTTAGCTCATTTGTCTCCCTTATATTTTAATTATTTATTGTTGATTATTTAATTTCCCTGGTGCTTGATGTATATCTGGTAAACAAGTTTAGTTTTAATTTAACACACGCAAATGTGCACAAATGTCACTTTTTATACACTACGCTGCTGCCATCTTTATTTATTCTCATAATTGTCAATAACATAATATCAGTATCATTGAATTCTTTCTATTCCACTCATATTTACCTGTTTTTGTTGTTTTCAGTTACATTCTTAATGAGACCTTCTGTTTCAATTTATTACAAGATAAAAAAAAGGTTGAATGATTAAATGAATGAATAAATAATGTTGATCAAGTAGTTTATCATAGACTTATCTGGAGAAAACATAGAAAATAGATTTAAGGTCACATTGAGCATCTGTAAAGTTTCTAAAACTAAGAAATAAGGGACAAATGAATTATATGTAGCAATCTTTAAATATATCATTTAAGGTAAATTTTCCACTATGTTTTTTAAAAATATATGTTATTTTTTTTTTTTTTCAATTGTTTCAAGAACAAAGTTACAGTTCCAGACTAACAAGACAAAGTCAAATCATGGACTCACAATGACAGGACATAAGAGAGTAGAAAAATAAATATGCAGATAAAAATAAAAACAGACAAACAAAGGATAATAATCTTCCAGTAATTTATAGTAATTCCACTATGTTATGTATTTTTTAAAGCTTACAATCATAGGAAGAAAACTATTTAAGAAGTCAAAGATGCAATTTGACAAAAAAGATTATGTTGCGGTGTGTTTTTGTTGAGCGTCTGGCACTAACCAGATCTCGGCGAGGATGACGCTGGGGTTAAGAGGCGACAGCAGGTCGGACAGAGCCTCCACGTACGACTCCTGTCTGATGCACAGCTTCAGATCCTCCGCCGTCATCTTCTGCGAGCCAGATTTGACAAAGTCGCTCAAGGCCTTCATTTTGCCCAGGGCCTCGTTCTGAGTGAGGGAGGAGAGGTGAAGGTCGTTACAAAACAAAAAACGCAGAGTTTCACAGCCCGTGGGCGTTGAGCATTAGTGCGTAGGTACCTGTTTGGTTAAGAGCTTGATGTGGTGGATGTTTCCCCTGCAGTAGGCCTCCAGAATCAGGCCAAAACGCAGACTGACAGACGCAACGTGAATCTCTGACCTACAATGAACACAAAGCAAATAAAATAAAAGGTTTCATCGGTGGTAGATTCACTTAAATACTGTACTAAAGCTCCATTTTGAGGTATTTTCATTTTACGCTACTCAATAATTCATCTTCACTAGGATTTAATTGACAAGTTTAATCATCAGTAAAATCATATATCTGTATTTTCAGTAGACCACCTTTAAAACGGTTGTTTTTGCAGATCTGTAATAATCATAAGTATTTAATACAATAATAATTAATAATTAATACAATAAGTTTTAGCATTGACTCTATAACAATTCACAGTAAACCCCCCCACCCTTCATATCACACCATGTGCATGTGCATCCACAATGTTAATATGTAAATACTATTCAATTTTAATTCTATATTCTATATTTCCTATTTTTTCTCTTATATTTAATTTTTCACTCATTTGTGTTTTTTCTCTACACTTGCTTGTTGTATGTTGCTGCTTTTAACTGCTTTTAACTATCTTATCTAAGAAAATGTAGGGAATATGTGCAAACTGTTAAAACACACAAAAAAAGACATGACTTCAACAGGTTAAAGTCATTATTAAGTGTGATCTGAGCTATTGTAACAAAAAGATTACTTTGACATGTGCTGAATGAAATCTAGTGTAAAACAGCCGAAGGTTATTGCAGTAAATCTCATATTCTCATATTTTCTGAAAAAAAAAGAGTTAAAAACATGTTCGGTGCAAAGGAAGGTCTCACTTAACACTACCACTTTGGTTTGAAGAGGCTGTCTTTAACCCTTTTGTTCAGAAAATATGAGATTTATTGCATTGATTTTCTGGTGTTTTATACCAGGTTACATTCAACACATGTCGGATCCTTCCAACTGTTTGTGCTGCTTCTTGTTATGGGGTCAGGGGTCACGCTAAATAATGAGATTAACCTTAAGAACCTTTTTAGTTCAGTTTTTGTGTGTCTTTTAAGAGTGTGCACATATTCCCTGTATTTTCTTTTGCTTCCAATTAATCATATTATGACCCTTCATTTCATTATTCACCTCTTTTCATAATTCATTATTACTAAAATGATCATATAATGTATTACTACTCAATACTTTCAGCTACATCCTGCTGTGAATACTTCTTAAGGAAAGGATCTGAATCTGCCTCCTCCACTGGGCTTCATATGCATCTTATTTTTCCTACTATCTGGTGTCTGACCTGAGATGCCAAAACAGGAAGTGACCGATCCTCCTGTTGGATAAAGCCCGCTCCAGCAGGAAAGTGGTGAGGTCACAGTCCAGATAAGACTCATACTTCAGGACCTGGACCAGCTGGATCAGGTACTGCAACAGTTCACCATCACTGTGTGCAGAGGAGAAAATAAAACGATAAAACGCCCGACAGCAAATATCTGATACTACATGAACAAACAGGAGATATCTACGTACCTGAGTTTCCTGAGACATCTGATAGTGAACGATCGCACAGCTGGGTCTGGAAAACTGTAGTCTAAGAGCTCTAAGGCGTGGATGGCAGGGAGTTCTGGCCAGTTCCTCAGTAAACCCACCATCTGAAGACAAACAAAGAAAGAGGTTGTACATGGATCAGTAAGAATTCATAAATAGGATTTTCTGATACTTAGGTGAAAATATTACTGTTAATTTAAATGGAAAAATTTATTTAAAAAAAATCATTGTTCAAATATTCAAGACCTGCAGTTGTGGAGATGCTCTTACCAAGTCATCACCATTACAATATGGACCTGGTCAAAGTCAGTTCATTAACTTACTCATTTTGCTGCTTCCAACACATGGGTTAGGGTTAATTGCTCACTTACTGCCAGAGAAAGTACCATTATAATGAAATAATCAATATTATTACCACTTCTCCTGTCAGTGGATATAATGTTATGGCTGATCAGTGTAAATAACAAAGTTAAGAAAACATTAGAAGCTACATTTCTATTTATTGTGAATATAAATTTCACTCCAGCCTTTTCTGAGGATGATTTGGATGTTTTTTTTATCATCCAACAGTGGAACTTTATTTGTTTTAAATTCATCTTTGCTCCTCCCGAATAGTTAATTTACTAAGATCTCTTGAAATTGAATGTGTTTTTGTAGCCTCTTAAGCCCAGATACCTCCGGTACCTGAGGCAGCCACAGTTCTGTTTGTGTTGCCATGGCAATGCTACACGATGCTTGTAGCAATATCCACATTCTATACATGCACATGACTAGAAGAACGTCAGCTAAAACTCAACAAAACCAATTATCAGACAAATATCTAAAATAAGCTAACAGTCTGAGACCAGTGTATGTCATGAATATTTCATAAAACAACTGACCAATGAGACAAAGTTTGCAGCGCTAAGCTAACACAAAACAGATCCAACAGTACAAATATTATTTCTCTACCGCTAAAACTCACTGAACAAGACAAAGAAGAGCAAAAATAAAGATTTCAGGATGAAGCGATGATCACGAATTTTGTCTTATCATCGCTGTTTTCTGATCATGCTGTTTTATATGAATGAAGCTTCTGCTATCAGCTAATCCATTGTTTTGTGTTACGTTGAAATGATTCCCACCAGAAACAAACGGCCCAGGGCTTTAAGTCCAAAATTAATATCTTCTATCATTTAAGTCATAATTCAGTTCACAGCTCATTTTTATGTTCATTATCATTTTAACTGCATTTACCACTGTGTGGCACTGCTGTTCCCTGTTATCACACAGTTTAAATGTGTAATAGAAAAGAAAACATAATAAAAAATTAAGACAGATACTAAGAAATGGCAGAAAGACGAACGTTTTAGGATTTAAAATGACAAAATCAGAAGGGATTGGTATTGCTGGTTAAAACTAATACTATAAAAAAGTTTAGATTTGCTGGAGAGGAGGATGCTGTCCTTTATCTGGTCTATACTGGACAATGTCTGCCACCATCTCCACTGTGGTAATGCTTTTAGTAACAGACTTCTGCTAAGATGCACCGTGAAGCATCACAGGAAACCATTCCTGCCTGTGATCACTGGACTGTATAAACTCTAACTCACAATGTCAGATATTTTGGCGGACCTGGACTACATCTTATTACCTTATCTCAGTGTGTAATAATATTCAGGTTCCTAAATTTAATACTGAACTATATATTTTTAAAGCTATATATTTTTTAGTGATGCACATTCTTCTATTTCTGAATATTCTTTTATTTATGTTTCTATTTTGTATCTTTTATACATATTTTTGTCCTTGTATGTGTACAATAGTTGAAAAAACTTTTTGGACATCCTTAAATTTCACACAAACACAAATATTATCATGAAATACTGGTGGTAAAATCAAAAGCTGTCTCTGCATTAGACAGAAACAATGTATGTATATATGGATACTTCAGTTTCTACTGCTCTTGGAATATCTGCAACATTATAAGTTTCTTTCTGGGATTTATCAAGTCTTCTGATTTTGATTCTGAGATTTATTAACATTACGATAATAAGTTAAAACCTGCTCTTGGCGTTTTAAAAGTCTGTGGTTGTTCCATTTTAACATCTAAGCTGATACTTCAACTGCTGATGGCACTAAATCATCTGCACCAGCTCTTCTCAACCACATTATAAGAGAAATGACTAATAAAAAGCCTTTTAGGTCACAGATGAATGATTTTTATGATTTGGGAACCTTTCTGTTGTTATTTTGCATATGCTAAATGCTTCAAGGCTGTAAAAGATGAAGAGCATTTTACACATGTAGATTTATTCCTTCATCTCTTTCTGCTTCTAAACTCCTGCTTCGTCTTTTCGTACCTGCACTACATCCTCACGTTTGTTCCATTTGGTGATAAGAAGCAGCTTGGACAGACTTTCAGGGTAATGGTCTCGTACAACGGAGCGGAGTTTCCACAGGAGCTCCTTCTCATCCTCGAAAAACTCAGTGTAGTTTTTGTTGTCCATGATTTCTTTCAGCTTCATGTACTACAGAGGACAAAGTAAACAGACACTGTCATTATACATAAGTGAACATATCTGATTGTATTGTATTTTTAAATGCTTGTGAGTATAGAGTCTTGCCTCATCTTTACTGTAGAAACATGCATCACCGTTTTTCTCCATATCACTTATCTGAAAAGAAATACAATTCCAACTAAATTCTTGATTCGATAAATGACAGAAATGACAGAAATATTTGTGTTTGAGTACCTTGTCGAGTGGAGGGTAATAGAGGGGATGTTGTCGGATGTTGGGGAAGCGGATGAGAAGCCCGGCGGCGCTGTCTACGTTTGGATTCTTCTCCACCGTCCCCATCGGGTTCAACAGGTCGCTTTTATCGTCTGTGGTAACAAAATGTTTACAATGACAGATTTCATATGATTTTATCCACAACATGGAGAGATTTTACACTTAACACAAAACACAGAACCCATCATTATTTGTCCCAAATAAAATGAATTTCATTTTAGAGACAAAATATGTCCTGTATTCTAAGCTTTTTAGCGGGAAAACGGAATGATCTGCTTCTTCTACTCTTTATTAGAGCCATGTGTGATGTAGCATTGCAACTGACTGTTTCCAGTTTCTGGAAATACAAATAATTCAAATAATAATTTTTGCAAATTTTTGCTTTTTAACGTTTTCTTGACCAAAACATCATTTAGAGCCAAATGATAAAGATGAGAAATGAGAAAAATAGTAGGACTGTTGATGTTTTCTCCACTGGACACAGATATAAATGAAAAGAATGGAGTTTGACGATGAAATTGATTATGAGGCTTATGAAGGTATAGTTATTATGTGATGTTATTATCTTTGCTAAGTTGCCATTTGTTGATCCACGGTTCAGACTAAACTGTGACAGTTCTGACCTT
>JAPQRQ010000026.1:29992080-30017470 GCA_037367365.1 Apogon talboti | reverse complement strand
AAAACTTGATGATACCATAATACAGATGTGTGTAAACAATGAGCTTTATACTTTATTCAGTGAGTGATACAGTCTGTAGATACATAGGGTTGATTCGTTGATGGTTTTAGTCCTGAGTGTGTTCTGGTACCAGACTGCCCCCTGCTGGTCAGAGTTTATTATATCAATACTACATAGAACCCCTTTAAAACGAGTCTCATTCCACATAGAATAGTGACAGATGCGTTGGATAAAGATTAAACTTAAAAACAATAAGCAAAACTGCTGCACAGTCTCATTTACAACTGAAAATGAATATTTTCACTGTCATATACATGTTCTTTCAACAGTAAAGACAATGTGTGGGTGTTATCTTCATCCTCCATTTATTTTAATTATCTTAATGTCTCTAAATATATTTATATAGAGCCCTTAGTTTGTCTGGCAAACAATCTTCTCTAATCAAACAGATTTTAAGAAGTGTTTAATTGCTTATTGTGGTATTGCTTTTTTAATGAATAGTTTATATCTGTACAGTTTTGGTGTCTCTTTGTTTTAAAATGGGCTTCTTAATTCTCTAATTCTGAGGCAAAAAGATATTAAACAGCCCTGAAAAACACACCAACAAACAACTGTCATTTCCCTGCATTAACTAAACGACATGTGCATGAGCAGACTGAACATAATGTGTGGATTTGTGAGGCTCTGATGGCACCACTTATCACTTTGGGTATTTCAGCCTTCACTGTGTGACGCCATGTGTTAAAGAGGAGGCTGTGACCGAGAATAGATGTTTGTGAAGAGGAGAAAAAAGCTGAGAGTACCAGGAACAGACGGCCATGTGGACAGAAGAAACTCCCCAGTCTTCAGCTGGTCCTTGTAGTCGAACACCATGGTGTTTACCCAGGCGATGGGGCAGTCCTGTCAGGGTTATTAGAAACACACACAGGTCAGGGGTTGGATCTCATCAACAGGGAAACACATTCACACCATCAAAGTCAATTAGACCCTCAAAAATAAGAAAAGAATGACCACAATAATGACACAGAATTTCAAAGTATGGTTTACTATCCATAAAATTATGAGAAATTGCTCAAAATATCACTTACTCTCTTTAAAACAATGACATTGTTCAAAGTATTGACTTTCTATGTCAAAAATATAATTCAGCATCTTAAAATAATGAGAAATTCTCTCAGAATGACTCAGTATCCAAAAAAATGAGATATTGTTGAAATGCTGACTGCTCAAACATAATGAGATATTGTTAAGAGGATTGACTTAAATGTCAAAATATAATTAAGTATCTCAAAATAATGACAAATTATTTTGAAATAATAACTTCATGTTTACAAACTAATAAGAAATTGTCCATAATATGACTTGGTATCAAAATAATAAAAAATGTCTGAAGTTCATGACTTAGTATCTATAAAATAATAATTTAAAATGTCTAAAATATGACTAAGTGTCTCTAAATAATGAGATAATGTCTGAAAGTAATAATTTAGCATCTAGAAAATAATGAGAAACATTCACAAAATAATGACGTTACCTCAAAATAATGAAATAATGTTAAAAAAAATAATATTAATGAGAAACGTATCGAAGTACCTCTTATCTATCTATAATCTACAAATAAAAACTACATTAACTGTACGTACTACTGTTATGACACTATTAATTTTATTGTAATTTCAGTTTCCTGTATGCGATGTACATATGGAAAAACTGACAATAAAGCTGACTTTGACTTGACTTGTTATTATTAGTTATGTTCAGTTTAAACAACAACCAATATTATTCTTCCACTTTATAGTTGGTGATACAGTTTTGCAATATCCAAAAAATATATTCAGAATTATTTAACTCTAAAGCTCTTTCAGCAAAACTATTAGACCTAATAAAGATCCCCTCAATTCACTCAATAAGAGAAATAATCATTGTGTTAAAAAAATCTCCACAAACATCCGAATATAAAAACACTGTTTGTGTCAAAAGCTGAACTGGTGGATACGGGTTACTACAGAATAAAAGCTGCAAAATAAATCCTCCAAAAATATCAACCACATCACCAATCCTGCCCGTAAGCAGAGGCTTTATGAGGGAAAAGAAGGTGAAACTGCACCGACATCGTTCTATGAAGTATAAATGGAGCTCAAATATTGAAGTCCACTAAAGCTCTTGAGTGGAGGAGGATTTTACCTATAAGTGTGTTTAATTTGTGAAGTTTGAGAGCTTGTGGAAGCTTTCACTTCAAAATATATTACCTTGAATAACAGAGTCTACTTAATAAATTCTGGTAAAAAAAATGAAAATAGAGCAATTTTATATCTAAAGCTTAAGCCGATGTGTAAAGCTGCAAATTATTTTGCAAAGGCCAGAAAAAAAAACACTCTGCAATCTAACATGTTACACTAGGGTGTCAAACATATGGCTTGTGGGCCAAAACAGGCACACCAAAGGGTAGTTCAGGGACCACAGACAGACCAATATAATGTCAGGTGGGTTGGACCAGTAAAATACCACCATAATAACGATGACTAAAACAAATAAAATGACATTTACAAAAATATGAATAACATGAACAAATATAAACAACCTGAAATGTCTTATGAGAAGTAAGTTCTCTTCTCGTAAGTGCAATTTTAACAATGTTCTGCCTGTTTTTAAATGTTTTGTTTATTTGTAGACTTCTACTGTGATGTGTAAGTTGTAATGCACATGTATAAATGATAAGCTGAGGCATATAATTATTAAAATTGCACTTATTTTTCTATAGAAATTTCAGGTTGTTCATGTTATTGACATTTTTAAAGGATAGTTTGTAGATGTAATATAATTTAAATATTTTCACTTTAAAACATAAGGAAAAGCTGACATTATTTATAGGTTATTATGTTATTATTTTACTGGTCTGGCTGTTTAGTGGCCCCTGAAGTAAAATGACTTTGACACCCAACACATTTAGGGTGAATTTACTAACTGCTAAAAAAGAGCCAATGCCCATAAAAGAGAATGACCAAAATAGCTAAACTTGTGTCTGTGTTTCTGGCGTCTGGACTTCTCTTCCAGGCAGAAGAACAGAGAAGTGGCTCTGAAAGCAGAAGTGGTCTGGATGCCCATAAACACACCTGGGAGGTCTGATTATTACACATGGTGCCCACAAACGCGACAAATGCCTCCGAACAAAAAGGCACCGAACCACAGCCGCAGAAAAGGGGAATTTGTTGTTTTTCATTGTACAGTGATGGTGATGGGGCATGTGGCGGCACTTTTTAACACCTCAGTGTAGTACTTACTCACTGTCAGATTGTGCAATACTGCTGTTGTTGTTGTACTGTACATAAAACCAATAGAGTCTGCATTCAGAGAGTGAACTATTCGAGTATTACCGGTAAAATCCTTGTCCTTGTCATTATAAATTCATTTTCCTGCTGCATTGATGTGTATGTTGCACTTTACTGCTGTCTTTGTTTTGTTTTCACTTTAATCTACTGCAATGCATCATATTCTAATGTAAGATTGCTATGTTTTTGTGGCGCTGATGTCCTGTGAAAACAACTGATCTCTAAAAAAAGTCAGAAAAGGCCTGTGTTTCAGCTTTGTGATGATGCACAGTCAATCACATTGCAAGTAACTTTTTGTTTTGTTTTGTTTGGACAGTTACCTAATGTTACTTGTCACAGGCAATGACACATTGCGTGGAAAACCAGCTTCATATTCAGCTGGCTTTATTATTGTCATTAGTATTATTCTTTTTTTTTCTAACCACAGAACATCCTTCCTCTTTTAAGGCCCATTCCGCCACCCAGAAAACAGTTACTACCAATGCAGTTCCACAATTTAAACACGCAAAATATAGAAACATAATAATGACTAACAAAACCAACAATATTCCATTACTTGAAATTTGCACATGTTAAATTAAGTAAATCTCACCTTACATATTCATAAAAGCATGAAATTTAACCCTTCGAGAATGACAACTATTTCTGTGGTGTACATTTAACCTTTCCTAAGTGATTTAGCACCATTCACTGTAATATTAGCCTCTGCATTTTGCATTTTTCAACTAAAATTGGGTGTTTCCCTATATTTAATTTACTGATTCTGTACATATTCATAAAAGTAAAGAAAAAATAAGGAAACATTACTAATTAAAGGTTTGTTAATTGCAGTCGTCGACTATAACAAATAATGCATATAATTATATGTTTTTACAGCTGTACAACAGATTTAAAAGCGCCACAGGTCTGCTGTATAGTACATATATTAGTCATGAATCTGATAACAGCTTGACAGATCCTAGATAGACATATATGTATGTCCGGTTCTGTTTTGTATCTGAAACTTTTTCAACAGCGCTTGTTTAGTAAATATCTCGCTTCAACTTTCTGAAATTGCGTCGCACTGCAGTAAGATTTAAACGCCTCTTCATTTTTATCTTGAAGGCATTTTAACTGCTTAATTCTACCAGAGTTGATCTATTAACTTAGCTTTTGTTTCAGCAGATTATTTAGTTTGTTTCTTCAGCTTTTTTTGTTGAATTTCCTTTTATTACTTGTTCATTTTATTGAGTTTCTTTTATACAGGTATATCTGTAGGTATATAAATGTAGATATCTGTTCATGTTTGCTCTGAGGAATGGAGGAAAATACAGTTGCTGTGTGACTCTATTGATTTTTAATCCCAGTCTGAGTAGAGGTCTAGGTAACCGCTCACTAAAGACACCTAACAATGCACACATGCCTCTGCACCTGCCTTCACTCAAAAATCTCCTTAGAAAAAAAGCGTTAAAGAAGGGAAGTAAAACAAAAAGTAAAATGCTCAGTGGGCGGGTGCACTGCAGCTGCATATGATAACCGTGGAGATGAATTTAGAATTCCTTGAAATTATTTGCCGATTCCTTCCTAACTTGGACTGATGCACAGATAAAAGAACAGAAGCGGATGAAATGTTAACCGCAGCCTTGCCACTGAACATACTTGCACAACCAGACACAGCAGCAAAACACACCCACACAGCACACACACACACACACACACACACACACACACACACACACATGCACCACACACTAGAGAGGAAACAGGTCTGTTTGTGCATGCTAACAAATTCACCGACACTATAACACCCACCTGCTCAGTCAGAAATTGTGCACTAAAGACCTGACATGACGTACTCACAGCTTTCTTATTTTTCTTTTTGGTGCCGCGGGGCTTCTTGGTTTTCTCGATGACGGCGTAGAGAGCGAAGCACAGGCGGCTCATGCGAGGCAGGTCAGCCACGTTGATGTCAAACTCCAGCTTTTGGTCCCACCGCGGCTCAGAGCAGACGGTCACCTCCGAGCTCGTCACCACTTTGCAGAGCAGTTCGCTGCCGTGGAAGAGCCCGGCCTGAACCACCAGCTGCAAGGGAGCAGATGTACGTGACACTGTTTAGAAAACATGAAGGCATCACATGTGGGTTGAGAAGAGTTGAGTAGAAGCGTGAGGAAGCTTGTTGGGGATGAGTTACAGATTTTACAAGATGATTCAGAGTTTCCTGTGTCACTCAAGTTATGAGTCAAAAGGGTCTGAAGATTCAGAATGTTAGCAGGTCATGACATCTTCTGACTGAGTCTGTCAAAACAACCAGGAAACCCAACGGTGATACTGTAAAAACATGAAGGTCCTTTGTCAAATGAAGATGTTCTGAAGCTACTTTACACACACACATGCGTGGCTTTGCTGGGGTGTGTTTTCAACCTTTGCATGCCAGTTGTCGATTGTGTCACAGGACAAATTTGTCATGAGTCATGATGTCCTCTGAGGCAGCAGCCGGAAGTGCACCAGCACTGCATAACCCATCTAAACAGTAACACAGTTAGTTATGAAACCGAATTTCATGGACACACATTAACAGAATTCCCTCCTTGTGCTCTCACTCTCTTTCCTGTTTTGTCAAATCACCTAAAAAAAAACAAACTTTGACGCTGCAAAACAAGATATGAAAAAAAGTGAATTTGCCACATCTCTGGATTATTTAGTCACACTTCTGGCTGATTTAGAGGGAGACCTCACACTTTGAGCAAACAACAACAATGCAACGCAGATTTCGAGATAGGTCTGAGCCCACACGCAATAGTAACAGAATGTATGCATCGTCTTTAAAAAAAGAAGTGTTGAGTGTGAAAGAGAGAGAGAGAGCATGAAGTCTGTCTTTTTTCTTAGAACCTAGGCCTCAGAATGAGACGTAAAAACCAGATAGGCCCTCCCCACTTCCTGTTTTGAAGTTTGAGCCAACCGACTTGATGAATTATGGGAAATGTGCGGTCTGCACCATGTGACCCCTTGTCATTTACATGTCAAACACTGCTGCTCCTACAACTGAAATTGAGATATTGGTAAACAACTGAATGCCACATTTCATTGAGCAACAAGGTGAGAGAAACCCACGCAAAACCACACCAACCTTCATTCCTTCGTCTGCATTGACTCGGCTGCCCTGCAGCAGCTGAATGTAGAAAGGCTCATTGATGGACCACAGGGACGAGGTATTCTGCTGCAGAAAGGAGGCGCAAAATGGGAGATTTTACTACAACAATATTTCATCAACTACACTGATTGCAATCTTAACCTTACAGGCTTAAATGATGAAACTGCTGCTATGGCTTCCTGTTGAGTGGAATTACATCAATGAAAACTCACGACTAAAGGAACAAACACACTAGAAACTGACAAAAACTTTCAGTATGTTCCACTATGAAGAGCTGCAATTAATCTGCGAGTTTTTTTGACAATAATTGCTTAGAATAATCTGATCAGAAAGAAAACACTTAATATTCTGATTCCAGCTTTTAAAATTTTTACATTTTCTGGTTTCTTTACACTCCGTGACAGTAAAATAAATACAGTACTGTGCAAGGTCCTGGTCCAACATTAGGTTTGTTGGTTTAGTAAAGTTCTAATGTCCACATATATGAATTTGTCAGTCTCTGTATTTAGATCCAATCTGATATATGTGAAGTATGTACAGCAGGAAAAACAAACCTTTCAGGGTAAAAACAGCTTCTATAAACCAAAGTGGTCATATTTAGTGTGACCTCCCTTTGTACTTATCATGTCTTTAACCCTTTTGTTCAGACAATATGAGATTTATTGGATTAATTTTCTAATGTTTTATACCAGGTTTCATTAAACACATGTCAGATGTTTCTAATTGTTTGTTCTGCTTCTTGTCATGGGTCAGAGGTCACACTAAATGGTGACTTTAACCTTTACAACACATTTAGTTCAGTTTTTTGTGTCTTTTGAGGCTGTGCACTTGTTCCCTGTATTTTCTTGTATATTCATTTCAACCCTGTAACAGCAACAAGGCTTGCACAGTACTGTATATTGGGGTCGCAAACCAGATAAGGCATTTGAGGATGTCATTTTTGGCGAAAATTTAAAACTTTTTCTCAATTTTTTGATATTATTTAGACCAAATATTTCATTGGTTAACTAATAATGAAATGAAAATAACTGTTATAACCATATTTTTTTTAAAAAGCATTTGATAATAAATAATGTACAAGCAAAAACCAAAAAACAATATAAGAAAAAAAAGAAAGGCAATTGAAGGTAAGTTTAGGGGCAACAACAGCATTAAAACAGACTTAGAAGGGATTTAATCAGAAGCGTGATTAATAACCTCATGTTTTTGACGGCTCAGATTTGACATTTTGACGATGACTAATTTCAGAGAAAAGTTCTGATTGTGAAAAACTAAATACTCACACCCATAACATGAGGTGCAAATTATCTACATTTTGTTAAACCTTGTTTCCTTGTGCCACGCTTTGGTTGAGGAACAACTGATGTGAACAAAAAGATAAAGAAAAAGCAGAAAGAGACGTGGAACGGCGCCGCTCTGTTAATGACCGACGACGGCTGACCCTTTACCTTCTTCAGCGGCAGCGGAGGAGGTCTGGACAGCGAGCGGCTCTTGAAGACCTGGTTGCACATTTGGCCCTGCTCCTCTTGGTATTTGCTGATGGTGGAGTGGTGCACCATGGTCAGATGAGGGTTTTGGCCGTTTCTTAAACAGAAGAAAATGTACTGCGAAAAAAATAGACAACGGGAGGGGACAGAGGAAGGGATTTTTTTGTTTTGTTTTGTTTACTGGTACAGCCATAAGTCAGTTCACCCACAGATATTTCCCAGTGTTCTGATAGTGCTGGTTAACTCCTGGAGGCTGTTCATTTGCAGTAGGTTAATGCAGCTGAAATCTCATTATGTGTGGATGGATGCAGTTCCTTTCTGCAGGGCTGCTAGACAGATATGAGTCAGCCCTGCAGGTAGCTTGAGTTTCAAAATCAACAGTGGAGACTCCTGCCACCAAAACCTTAAGTCACCCCACTCCTGATCTGACAATAATTTCAGCTATTGTGGACCACCTGCACACGGGACAATGCAGACAAACAACACGGCACGGAAAATCACCTGCATCCACCGACAAAATAGAAGCTTCAGTCGCTAAAAAGACTTCACCCAGTTGGAGTTTTTTCAAGGTTTCTTATTTTAAACAACACACAAACCAATTTATTTATGTCAAAGTGAGGAAAAATTACAGAAAAATTAAGTTCAATTATTTGACAACACAAGTTTGAGTCATAAATGACTCAGTATTATGCAGCAGTATAGTTACATAGTTAAATTAAGACTACTACTCTGTGAATTATTCAAGGTAAAAGAGAAGGTAAAAGCTGTACTGGTGCCATTTTTAAGAGGTTTAATTGCAACAAAAGGCATGTCTGAAACTAAATGGAAGGGAAATGCTCCACTATGGAGATGAAAATTCACAGTTTTCTCTCTGCAGAAAATAAATAATGGAAAAATTAGCTCTGAATTCTGCTTACAGCTTGAATTTCTAAATATAGTGTTAATATGCATTTAGAGTGAACGCAAAATCTGTTGCAAATGACAAATTTAAGAGCATGTAATCTGTAATTTATAGTGAAAAACTTGCTAAAACATTCCCAGCAGTGTTGATTGCATAATGGATTGCATAAGTACCTAGCCGTTATTGTGACACAACTAAAACGTAGGGTAATTTTATGTCAAATAAAGCTGCATATGAAAGGTAAGAGAGAAAGTTTACAGGCACTGAATACTTATAATAATAAATACAGAACGGTCAATCATGAACAAACAGGGAGAAATAGTAAATATCAGAACATGAGTGATGAAGTGAGGCTGTGACGACGAACAATGAAGCTTCAGTTTACAGAGGCTAAAGCTCATGTGCTTCAACAGGTGCATGTTTAAAGGCGCTTGACAAAGAGAAAAGAGATTCTTCAGAAAAATACACTAGTGTTTCCTGGAAGACTCTAAGAAAATGGGAACACCTCATTACCATCAGGAAGCATTGTGCAACTGTGCTGCTGAACGTACAATATAAAGGCTGAGTAAATGCAAGAAACAGTGGGAAGAAAATTATATTCTGTTGTAATACGTCTAATGGATTATTTATATAGACTGGGCTTCGAGACAATAACATGTATTATGTAAAATTTCTGCATTAAAAATATGGTCTATGTTACTTTTTTTTTTTGCTCTGTGTATTTTCAATAAAATGAATCAGAATCTGTGCTTTCATTCATTGTAACAACCCATTATACATATAATGCTCATTATATAACGTGAGCAAAACCTTCCTCCAGATGTGTCATCTGGAAACATGATTTGCATTATCAATTGTGTTGAAAAACAGACTAACAACTCCAATTATCCCACACTACACTGTAAAATCTACTGGTGCTGAGAGACATTTAATTATATAGTCACTTGAAAGAGCCAGTAAGTCTGTAATGTTGTATATTATTTATTCTATATGGATTTAACTGTCTTTTAATTCAACAAATGAAGAAGTTAAGGTCAATTTGTGGCTACATTTCTACACATTTACATAAATAACAGAAAATGTTTGGAAATGGAGCTACAAATTGACCTTAACTTCTTCATTTGTTGGATTGAAAGACAGTTAAGTCAATAATGAATGACAGGAAGTGACGTCTAATGCACAAGCAAAAGCTGTTATTGTTGTAATCACTCACTTTGTACTGGCACAGGGGGTGAGTTCCATAGATGAAGTCCCACCTCCCGTTCACCTGTAGGGTGTAGTCCTCTGGCTCCTGCCGCACTGAGCGAAACACCGTGGCCTTCTTCTTCAGAGCGCTCCTTATCAGAGCCACCGGCAGGTCCTGGGGGTCCTGCTGCAGCATGAAGCTTTCCTGTAAAGACACACAAACAACTCAGTTCAGGTAAAAGTGCCATCTTTACAAGAAGAAATCTCACAATGTGTAACTTTCATCTTTATGGACCTGGTTCCTGAGTGATGTTTTGAAGGTTTGTGAGTAGTGTTTGTGGTGTAGGAGGGGGATTTCCAAAGATCTTCACATTGACTAAAGATCATCCTCCAGTATTTGTCTACACAAGGTGGAACCACAGTTTTTTCCTGTAAAAGCAGTCGTGCTTTTTGTGGGGTTCCCTACGTCTGCCTCATTAACCCATAACTGACATGATTCAGAAATGCTTCAGTTGTGTGGCGACTCACATCACACGCCTCAAACTTGACATTGATGAAGATCTTCTTGGTGTTTTTTGACTTGGCGTTCCCACACTCCGGCGGGGAGCAGCATGGCTCCAGGTCACACGGGAAGCTGTACTCCATCCACTGCTGCCATGGCAACCGCTGCCGGTCCAGAGCCTTGTCTTCGCAAAACGTTCGCATTTTTGTCCGGAACTCGTTCACCTCATGGTTCTTCTGAGCCTCAAACTCATGCAGACCTGAAATGGACACGCAGGTCTTAGTGGTGGTTATTTTCATTTCAGTTCACTGATTACATCCACAACATGTGAACGAAAAGTGCACAGACTTCCCAGCAAGGTCAACAGTCCTCCCTTCTTTTTGTTCCACATTATTAAACCAAAAATAAACAACAAATTACTTCTTTGTCTTCTTTCATTCAGTGCCACCGGATTATGTAACTGACTGTTACCATGGTTACACGGGCCTTTAACAGTTCTTGCCACTTGTTAGTTTATTATCACCTTTATTTAACTGTTACCTTTCTGAACTCTAATTAACTCTGGGGCTCTCTTGCATTAAAAATAAAGTGGGAAAACAGCTTCAGATGCTCATAATTAAAGGGGTTCATCTATGCCTTACCTTCCTACCAAGTTTCATGAAAATTGGTGCAGTAGTTTTTGCATAATCCTGCTAGTGAACAAACAGTAAAAGGAAAAGTTCTGAGAATGTACAAATATTACATCCAAATTACATGAAACCAGCAACTTCATACCACTTTTACATGATCAAACTACTGAGACACTTAATGATGTGTTTTAATTGTTCGTTATTTTTGTTGGTCAGTGTTTTTAGTTTTTATTGCAGACAAACAAATTCTTAATTTGACTCATTTCTTGAATCTCAGGTGTGAACTTTAATTTAACTGGTGGCAGATACTTCCTGATTCAGATGTATATTGATAATTTTACTGCTGATTTATTAATTATTGGCTGTACTACAATTCTGTTTGTACTTTATTTACTTAACTATGTTTCCATACATGTTTGACTGTAATCTTTGATCTCAATGAGCCCTTTGTGGTCAAATAAGCTGAAAAAAAGCGCCTTATCTCTGAAAACTTCAAGTGAATAAAGTCAGGTACAGGTGTGTTATTCATATAACAACTGGTTAATTCAGTGTAACATCCTGTCCTAACAGAAACACCCTGTACTCACAAAAACTGCACACAGTTAAACAGTGACTCACAGAGTAATGAATGGGAAGAAACGGTAATTCGGTTTGATTGACTAATAATTTGACAGAGCTCCATGTTTGCGACGTTTCACTGTCATATTCGATTTATAAATACGTTATGTGAATATTTGCACGGCGCAGATGTTCAGAGGTCTGGAATCAGAAGATGACAGTGGGTGATGATGAAGGATTATTTATCTTATCATAAACTTTGTCATCAAAAGTACTTGTGGTGCAGCTTCAGCAGTGGTTCTGGAGTACAGTGTCACCGACCTTTTCCGATTAACAGACTGATTTGTGTGTTGGTGAGCTTCTGTACACGGTCGCCCTCCCTCGCCACCAGCCTCAGAACACACATGAAGGGCCGAACGTCACTTATACGCCTCGATTCCTCCTCCAGCTCTTCCCTTTCTGCCGTCTGGTTGATGCATGTGAAGACGTACGCGTCGGGATCACCAAGTGCAGCAAACAGGGCCTCGCCTCTGGCATTTCTCCAAACCATCTGAAACAAGAGATGACAGCGGTACAGGAGACGGATGGTGCGATGTTGATAAGCTAAAAATGTACAGTGTGTTCTCTGTCAGTGTTTGAGAGTAAAGTAAAAGCACATTGAACAGCCATCGTTTTGATTTCTGCGTCAGATAAAAGAATAACCTCCTGTGTAAGAGACTGACCCAACCCCTTTTTCAACATTTTTTTTTTCCATTCATGTGAAACACCCAGACTGAAGACATTAAATCGTTTAATCATCTTAACAGCTTCCAAGTATCATTACTTAACAGAGCTAAATCAAACAGCCTGAAGTGGCAGAACTGTTGGCATAGAAACGGGCACATTCAATGGCACATTCACATTTAACAGCAGATCTGCTCAAGCAGGGAGCTGGCCGTGTTTACCAAGAAGGAAAGCTGGACCCGCTCCTCTAACAAAACTTAAAGATGGATCCAAACCACAAGCATTGTTTTGGAGGGCTTGATTTGCAATTAGTTTAATGCCTCAAGGCAACATCAATTCAGCCTCTCTGTTTAAAAGCGTATTAGATAACATTGTAAATAATGACAGCGTTTTGCCGCTGTGGTTAACAGAGCTGCAGTGCTGCACTGCAGTTAATCAATTACAATTTGTTAGATGGCTAGCTATCTTATAACAAATAGACATGCAATATTTGATGACACTATACAGTATATCATATGTCCGTAAGAGTGTCCTATGAACCCACGAGGAGTTCTGATTATCTTCATTTAGCTGTTTTCGTTCTGAGTTCTAATTTAACCTTGCATTAAAAATAAAGTGGGAAAACAGTTCCAGTCTCAGCCTCTTTATTCTGATCCGCTTCACAATTAAAGGGATTTGTCTTGGGTCTGTGCCCTACCTTTCTACCAAGTTTCATGAAACCTGGTGCAGTATTTTTTGGGGAATCCTGCTAATGAACAAACAGTAAAAGCCAAAGAGCATGCACATATTAGATCCACATTACATAAAACCACCAACTTTATACTGTTTTTACATGATCAAACAACTGAGATGTTTAATGATTCGTTGATTTGTTATTTTGTTGATTAGAGTTTTTAGACACATTCTTAAAGTGGCTTATTTCTTGAGAAAGTTAAGTTAATCGGACTGATTCAGATGAATAGTGATATTTTTACGGCTTATTTGTTGATTATAGGTTTTGCTTTATTTACTGTCACGTAATTTATATGAGGAGTTCTGATGAGAGCGTGCACATAGGAGGGGACATACCTTCTTGATGCTTTTGATGGTGTCATTTCGAGACACAGGGAATTTGAGGAAGATCCCAGTAGGCAGCAGGAAGTCCATCATGATCCCCTGGTCCCCCTCCTTCTCCCATTCCTCCTGCATCCCATACTTCCCTGGGGGCATGGTGACGGCCTCTCATTTACCGTCAGCTCCACCGCTGCTCACCGGAACAAGAGCCCGGCATGAACAGAGAGGAAACACAGCTGAGGTTAATATGTCCAATATTAACACGGGTTACTGTACATGTGCAGTGTGCTGCACAGAGTAACACGCTGTTAGTTTTTCTGCTGCTGAACCTACAATGATGTCTATTTTGGCAGAAATCAGAAAGCACAAACAAGATATTTATGTCATAAATAGACAGACACCATCCACTGTGACTTATTATCATCAGCCTGTGCACCTCATCCCCTACTCTGCATTTATTAATTACATGCATGTGTGATGAAAATATAAAAACATCATTTCACGTAATAACATGGAGATTTAGTTGGATTTTTTTTTTTGGAGAGCTGCAAGACATGTAAGCACTATAAATACATCTAAATGTTCTTAGTGGTCATATCAGGTGAAAACAAACTGCACAGATAAAAAAAAAAATGCACATCATGTTGAAGTGAGGTATCCGGCTTCCTGTAAATCTACTCAGTTGGCAGCACAGAAAGAAAACAAGTATTATTTTCAGTAGTTTGCATTAAAGTAATGCTACATACACTATTGATTGAGGAAAGAGGACACTCGGTTGTGAATGCTGCACTGTCTGTAGTTTGTGATCAGATGTAACTTTATATAAAACAGTAAGATGGATTCAATTACAGCAATACTGTCAAAACAGAGACTGTATGGATCTGGTTATGGGTTATAAAAATGGAACACCTAAAGAGAATGAGAAGAGCAGTAGGAAACGCATAATGTTCAAGATGAAATCACACGTCTGAAGTCCTTGGATCATGTCGAATGTCTTGCCAACCTGTTAACGCAGAGACTTGCCTGTCAGCTCTACCAGCCGGTCATCTCTCCTCGGTTTTATTGGGGGAAAGATGGAGGCTGGAACATCACGGTGACATTTCTGCTCCGGTGGTTTGTCAGGGCTGAGGATCGACGCGTGAAGCGAGACGAGGTGGTGATGATGATGATGATGATGATGATGGTGGTGGTGGATGATGGTGATAATCCGGCTCTAACGGACGTGCAGTTTATCCGAGGCGTGTGGTGCGAAGTGTTTCCCTCCGTCGACCGAGTGCGCTGTCATTCATGCGGTGGTGATGTTGCACTGAGTGACCCGGGGAAGCGGCTGCGCTCTGCGCCTCCGGCTCCAGGCGCGTCAAGGGACCGTCCACCAAGTGCACAGCCCTCTGCACCGCTGCAAGGGAAACTTACACTTCCGCTTTCCCCTCTGAACCCTGCGTGTCGGCAGCCTCAAACAATTTTAAGTAACCTATTAACAAAAAAATATAGGATGCGCATGACCAAAATTAACACATTAATGCCATGAAATATTTTAACACCGAGAAGAATACACCTCAGACTGAGTCAGTAGTTTGGGTTCAACTCCCAAAACCTTCAGCAGAGGAGGAAGAAAGCACCACATAGCAAAGTAAAATAGTAGAACAGCTTTTCATCTTACTATATATTCTATATCACATCTCATACATATCACATAGGCACAGTCCACTGAGCACTTTAAATCTCTTTTAAAGACGCACCTATTTGCACTGACTTTTAATGCAAGTGTGTCTTTCGTTTTATCTTCTGTTTGTGTTTTTAGATACTATTTATCCTACTACTGTATATCTGTTTTATCAGTTTTAGTATATCTTATCTTCTATATCCATATATTTTGATTAGTTTTACTATATATTTTATTTTTACTTGTATCCTTGTACAATAAGTTGGGCACTGCGTTGTTGTAAATGTGCTATATAAATAAACTTAACCTTGACAGTTTTAGAGATTTTACAAATAAGAAATGCAGTATCATTATCTTCCTAAAATAACTGCCCAAGTAATGTTTACAAAATGACTTCGTTGTCTAATCATCACATACTACATTTCTGATTAAGGTTTTTGGGTTTCCTGAGGTGATTGTTTTAGGAAGGTGACAATATGGAAGTGTAGGCAGGGCTCAGGAACCTTTACAAGTAAAAGAGACATTTTACATAAGAAAGAGGAAAAGTATGCTGGAGCAGTGTAAAAACAATATTATCCCCCTCTACATTTTACCACAAGGTACTACTAGGACTACTACTACAGTGTTTTGTTAAGAAAGTATGTAACTGAAGAGTGTAATTGCTTTCCTAGCTGTTTTTTTTAAATTTCATTTGAATAATATTTTGTAGCCTTTAACAAAAAAAATGTAGAATATGCATGACTAAAATCAACAGATACAACATCAAACCAGTAATTTGTGTTCAACCCCAAAAACCTTCAGCAGAGGAAGAAGAAATACAAGTAGAAACACCAAATAGCAAAGTAAAATACTTTATTATAGAAATTTACATTATTTTGTTTTTATTCAACATGTAAGAGAAGTTTAAGTGGAACCAGTTCGCTATTTTGCAAATGAAAACGGCGGAATATGGAAGTGTGACTTTTGTATTTTATCAGTATAAATCAGGTATTTTCCTGTATTTAATTTACTGATCATGAAGATGTTCGTAAAAGCTCAGATTAAAGTTGAGGGTGATTATATCAAAAACAGAGAAAACTGCAGAAAAAGTCACTTTTTCAGTAAAAAATATTATTAACGGAACACAAACCAAGCATTTCCATCCACTGACATTGATCCAACCCCATGGGATTTACTGGTGAATCGATGTTGTAGAAGATGACAGTGTTTCCACGGTAACTAAGGAGCCTCTGAACATCCAAATGGGTCATATCTGATGACCATGAAAAGATGATAAACTGCATTTTACACCAATTATTTACATGTATTGATAGGATCAGTGGATCAACAGGTATTAAACAGTTGAGATCAGTAGATGCTTTTGGTTGGTGATGGATGTTTGGGTCTTTATGGGTTAAAATAGTAAAATAAAACAATAACAATAACAATAATGACACCAACTGATGAATTAGAACTAAAAGCTTTGGTAGAAATCAGTTAACCCAACCAGCAGCACCAATTGACAGAAACAGAAAGAAACACTGGTGGTACTTTCTGGTTTTTCATGGAATAAGAATCATTTCAGCTTTTTAATTTTGCTACTGTCTTTGCAAGTTTCACAAGTCGACCCAAAATAGATGTCAAATATCTCTGTTCTTGTAATTCAGCCGGAGGTCAAGTCTATTTCCAGGTACTGGTGTCAATCAAGAGAGTCGCGCCGCTGTGTTTTTACACTTGAAAAGGAAGCTGACTTCTGCATTTGGTCCACTTGTTGATGTGCATTTAAGGATATGCAACCCACCGCGAAGCTGAGAGCAAAGCTCAGAGAATAGAATAGGTACATTTTAGTTTTGGGTCGTGTTGTGTGTGGTAAACAATGACACCTTTCTCATGGAAGTGGAACATAAACCACAATAGTACTACAGCAGAAAGGGGAAATGTAGGGGCCGCATCATCAGCATGACAATACATGTTTTATTCTCAGCTATTGGAGCAGCAGTTTGTGTCGCTTTATGGCACCTGCAGATTTTTTCCTCATGAAGACACAGTGCAATGCTTCAGCGTTCTGGTTTGTTTTGTTCTGTTAATCCTACAGATGTTCACCTAGTGTTCGTGGTCGAGGGCCTCTAAAAACTCTGGTTTCCTGTTGAGTTTAGATACAAAAGGCTCCAGTCACGAAGGCAAACAAATCTCAAAAGCTCGGCTGGTGTATATATCGAAAAACAAAACATGTGTTTGTGACTGCGCTTCAGACCAGCTGTTGAAAACAGGAAGTGATTGTGCAGAAGAGAAACTTTTGGCCTCAGCTGCAGACTGACAGTACAAACCTGCATCCCACCACTTCACCCATGAGCTATTTTCACTTTTTTTCATTACCGAATATGAGCCAGGAAAACCCCCAGTGAGAAAACAATGTGCAGAGGTGAACATTTTGGTGGCTATTTGTGACATGAGGCTGCTTTCACTGCTGGAGCTTGACCCCGGTGTAGAACGTTTGTGGATGTTTTGTTCTGGGATGGAGATGAAGCTGCAGCTATGTCAGTGGTTATGTCTGAACATACGCTGGAAACCCACACAAACACAACACAACAGGGCCTTCACCACAGCTTTTCAGTGCATTAAAACACTCATCTTTAATCCGACAGGAAATCTAATGAACACAACAACAGGCTTATATGTTATATGATGATGCTTGTGTTTTCTGTTTACTGGTTTTATTTGTTTTGGCAGCATTGTGGGGTCTTCACTTCCTGGGTGAACAGTGTTACAGCTCTTGCACAGACAAATTTAGCCGAGGCTGAGTTTTGTCTTGCGCAACATTGTTTCGCTGTAATTTTAGCGTCAATTCTTAAAAAAGGAGATGTGGATTTTGGGTTACCTCCCCTGTGTTAGGTCGTAGCAGCTCATACTATGTCCCCGACTTGATATTTAAAGAAGTTGTCAGTGTTTTAGCTCAGTCAGGGGGTACGTCACTGTGATATGTACCGATGGAAGTTAGGATGATGTAGCAATCGGTGTTTCCATGCTTATATATAGGCATCTCTAATTCCTGTGTGTGTGACTAGGACTCTGGTGTGTGGGGTTTCCGTTGGTTGGATGATTATGAAAATCTTGCATCAGAAAAGGAAGCTTTTTTGTCAAGCTTGAGAAAGACACAGAATATTAGTTTAATTTAGGTGGTTTAGATCAGGGATGTCGAACTCATATTAGTTCAGGGGTCACATACAGCCTCTCATGTGGGTCGGACCGGTAAATTAATAACAGAGAAAAACTTAAATTACATTATGAAAATGTTTACATCTATAAACTGTCCTGTAAAAATGGGAATAACCTGAACAACCTGAAATTTCTTAAGTAAAATAAATACAGTTTCGACAATACTATGTCTGTTTGTCATTTACACATGTGCATTAAAACTTACAGAACACAGTAGATCTACAAAGACACAAAACATTCAGGAACAGACAGAATATTGTTAAAATTGCACATATTTCTCTCAAGACATTTCATGTTGTTCATATTTGTTCTGGTTATTTATATTTTTGTGAAAGGATAGTTTGTAAATGTAAACATTTTCATGTAATTTTCCTTTTTTACACTAAAACAATCAAACAAAAATTTAAGTTTTCAGTATTTATAGGTTATTATGACAGTATTTTACTGGTCTGACCCACTTGAGATTGAATTGGTCTGTATGTGGCCCCTGAACTGATTGTTAATATCTTCAATGTAATTTTTGCATTTCACAAATTCTTCTTGGGCCGGGTCGGTTTGGGTCGGTTTGGGTCCACAGGCCGTATGTTTGACACACCTGGTTTAGATTGTGGATTTCCAACAGGTAATAATTAAAACAAGAATTAACAGAAACATGTACATCACATTTTGATGCTATAAATACATTAGTATCCCTGTCAGAATCCTGATTCCTAATTTTCTAAACCAAATTAATTTACAATCAGATTATCAATGTGCAGGTTTTTCTCCATCAATGAAAAACAAAGTGAAAACAAAAAAATATAACTGACAAACATTTGGAAACCTTTTTTTTTTATCATGTATGCCTCTAAAGCAAATGCTTTGCACATCTTTTAACCCTCAGACTTCAAGACCGCTGCCTGTAGCTAAAACAGAAATTATAAATATTTTTAATAACTAATCCAACCAGATACTTTAAGAAGGAGCTAAAATGGAGTTCCTCAGCTTTCCAGTGGAACCACATCTGTCGACTCAGAGGCAGAATTATTTAACCACAGTTTCTTAATCTGAGTCTATAAACAGCTGTAACTTGCTTAGGAGAGAAAATTTATTTGGAAGTCAGAAACATGTAAGTTAACTTCTCAGGATAAGAAAAAACTAACTTCCCTGAGGTTCACTGTAAAAACACCACATTTATATATGTGTAGTCATATACCAAGAACTTAACCCTCAAAGATCTGAACAGCTGTTGGAGACTAAAAACATCTACTGATCTAAA
The DNA here is from genome assembly GCA_037367365.1 of Apogon talboti. Lineage (NCBI taxonomy): Eukaryota > Metazoa > Chordata > Actinopteri > Kurtiformes > Apogonidae > Apogon > Apogon talboti. Next base: position 29,997,857 of record JAPQRQ010000026.1, on the reverse strand, counting down.
ATGTTTAAGAACTTTTTAACCACTAATGTTATCAATACATGCAAATAATTCAGGTAAAATACAGTTTTCCAGCTTCAGGTGTGACTCTTTTGGACATTCAGAGGCTCCGTAGTGAGTCGGAGTTGAGTTAATGTCATATTTTGTTAAAAAAGTCGCATTTGGAAATCAACACAAAAATATGTGTAAATCTTTAAGGGTTAAATTAAAGATTGATGAATAAATGAGAATAAAATGGCTGCATGACAAATGATACTTCAGAAAAACAAAACACTAATTTAATTTAAGTCATTTACCTGAATCTATGCTGAAATATGTACAAATTATTATTAATAATTTATTAAATAGAGTGAGAACCCTCCTTTGCAGAAATTGGACCTTGGATATTGATTCAAAGTTGTGGCTTTTTTTTTTTATTTAGAGACATAGTAAAGACAGGAATCGGCCTCCATAACGGTAACAAATACGGGAAGACTGGAATTAGAATAGGCAAAGGGGAAGCACAAATTACTGACAGCTAACTTTAAAATAAAAAAATTTACATAGAAAGGCTGAAAATTAGCAGAACCAGGGTTCTTTATAATAGGAAAAAAGAAATAAACCATCAAATGTAATTATTATGTAATAAAAATGTGCGTGCAAGTGATTGTAATATTTCGGACCTGTTTCATTTTGTAGTCATAAAAAATAAATAATGATTAATTTCATCAAAGTCCTGTTGCAACTGCAGCACTGAAAGGACACAACTGATGTTTTCACTCGTTTGTAACTCGTGATATTTTATGTGTGTGAACCAACACAAATCAAATAATCTTCTCAGTTTTGACAAAAGCCACTTCCATATGTGATTCTAACTTGGATAAACATCTGATTTCTTTGCACATTTAACCACAGCCTGAGCAGTCACACCTGTATTCATGGGATTTTCATTTCTCTCTAAGTCAGGGGTTCGAAAAACATTTTTAGCACAAAAACCAAAATTAAAAAATGTACAAAATGTCATGATCTACTACCATCATGTCTACAAGTGAAAATGTATGCAGAATGACTTAAAAGATATATTATTATTACATAACTTTTATTTTAACAGTGCAGTATATGGAGCTAACTTTAGATAGGCTTTGTATCCGATGGTGAATTAGTGATATAGGAATGCATCAAAGTGCACGCTTGAAAAGGTATTTTTTCTATATAAAAAGTTAGTGGCAAATAAATATAGTGGATTAAAACTATTTCTCTCTGAGACGTAATGGACTTGAAGTATAAAGAAGCATCACATGGAAAGACTTTGTTGTACAAGTATGTCAACTTTGTGCTTTAGTGGGTAAATTAATTTCTTATACTTTTTTTGTATTTTGTTCTTGCCAGTTGGCGACCCAATTAAAAGTGTCCTGAAAACTATTCTGGGTTCTGACCGTAGGTTTGGGAAAGGCAGCTCTAGATCAACATTCAGGTCAGACTCTTTTTCTTCATCCTGCTTGTCACTGGTCATTAACACAGATCTGAGTGACTTAGAATAAAATAACACGTTTCAGGTTCTTTTGTACACATGGGTCCATTCAGGATAATTTTAACAAAGAAAAGACACCGTTTGTCTTGATTTCTGCTTCCTCTAGAACAGAACTGGGACGTCTGTTGGATTGAACATATAAATCAGATGGAACGCAACAGACTTAAGTCACATCAGATATGTATCTGATTTAGAACCACATATGAAAGTGGCCTGGGTCTAATTTGGGAAAAAATAATCCAAAAAAAAAATCAGATGTGATGTTCAGTCATAAAACAAACCAAAAAAACCCAAATATGGGCAAAAAATTGACATTTGCCTACAGTATGAACACAGATTTAATCATACATACTGTACCTTGTACAGTAAAGCAAAAAAAAAACAAAAACTTTTGAATGAGTCAGGAAACACCACAAACCTGATGCTGGATGGACAAATACACTTTAAACAGAATTACTTTAACACCTATCAACAAACAAGGAATGACACTGAAAGAAGAATAATGTATCTACTGAATGTGCAGATAAATTACAGGTTGGAAACTGATAAGAAATGTGGGTAATTTATATGGATGTAAATAGTGGTAATAAGGTGCATTTTCCCCACAATAAGACACAAAACTTATTCACTCAATATCTGAACAGGAAACATGTGTAGGCTTCATATACAATTCTATTTGTTAATATATCAGACTTCTGAAGGTCTGGTCAAACTTAGTTAAAAACAAAGACACCTGTAATTAAGATTAAAATAACAGCTCTACAAACATCACTTAAAGATCAGGATAAAAATACTTTATTGAAAAAGGTGGAGTCCAGACAAAAAAAAAAAACCTTTAACCTCTTTAACATCAGTCATTATTTTTGGCTCAAAAGAACAAAAACTTCAAGTGCACTTTAAATTAGCACAAATCAACTTCATTTCAACAATACAATAATACTACACCGCAAACCACAAATACATATTTTTAGTATTAAAATGTTTACACGTCACTACATGATTTCTGTAGCTTTTTTATGTACAGTTTATACACACAAGTTCATTTAACAGCTTTCAGGAAATGATATTCAACACATACATACAAAAACACTGCGCGTCTGTGCTCTTTGATTCTAAAAGTACAACCGCAAGATACACATTCAATGTAGAAAAACACAACAACAGTGTAAGTACTAGGGGTGGGAATCGCAGTAAGTCATGACACCATGTTGACTACGATGGTGATTCTGTGAAATTCAGTACAATTGTATACATTTCCCGGCCACAAAAAAAAAAAAAAAAAAAAAAAAAAAAAAAAAAAAAAGTCACACATGCAATATTTGACTGCACCACCTTTGGTTTTGATTACAGGAGACATTCACTGGATTTAACTAAGCACATAGTTCAGATCCTTCCATGGGTAAATACTGCAGTAGTTAATAATGTTGCAGCTTTAACAGGTTTCATATCTTTAACGTCAAAAAGATCGGACAATGCCAGGATTGATCGGGGTCGTCAGGTTCGTGATAGAATGACACATCATTTCCACACATGGATTAGCCTCCATAAAGTCCAGACCATAATATGAGATGAAGACTTGATGCAGCCACCCAATTCTCCATTAATAATCAAAAAATAATGCAACTATGGATGGAAAAAAAAAATATTATTACGTTACTGTGACACTATGTACGTATTATGTGGAAAAACAGATGTGACAGTGAATGTGTCCTGGAATCAAAACCAAAGGTGGTCAAATATTACATGTGCAACTGTTTTTTGAGTCGGGCAGTGTATAATCGACATTAACTGAGGAACAATATTCACCCTTAAAAGAGGCAAAAAGCAGGAATTAGGGATTTATTCCCAGAATCATGTTACTAGTTTCTCAGAATATGACAACAGATACTTAAAAAAAAAAAAGTGAACAGTCTTAACTTTGTGACTCTTAACGCAGACATTGACATCAACTTCCACATGTGTCATCGATCCATAGAAGTAGTGACTCCAGTTAAACCCAGAGGAAACCGTTTAGAGCGCCTGCACTGCAATAAATACCATTGCCAGTACGATACATACAATATAGTATATTGTAGGATAGATTATGATACAATATCGAGTCAGGTCCAAATATTTTGCCTCTTAACACCACCAGTGGATCTGAAACGAAACAGTTCAGATGTGATTGAAAGTGTTGACTTTAATTCAGGGGGTTTAACAAAAATATTTCATTAACCATTTCGGAATTATAACCATAGTCTGTTCATATTTAGTTTTTTTGGGCTGAATGACGCCTCCTTCACTTGCACTGACCTCAGTTTAGACCTCATATTGACAATTCCAGTGAACAGCTACCAAAAAATTCAACATGTGCAATCAACTCCGCACCTTTTATCGCCTTCATTTTTCAAAGATTAACTACAGAACGAGACATATCTGGACATGTCAGTCACTTGTCCGGTTACATTTGAGCGTCTGTGGCTGAAGGGACGACGATAAAATGGTTGCAAATTCCTAAATTTGTTAAACCTCTTTAATTAAAGCTCCAAGTCCAGAGGCATAATTATAACATTCATGTCAATATCTACATACGTATGGACCTGTCTGTATCAGTATTTTTCCCACCCATAGTAAATACAACCATGCAACAAGTGCAAAATCACTCATATAATCAATGCAGGTGAATACAAGCTCGAACAAACATGTAACGTCCTAACATCTACACCCTGTTCAGACAAAATGTATTAAAGATGACACACACACACACACAGACACAGACACGACTCAACTGAACACGTACTGGATGTATATAACCTTAGGCAGGGTGGGTGCCTTTTACTAACAGAATAATACGTCTTGAGTTCATAACAGAAAGTGAAACAGTTGAACTGTTTCAGTAGTGTAAGACTCTCGCTTTGGTTTGTGACGAGACAACATAAATTCAAAACTATGCTTCATTATTTCGGGTGTGAACCTTCGACAAACACCAGCGCTGTGAAATATTTACACTGCAAAGTAAAAACCTGTAGTTTACAAATATGCACAAACAAAAAAATGCATCTCCAAGTGCCCCCAGACACAACATACTGTGTCACCCCCACACCTCCCAATTTTAGCGAAATGTGTCAAATGGGAAAAATAACACAAACAATCAAGAGTCGGTGTGTAAGACGTGATCCTTGTGTCGAAGCAGCATCGACTCAACAGTACGTGTTTATTGCACATTTACAGTAGGGCTGGGTGATACGATACACTGTAAATACTGTGTCATGGTAGAAATTTGGCAACTGTGTTACTACAGCACGAGGGTGCATGATCAAGATTTCGTGATCACGCACTAAAGTGCATTTAAAACCAGGAAAATTCAACAATGTTTGTCTAATTTGTATTGAAGATGGAGTCAAACAATCACCAGACATCAGCACATTGTATTCCGACGTTGCTATTGTTCACTGTCAACATTAATAGTAAAATATGTAACATTCCCAGGTTAATTGGAAACTTTTCTATTGTCTGTTCTACAGACAGTGGTTGAGCGAGGTAGAGAATGAATGAGGTGAGGGAGTGGTGTCAATGAGAACAAAGCCGTGGAACAGAGAAGACGTTATTTTCTGTTTCACAGTGCTTACTTCCTTAAGCACAATAAAACAGACCAACACCTTCAAGGGAAGGTTTGGGGGAAACGCAGAGTACTCACTTCCTCTGTGTACATGTGTTAATTAATCCCAGAGTGTCGTCTTGCAGACACACCTGCAGTAACAAAACCAGGAGAACAGAGGAGAGCAAAAACTGAAGGCACTAGAGCTGGGATATGTATTCAATTAATTCAGCTGATCATATTCCTTCTGAAAATCAGGGAAAACAACTGTAAAAATCATGCTTATTATTTCGCTGTAGATCTTTCTTACTCAAGAAAACCGAAAATGCAACCTTTTTGCTACTTGTAATACTATACATATTTTGATTGTTTCTCATACCAAATATAGCATATCCTATAGAGAACAAGCGCTGTATTTTTTTCCTCTGTAGGGGACAATAGTTTTACAGATTTACTTATTAAAAAAAAAAAAAAAAAAAAAAAAAAAAGCTGTCCACTGCAAAGGATATTTCATAAAAAAAGATAAAAACTGTATCTGAAAAAACAGCATTATGTCATTTCCAATGAAGACAATTATTTAAAACAAAAAGACCAAAACTCTTACTTTACTGGATCTCACTTTAAGTTAAAAGAATTTATTTTTCCAACAAAGTTACAAAGGCAACATAAATTGTCAATGGAAGGAGGGGTGCA
>JAPQRQ010000026.1:29955929-29968208 GCA_037367365.1 Apogon talboti | reverse complement strand
TATACACCAAGTTCTGCAAATCCGATTAAGTTCTACCATCACTGATTCCTTGATCATCCTTTCATCATGACAATATTTTTGATAAACACTAACTTCCTTCCTCACATATACTTTTGAAACTGAATTATTTAGGTAGGTTTTTCATATTCATATATACACAATACAAAACAAGACTGAACAAAAACATGTTAACACATCAACCATTCACTCATGAACTGGGTCACAATGTGATGTAGAAGAAGGCAGAGATGTCATAGAAATTCAATACCGCAAGTGTGACCATCCATTCAATCCTATGGTTTACGTTTAAGCTCATCTCATATCAGAACCTCATGTTCTGCTGCATACAGCTAGGGCTGTCGCGTTAAGTGCAATATTGTAAATAAATATAGCTACTGACGAGCCAAATGCAGGACGTAAAGCAGCTACTACAAACACTATGGTCATTGTTTTTCATGAGGCTGTAAAACCAGCAGTGGTTCCCACAGGATTTGATTGTGATCTACTTCTCTGATCAATCGTACAGATCATGTCATTAAATAAATAAACCTTCATATTCCACTAATACTCATTTTAAATGGGCTGAGTACCAATGGTGTTTTATAGAGAGCAGTGCATCATGGGTAATTAGCATTAATATTGCTCTTCTTTAGGATCTGTCAGCACTAGGTTGGTCTACGTCAACCTGTAGGAATCTGCATTTGATTTTCTGCTGCTGAATAAATAAAATGAGATCAGATTGACTCACTGCAGTAGCTCAGTGTAATGTTGGCTGCTGTTTCTGTAGACTGTGAAATAAGTCTTTACTCACAGATCCTTCACAGAGGAAGGTGCAAAACACATTTCATATTAATGACAAGTATGAAAATTTTTCAGTTCATTATAAAATTATGGCAGGTCACCACAGTAACATCTACTGTGTCAATACGGCATATTGTGCAGATGAGTCTCCCAAAAATCACGACAGCCCTACATACAGCAGGCAGGAGTTAAAATAGAAAAAATGGACAATGCATTTTACCAGTTATGATATGTTGATATGTTTTGATCCAGCTCTAAATAACACTAAAGTCAGGACAGGACTTTCACCCAAAGCCACTTTTAAATGTGAACATTACTGCTCAGATTCTGACCTTCGATATCTGGCTCTTCGTGGACCCAAGGGTTTGCGAGTTGCCACAGCAGCAGCAAAGCTGACGAGGCAACAGCAGGAGATGCCACTGAGTTTGGCTGTGTCAATCCAGTCTGAGGCAACCGTTAAGAAGCTCTCAGCCAGGTAGAGACACAGGACGAAGAACCACAGAACAGAAGCCACAGCATCAATTCTCCTCAACCTGAAAGTTCAGAAACATGTCAACTTTCAGCTTGTTTTGCTCTAATTAAACATGTCTAGACAAATTTATGTTTCAGTTAACACTTACCTGGCAGGTCCTGCTAAGAAGATAGCTGTAAGACAAGTCAACAGACCGACAGACACAACAGCCATCTGATTGTCTCTTCCATACTGCAACGCTATCTTGGATTTTTCTATGATCTCATCTGGAATGAGTTCCAGCAAACTCTGCCAAACAGGCACAGCTCTCACGCTTTCATCTTCGGGGGCAGATTCATTATAGGGCTTAGGCTTTGGAGGAATGACTCCACCACTCAACGTCTGTGGACCACTTGGTGAAGCAACCTGGTCCCTCACTTCATAGAAAGATGCAGCAAGTAGGAAAGCACATATCAGGAAGGCGATGAACCGCAACAGTATGACTCCAGTGGCAGATGTTGTTGAGTAGGAGCTCTGTAGGAAGAGAATGGGTTAGTACAGATCCTGACAGTTTTACAATATACAGAAATTAATAAACAAATGGGGCTTCAAACATATGCATCTGAACAGATGACATTAAGCAACAGAGAGCAACACATGTTCGTGCTTTCTCCAAGACACACCATTCAAGAGACAATAAATTAATGAGTTAATGAGATGATATAACTATGTGCTCTTGTAGACCCTTAAGTCACTGTGTAACATTGCTCAACCCAGTCTTTAAACAAATACATACCAGTCAGATGAGGTTATGCTTGCTTTGAGTCGCCTGCTTTTCCTAAGACAGTGTAGACTATGAACTGACTGAATTATCAGTTCATCTTAAGCTTAATCATATAAAATATCACTGACAATTATAACACAACAAAACTAAAGTTTTTATTTAATAAGACTAAAGACTGAATACTTAAAAAGAACATTTTACTGTGGCATCACTATGTCCTAATCTGCAATGTAAATTATTATCAACACAATAGCAGAGGAGACTTGACAGGACTGTTTTTGTGTTTATAATTTGATTTGCAAGAGACGTAATAATTACAATAAGGTCAAAATTAAGGCAACGTTTTCTATTCAAGCAAAGGGAAACTAAATAAATGTACTGACCTTTACGAAAGCCTTTGACGATTCTCTGCTGCGTTGAAGCTGATGATTTAAAAGCACAGGCCGGAGCTGACGATTCTGATATTTAATGTAATACTCCACGGCTGCCTGACACGGCCGACATAACTTATAGGTCTGTTCCAGGTGGTGCTTATAGGCTTCAATTTCCTCATCATAGCTCTCCTACAGTGCAGGGAAAAATAAATACCTGATTTAATCACTGTTAATCAGCAATGACAACAAACTGTTCATCACAATGAAAGGAAAAGAACAGTAGCTTACATCATCTCTTGGGATAAATGAAGCCAACTGCTTGATCTTTTTCGTCTGGTTGTTATTGCACTTTCTGCATAGCAGCATTTGACAGTTGACCCATTGCAGTGTCTTGGGTGCTTCAGGTGAGGGAAGGCTACCAGATACGCCATGGTTCAAATGTTCATTGTACTGAGCTGGGATGGGTTTATTGTAGTCTCCATTCTGGTACCACAAGAAAAAACAAACAAAACATCAAGTAAGACTTTAACCCAGTGGCAAAAAAAAAGATCACCTACAATTTTCTGAAAGCAAGCAACAAGTGAATACTTATCAAACACACCTCCTGGAAGCCATTGTACTGGTCACAGTTGGGACAGTCCCAGCAGTTCCTGTTTCCATACGGGACCACTGTGTTCTTGTTGCAAAACCAGCAGTTCACATTTGCATGTATAGGCTTCTTTCTGTAAATGGCATGATACATAACATGACTTATTCCTGCATGTCATCCAAAGTCACATATTCACATACATTTTTGAGAGCCATAAATTTGTTATACATGGGGTAATTGAGGTTGTTGCAAAAAAGGTCCAACTATCGTGCTAACATTGTTATGGAGAAACCGACATAAAACAATGCAATGTACACTCAGAAGACCGATAAAATGACGTTCTATTTATTTTGGCACAATTTCACTTATACCCAGAGAGTAACATACTTGGATGTGAATGGTGAGCACGAGCTTCTATTTCTCTTCACGTTACTGATAAACTATGCACCGCAGCAATTAGCACGACAGCTAGCAAGGTTAGCGCTTACAAACTGACCACTGGTAAAAGGAGATAATAGTTTTACTCCCTTTTGTTGGTGACTACTTTTTGGTCGACACAATTCTGAACTGTGCATGTAAAAGTAAGACCGTTCTCTAACTTTTGATAGCGTGAGTGAAAATCTAGCTAAAACACACGCTGCAGTGGAGAAGCGTGAACTTACCTGGTGGCAAATTTGTAAATCAGCGCTCCACCGGCTACAAACGCTGTAGCACCGACTCCACTGTACATTAACCCCGGATACTCCAACATGAGCTGGTTTAACGTCTCCATTCGAAACTGCCAGTGAAGCATCTAAACAAACACGCAAAATGTACTGTTTCTTTGCGAAAGACGGCGCGGGAATACACGCGGCTATCGGACCGTCTTTTGTTGACGCCCATTTACCGGAAACGGAAGTACGTCACTACTACTGATCCATGTCGTGATTAAACATTAAGCCTTCTCAAAAATACATTTAAGTATCAGTTTGATGACAAAATTATTATTTTTGGCTACTTCTCTCAGAGTAATAAATGTAACATAGTCAACCTCTTCATTCTTCTGGGTAAATTTCATATACATAAAGCAAAAAAAATCTCCAAAGCATCCCCATCATTTCAATTATTGAATGTTGAGTCTAAAACGTATTGAATTTAACAAAAATGCTTATATGCTCTTCAGTTTTTAATTACCTTGAGTAAATTTGTCTGCCACTTTGCATTGTGATATTATTTTTCTCTCTTTTTCTTATTATATTTTTATTTATTGTTGGATCTTTATTTTTATCCTCCTTACTTTATTTGTATATTTATTTAGTTTTTATGTGTTTAATTAATTTATTCTTGCTGTCTTTATGCCCCCTTTACCATCAGTTCATGGATTATTGTATCTTGGATTGTCTCATGTTCTGTGTGTTCTTGTTCTATTCATATTCTTTGTATGTTCTCTCGATTAGTAATTAATAACCTCTTTGGAATTAAAAAAATATTAATAAGCATTAAACTTTCACAGATATATGTCCAATTAAATGCATGTTGAGCGAAATGGGCTTCTGTAGACAGTTAGCAAGTTGTACTGTAGATAAATAAGAGTGATAAGACAGAGTTGGAATGTGGTCGAGGGCTACAGGTAACAGGATTGAGGAGATGACGTAACGACCAGCGTCCCCGCCCCATTCCGTCATATTGAATTTACAGGCGCCAACAGAACTCATAGCAACGCGTTCATTGTTTTTGTAAGTTGTCTGTAAAATCCGGTCGATCGAAGATGCCTGGGAAACACTACTGCGTTAAAAACTGTTCCTGTTTATTTAAACTTAAACACTCAAATATTTGCAGCACTGACACTCAAATTCACTGGATCACATTCACACCCTGGTGCACATCTTCACTACCTTCACTAACCAGGCCGTCATTAAACTAGAATCGAACCCCAGTCACTTCACATACACATGTAACAAGAATGTAGGGAGGAAACATTAAAAACATAAACGATGTTGTCTATTGACTATGAAACAATGTTGATAGCATTACTACCCCCTTGATTATAACATGTAAACATTGCACTATCCACGGGCTTACCTTTGCCAGCACGACGGTGTTTTCACATCGGGCTCGTAGATGGCCAAATCTTGAACCCAGCCACAGCAAAACTGTTTATAGCTGTCAAGGGACTTGAGGTTTTTGGATTCTTGCATTGTGTAGTAACTTATGTGGAAAACGAGATAGTTAACGAACTGCATGTAGGTACAGGGTGGCAGGGAGTCAAGATCCCTGCACCAGTAGCCCTTAGCTCATGGGGGTCTATATATCCTTAACATATCTGATCTTCTCCAAATACCTTTGCTTAGCAGTCTCTCGATAGGGACCCCTTGCTTTCGCCGTCGCCTTATCCATTTTTTTTCTTAAATCTTGATTTATACGGCTCTTTACTGCACATCTGTACTATGCTGTCGCCCATAGCAACCGATAACTTGTAAATTCAAAATGGCGCAGCCTTCCAGATATGTCACGTGATAGGACTTACGTCCTCATTCCTATAGAAACAATAAAACACGTGTTATATCAAATCACTTTAATATAAATTTTCTGTAAAATGATCGATATTTCTAGTAGTGTAATGGGCTAGATAATACACAGGAAAACCTCTGTTCTGTATACTGTGATTTGTTAATTTCCTGCATTTAGCTAATAGGCTAGTGCGCTAATCCTGATTAGCATCCTTATTTCACTTTAAAATAGTCGGATACATCTAGTTAAAGCAGTAAAAATACACACACAAAGGTGTTCACCGTGTTCAGGTTGTAGTTTGTCCATGTAAAAAAAATCATGGACATAGTTACTGGCTAAATATTGATTCAAAGAAAATTAATTGCGATATGCTATCTGGTAAAATATAGGTTAGTGAGTTAAATGTCCACAACATCGTGACAATAATTAAAAATAAATACATAAATAAAAATATATTATTAATAATACGATTATTATTGTTATTATTATTATTATTATTATTATTAGTAGTAGTAGTAATAGTATTACAATTTTTCTAATTAAATTTTTTTTGCAGTAAAAAGCTGCCATTTACAACATGTAGATTGTTAACAATGATGAAGCGGTTTAATAGCCTATTAGAAAAAAATAAACGAACAACTTTATCAGATGCAAAAATAACATTTTATTTTAACAGATTTACATCAAGTAAACATTCATAGTCGAATGAGAAAACCGACCAGTGCCTCAGTGTCACTAACATGTTGCATAGCATCAAGATATGGACACTAACCAAGAACGACAACAAAGAATAAAGTAAATAAATAATAACCTGTAGGCCATATAAAAAAAAGTAGAAATGCAATCATTAAAATAAAAAATGATTGTCTTAATTCAACTGTCATTAGTGCCATTTCTGAACGAAGCACCGAACAGTGAACTACATTTATGTCAAACTCATAATGTTATTTTTACCTGACAAACCGAGCTGAAATAATAGAACTTGCAGTCTGTGAACTGGTTGTCAGTGTCTTAGTGGAAGATCTGCGCGTCCATGGGAAGGCCGTAGGACGTGAACTGCTGGTAGTTACACGCCACGGACACGCTGCCTGCGTCGGGGCTCATGGGCTGGGTGACTCCGCCGTAGGGAAACCCGTTGTGGGGCACCAGCACCGGCGGGTGGCGCTGATAAGCCCCGTAGGACGGGTGGTGGAAGTGGTTCGGTGGGCAGCAGGAGCTCATCGGGCCGCTGGGGGACACGCTGCGCGGGTGTGCGCTCATGATCTGCGGCGTCGGGTACACGGAGGGCTGGGTCATAGTCCAGGAGCTGCCCACGTACGGCTGCAGGTAAGGCACGCTGTAGGGTCTGCGCACCCGCCGTCTGCGCCTGTAGTTCCCCTTCTCAAACATGTCTTTAAAGGCGGGGTCCAGCATCCAGAAGTGGCCCTTCCTGTCCTGGCCGGTCTCTCTGGGCACCTTTATAAAGCACTCATTCACGGACAAGTTGTGTCTAATGCTGTTCTGCCAACCTTTTTTATTCTTCTCATAGTATGGGAACTTGGAGATGATGTAGCTGTATATTTCGCTCAGAGTTTGCCTTTTCTCGTAGCTGTCCTTGATGGCCATGGCGATCAGAGCCACGTAGGAGTACGGCGGCTTCTCCGGGCGTCCGGGGGTGTCCTCCTCTTCTGTGGGCTCCTTAGGGGCCAGGTTGGAGCTGATGTCCAGCAGATGCACCTTCCGGAGGGGGGATTTCTCCTCTGCGTCCATGGCTCAGGTGTTCGCTCGTGCGTCTTGGGTGATATCCGCGGCGCGTCCTGGGTGCGTAAAGCACAGTTAAGCAGAGATCCGTCTGTGTCCGCAGGTGCACACGCCACTCCCCCCCACACACACACTGTAACACTCCACGTCTGCTTTGATCTCACCCGATTTTCCATGTGATTTAATCGAGTTGAAATAAGGGTCAGAAAGAATGTGTTTCACGAATTAGAAAATATTCCCAGAGGATCAAAAGCCTGCTGCTCCATGTCCTCATGCAATTTGTGTTTCAAATTTGTTGCAAGTATCTTGCAAGTGATTCATCCCCATTTATCATAATATAACACTTTGTACTGTGGTACTTTGTTGTAATAGAAGAATGCACTGTATTGTTGTGTTCTAATTTATTTGTGATGCATGTATCTTATTCTTCAATTGTACAACACTTTGGTCAGCTTTTGGTTGTTTTAAAGCGCTTTAGAAATAAAAATTGATTGGATTGATTGATATCATCCACTGCATTTGGCAATTTTCAGTAAAAATCAGGTATTTTCCTACATCTAATTCATTGATCGTGTAGATTTTTCTAAAAGATGAGAAAGAATTCAAAGGTTATTAAATCAGAACAGAGTAAACCGAAGCAAAAGTGACTTTTCAGCAAAATATATCATAAACTGAACCATCATTTTTTAAACTCCATGGGTTTTACTGGTGAATCAATGTTGCAGAAGATGACGGTGTTTCCAGAGCCTCTGAACGTCCAAATGGGTCACATCTGATGACCATCAAATGTCGCTGAACTGGATTTTACTTCAGTTACTTACATGCATTGATATAATTAGTGGTTCAGAAGCTATTAAACATTTTACACCCGTAGTTGTTTTTGAGATCAAATTAAATCAGTTTGTCTTTATATAGTCCACTGGGGTAGAGCGGGTCGTCCAATAACCGAAGGGTTGGCGGTTCGAATCCCGCTCTGTCTGAGTCATCAGCTGTTGTGTCCTTGGGCAAGACACTTCACCCACCTTGCCTCCAGTGCCACTCACACTGGTGTATGTATGAGTGTGAATGTTTGGTGGTGGTCGGAGGGGCCGTATGGCGCAAATTGGCAGCCACGCTTCCGTCAGTCTGCCCCAGGGCAGCTGTGGCTACAAAACGTACTTTACCACCACCAGAGGGAGAATGTGAGAGTGAAAGAATAATGCATCAAAAAACATGTTTTGGGTGCCTTGAAAAGCGCTATGGAAATCTAATGCATTATTATTATTATTATTATATGGTGACCTTGTTAAAATGCAGAAAACTCCTTGAGAAAAATGGAAAAAATGGAAGAATTAAGATTTAGGACTTTGAGAACTTTGAGAATTAAATATTTTTCATGTAATGTAACATTTTCAATCTGATTACCACTGCACAAAAGAAGACAAGGGGTACATCTGTAGAAAAAAAACTGTATCTGTAAAGGTTAAAACAGCATGATTGAATCCACTCTGGTGTGTCATTAATATATATTTACAAAAAGAATACACTATACACAGAGAAGAAAGGCTGAATGAGATTCTTACATTTACATCTTAGAGTTGATCTGACAAAGTCGTGCCTCAGGATGAATACGGTGAATCAAGTCTTCTAATTTCTAGTCTTAGCAGTAACGGTGATGAACACTGGCAAATGTGCTCCACTAATGCAGGTGCTTATACCAGCTCTGCACATTGTATCAAAGCAGAGGTACATGATAGTCGGGTATTTCCAGGTACGGGGCAGAGGAGTACGGAGGCTTGCCGGTATCAGAGCCCATACCACCCACATACAGTCAGACATGAACAGCAGGCCTGTGTGTCCTCTGAGGCTGCAGATAATGATCACCTGCTCTCACCAGACAGTCTGTCTCCTCTGAACTGATAGTGGAACAAGCACCAAAAAGGCAGCAAATAGTGCAAAAGCAGTCCAGGACTAATTATGATTATGGGTTGGTCATTTTTATTATTTTTATGATTTTATGATATTTATGATTATTAGATATTATTCTCTGAAGGATTCAGATCTTTTACCTCATTATACTTACTAATAGTTATATTATTATATATTGCGTCATTATTAATATGGAAGCAACAGAGTTAGAACAACCTGTGATTGTTGTCCAGTTTTATACAAGCACCCCAGATAGACATAGACACCAATAAAAGGACAGTTTTTGGAGTTTTTTCCTCTACCATTGGTAACAGATTATTTTCTAAAGTCAATTAACAAACACATACACAACACATCTGCAATGCATGGAGTATAGAGCCTGTTTGGCCTTTTTAGTTATTTATCGCTCACTATTTACTTATTTAAAATAACACCAACGCAAAATTCCAGAATAAATCTACTTCAGCAAACATGGACAATGCATGCATACTTGTTTTTATCATGGTAATTTAAGCTCAGCATGTTTGTGGATCATTTGTTATTATTAGAGGGTTGTAGTTTATCAAATCCATAGAAACACTCCAAATAACTGCAACTGAAAAACCATATTGTATTGTTGCTTGTATTGACATGTCATGCAATATCTGGAATTTACTCAGCTATAAAAGTAAAAGTATTTTCACTTTGTCATCATGTTCCATGAGCTTTGTTTAATGCAGAATCTGCTCAGACTTGTGGAAACATTTTGTAAACTTTGTCCCATTTTCATGTGATCAGACGAATAGATTTCAGGGAGTTAGAGATGGCTCATTGTTATATTTATTCAGTTTTTAGAAGTCAAACCGAGGTAACTCGTGTTTATCATGGAACCAATCACTGGTAGCAGTTATAAGATAAGGTTTGGATCAGAATAATTCAACCTTACACATTCCACCAATATATACTCTATAGGTGGGAATTATTCTGAAATATTGATTATAATTTCATTTGGCTTGTGTTTTCATTGTAAACATTCCATAAGGTGGTACCATATCTACATGCTTTGACAGTGAAATCGCTATTTTGAGTTTTCCCCTCACCTAAAAAACTTAGCGGCACAATTAAAACTATGCAGGCTACAGATAAGTTCCATGCAAAACAACTTTACTGTGAAAATTTCCACATAAGAACTTTTTAACAGTACAGAAAAAAATATAAAAATAAGAAATAAGAATTCAAAAGACTCGACCTGTTTGTGACTGTCACATCTCTACAGGGAGTGTATTTGTCACATTCAATAAATCATGGCAGAAGCAGAGGATTTTTACTGTTAAATAAACTAATACTAAAGTCAATATCCAACATTTATACTTTTCAGCTTATAAAAGCCCATCCACTCATCTGTCCTCATTTTTCAGTGCAAATTACACTTATGCTTTACAGCCATAAATACATATACCCTATATAAGCTACAGGAAAAGTTCCTACCGATGCATAATGATGTGTTTAATGGCCACTAAATTGGTCATAAACAACGTCACTATTTGGAGTTGGCTTTGTGCTATAGTTGTCCAAGAAGTACTAGAACATACATAATAACCCTTGTACAGCATAGAAACAGATAATAAGAGACTTAGCTTAGGTCTGTACAAAGTTGAAATAAAAAATGGCTTTTGGATAACTCTGCTTTAGCTCATATGATAAAAAACACAATCACAGCATGTCCCTCTTTAATTTTAGGAGTTTTTGCCAAATGCAGGTTTGCAGGGCCAGATAGAGTTGCTGTGTTCACTAAACTGCCCCTTCAACTGTGTACTGTACATTATTAATGTGTCCAGACCTGCGTGTCCCTTTTGGATTTCTTTGTCTTTAATAAATAATAAAATTCTCCTGTGGTCTGCTAAAAGTCTTTTTTTTTCAGGCATAAGCTAGATTTACGTCTTGATTGTTGTATGAGCAATGCAAGGCTCCAGGTTTGATTCAGTCTGTGAAGTTGGCGTTATCTGACACTGAAGAAGAATGCAGCAAAACGGCCAGAGATAAAGAACATAAATGCTGGGTTTAGACAATACAGTTCACTCTTCTTTCTCTCATGAATCTCACTGAATTACAACATTAATTATGTTTTTTTGGTAAATATGCCATTTTAAAAAAACAACCTTGTTGGTGATAAGGTTTTATTTGTAGGAATGATTGCAAGATTAAAAACAAACATAATAAAGTGTTACAAATTGGAAATAATAATATGTTGTCATAATGTGCCACCTTTTGTTATTATTTACAATAAATTAGCTTTATCCCTACTGCTATTAGCCTGTAACCTGGAGGAGACACTGACTAATACGTAAATAACAGAGTACAATTTTATAGACGGACCATCATATTGCTTATTAGAGGGTTCATATAAACAGATTAGACCGGAATGAGTCTTAAAAAAAACTGACCATTATTTTTATAGAAAAGTTCATTAAGTCAAAGGTTTTTGTGTCGCCGCCAGTGGCCATCAGTGGTATCATAACTAAAAGATACATGGTGTTCATTTTGGAGGTGAAGTTTTTTTCATACCTTCAAAAATCATCTGGAAAAAGGTCAGTTTTTTTGATATTTGCTCGTATCAATAAACCTATTGATGTTCAATGTCGTAATGTTTGTTACAAGTAGAGGTGTTGCTCCCTCTCACCAGTGAAGCTGAATTTTTCTTATTCATTTCTACCAGAGAGGAGCTTTATCTTTACTCCGATTGACCATAAACAGGGAACATGGGTCAGAACCCGCAGTGAAACATGCAAATTAGATTAATTTTCCAAATGCGCCACATACATGCCCAAGGAATCCTCACAAAACTATAATATAATATCATATCTGACATGTCTTAATACTTTTTTACATAAAAGCCTAATTCGGAATATCCAAACAGAATATACTCTTTACATGACACCTGTGAAATGGAGAATGTTTCATATTCAGAATACTACTGGAATAATGGTGAGCATGTAAACCAGGGGTGGGCAATCCTGGTCCTCGAGGGCCGGGGTCCCTGCAGGTTTTAGATATTTCCCTCTTCCAACACACCTGAATACCATTATGTCGTTATCAGGCTTCTGCAGAGCTTAGTGATGAGCTGATCATTAATTGAACCAGGTGTGATGGAAGAGGGCAACAT
>JAPQRQ010000026.1:29944096-29955829 GCA_037367365.1 Apogon talboti | reverse complement strand
GATAGATAGATAGATAGATAGATAGATAGATAGATAGATAGATAGATAGATAGATAGATAGATAGATAGAATACAATTAACTATTGACAAAGTAATACTACATTGATATACTAGTGGAAAATCTTTATTAAGTTTTATTAAGTAATTTGCTAACTAGATTATTCATAGATGGATGGAAAAGGGAGTTATTAAGGGTTAGACCTTGTTTCCCTCTCATGACAGCTGGCTTAGTGGTTTAAGCAAATGCTTGGCAATTGAGCACCATAGGCTCACGATCAGTGCCCACAGGATTTTCTTTTTAAAATTGGTAAATCAAATGAATCAATTCAGAATCGATTCGCAATAGACAAATGAACCGAAAGAATCGATTTAGTTAAAACAATTGGACTTCCCATCACTAAAAGTATTGCCAGAGACATATTTTTATGTGGTGTTTTATTAGGTTTGGCCATACGAGATGTGATGTCCAAAAACAAGAAAATTTGAAAAATTTAATAACAGTCTCTTTTCCACTGCATAAACTTTCCCGGGGCGGGGCTGTGTGCTGAAGAATGCTGATCATATCATATATGTTTATCAGATTATCAGATAATTTAATAGTCAAGAAAGCCCTGCTTATTTGTAAAACTGTTGAAATATCAGACTGTAAAAATACATAGTAAATAGAAAGACTACACACCTGAAAGTTGCCAAGATGACATCATCATAACTGTCTCTATCCATGATCTGTTCAGATTCTGAATATGTTTCTTCTGGTTTAATATGACTGGAGTGTAGTGATTTTCAACTGTTTTAATACTTTTTTTTCTCAAAGATTGAGGTAAAACATGACAAGGTAATAGCTGTTTCAGTGTTGGTGATGTGTATCATGTGTGACAAGTGAAGCAGTCCATTAAAGGATGTGTGACATGTTTAACATGAAACTAGATGTACTTTACCATCTTTGCCACAAACTGTAACTTTGTCTTTTAAACTGAAACATCATATATGTAAATGTTGACACCTTTCAAACAGGACCAAAACAGTATTTGTCTTGCTCCATTGACCGTGGATCATGTTGTCTCTGCAGTTTAGTTCCACTGGACACAGTGGAGAGAGCAAGACTTCGGTACTTAAATGGAAGCCAGAAAAGTTATTGGCTTCTGTGAGCACCTTTGCACTTCGGAGCCCAGAATTCAGTTCTAATAATACATCAAGGGTTTAGACCTGTTATGTGCCTGCCAAATTTGATACATATATCAAGCTGAATATTGGTTTAACTTCATTCCCCAAATGAGATAATGGGTGTGTGAGATAGTAACTAGAGCACTAAATGAATGACCCAGTGTATCCCCATGCATAAATAGCTGAGTGTTTGTCCGTATATATGTGTATTCTCATGTTTTGGCAAACAAAACAAACGTCAAATATTACAAGTACAGTAGAACCTTGCAGTGTGAGTTTAATTCGCTCCATGACCGAGCTCGTTTTGCAATTTACTCATTTTCCAAATCAAAATTTCCCTATTGAAATTAATTGAAATATAATTAATCAATTCCAGCTCCCCAAAAAACACCAAAAATCCTTTGTTTAAGGGTTTTAAAACAAAAAAAGTGCAGTTGGAAAGAAAGAAATCAATTATAAACATAAAAGAAAATGCAAAAGAAATAAACTGGTTTTATTCACTTATTTACCTTAAAGATGAGACGATCTGTGTGCAAGAAAGATGGTGGAGTGGGGAGGAAGAGGAGGAGGATTATTGATTGGAAGGAGAATTGCCATTGCGTTTTCTCTCGCGATAAAGATGTTGCCTCAACAAGATGAACAATGTGAGCTGATTCAGCGGAGGCTGCTCTTGTTGGACCATGTGCAAAGCTCAGTGCTGACTAGTAGGAAGCTCACTCGTACTGTGGATTTCCCTTCATATTTCAAGACAAAAATACTCAGGAGCCATGGCTCATAAAGCAAATTACAATTGTGCACTGGTACTGCGAGGTTCTACTGTATGACAACCAGCACAAATATTGTACATACTATGTCTCAAAAGTCCGCTGCTGGTCATTGTATCTTACATGTAGCTGGGTTAAATAATTGAATAAATGAATGAATGAATACAGTGTAAACGTGTAACATTTCAATACATCCTTCCTTTTCAAAAACATTTCCTGAGTGTGCTAAACTGTGTAGATTCTACTGGACTTTAAAATAATTTTAAAAAGATTAGTTTACAGTAATCTCTGCCTGTTTCTCTCATCTCTCAGCAGTGGCCTAGATTCAGCTCAGACCATTCTCTGCCTCTGCTGTAGCCTTAGGCCTGTCGATGCGATCAGAATTATAAATTCTAATGGACGTGTCACCACTTTGAACTGCAGGCTTGAAGAGCTTTGAGTCTGGCGCTCCCTTGGATATGCCATGCGAAGTCTGCACATTGATCCCTCTGAATTTGTTTGACTTTGACAGTCTCTTTTTACTCCCTCTTTCCCTCTCTTACCCTGCTCCATTCATTTTCTCACTCACTGCCTCTCATCCCTGTTCTTCTTCTTCTCGTCTTCCCCCTGCACTCTATTTAACACAGGAGCAGTCAAAGACGTGAACACACACACATTTTCTCATATAAGGTACAACTGATGTGCAGACTTCAGCAGTTTTACTGACACACAGTTCTTAAGTCTTTCAGAGGAGGTGTCAGTCTATTACTACACTCCTTAATGAGCACATAGCTGATATCTCAAAACTTCTTGGCTTTAGGAATACATTTTCATTGCTCACATGACTGTACAGTGCATGGGCACCGGAAAAAAAAAAAATGTGGGTGGAACGACTTCAATGGGCGGGTCTGGGGGTCCTCCCCCAGAAAAATTTTGTAACGAGTAGATACCATTTCCTGTATTCTGGTGCATTTTAACACGTAGTTTGATACTTTTACCCAACTATAGCAAGAGAAGTAATATGGGTCCATTTTATAATCTCCCTCAGAGGTTGGCCCCAATCAGATCACATATTTGAAAATATTAAAAGTACAGAAAATGATTCAATGACTAATTTAGAGGATCTCTTCATGTCTCTTTATATCCGCATGTAAATACAAACAAGTGGTGCCAGGCACAACAAACCCCACCCCTCGCACTTATTGTAGCCTGTTTTGGCATTGATCCAGCTGATGTCATCGTGTCTATGTGTGTATGATATCAGCATATCTGGGCGTGTCCTGATATAATCATGTCCATATACGTGTACATATGGTGTTGTCAACATGAATATGTTTATGTTTTTTTTATATTATTTAGTTGATATTACTGTAATTTCGGGACTATAAGCCGCTACTTTTTTCACACGCTTTGAGCCTTGCGGCTTAAATAATGATGCAGCTAATTTATGTTTTACAGGCTAACAAGCTTTATGTTGCTGGCATCAATGAACCAATGGTGAGACGACAGCGTCAAGAAATGAGTCAATGCAAAAAGACGACAAAAGAGGCTTATATTCAGGTGTACTCAATAGTCCAGAAATTATGGTATTTCAAGGTTGCAGACTCTAACCCCACCACACGGCTCAAAATTTTAACCCACAGCAGGTCAGTTCCTAAATGGCATTCATTTATTAAAACAAGTGATTTTTTGTGGGTAAAGAAAGAGAGAGAGACACACACAGAAATTAGCTGTCTACAGGTATTTTAGTGACTGTTGAGTGATTTGTGGGTTTTGTTTAGAAGTAATAGAAAGACAGGGAGTTATATTTGAGTTTTATAGTGTTTGTGTAGTATTTTGAGGTGTAGGAAGGTGACAGGGAAAGAGAGCACATTAGAGAGAGCGCGGTTAGCGAGTTAGCTCAGGACGTGGAGTGGTTGTAGAGGAGAGATGTGCAGAGATGGAGCACACTTCGGATGTGTGTAAAGCCTTCAATTTGTTTTATGAACTGGATTCTGAAGATGAAGACGATGAACTTTCCTCCAGTTTATCTGAAGGAGGGAGTTATGTCCAGGATGATCATATTGACCATCCATCATTTGGATTCGATGATCAGAGGTAAGAAGGTAAACATTTATTACTTTAGCTTCAGTTGTGAACTTTATAACCTCTTATGTCTTATTTATAAACATATGTCATTAGTATTATTATCATTATTATCATTATTATTATTAGTAGTAGTAGTAGGAGTAGTATCAACTATGCATATTGGAATCAGATTTATTTGGCCAAGTATGTAAACACACACAGGGATGTTGCTGCTTGTCAGTGACTCTAGTACTTGAACATGTACTTGAATAGACAATGCACAATATGTGCAGATAATTTACATATTCTGTCCAACACTATACATAAAACAAATGTAATATATTTAATAAATAAATATAAAAACATATACATTTATAGAAAAAATGCATTTGACATGGAGGTGTTAGTGAAGGATTAAAGAGGTAATAGTGATATATGAGTAGGTGTGTACAGAATGTCATTGGTGAAATTGTAAATAAAGTGGTGGATAAACTGTTCCCTAAATAACCCCTAATTTTTTTACATGTGTCATTGTCAGGTTCAGAGATCAGGAGCAGTCTGGACCCTGTACATGGAGGCCTGGACAGAAGATGGGAGGCGGAGTCATAAGGTCCAAATCAGCTTTAATTTGAGAAGTGGCAGAACACCTGGTCTCACCTGCACGTTATTGTACAGAGTTATAGTTATAGTATAAAAACATAAACTCGTGTATAGGTTGACATGACTGTTTCTGGTACATTTGGACTATTTGGACTGAAAGGTTCTATACATGTTTGCACATACCCTGTTTTGAAGGGTGGCAGCCCAAAAACAAAAACAAAAAGAAAAAACAGAATGCAAACACATTTCCTACCCCTTCTTTTTGGCTACCACTCCTGAAGACAAGCTATGGAAAAAATATACAGAGGTTTGGACTGTTTTAAATCCCCAGACTTCAACCAGGAGCAACGTAACACATAAAAGATCAAATTGATATAAATTCAAATTATACTCACATGTGTAAAGGAATGCTTTCTTGAGAAATACCTGCATATGCTTTGAATTTACTACAATTTTAACTTTAAAAACATAATATTAGGAACCTATGTTTTTAAGTGTTTGAAAATGTTCATTAAGCATGGTTGTGTTTTTTGTGCAATAAATTACATAATTTTTCAGATCAGATTTTATATATTTTTTTGTATCTTTTGGCCCTGTATGTTGATATAGAAGAAAAAGTGAAAATATAATAGTCTGATGATATGGATGGAGTTGTGCTGAAAAAACCCCCCAGATACCTAACATGGGTATGGTAAACATTTTTTTATATGGTAAATAAAGGCAAAATCAAAAGTACTCAAAATAGGCAAATGTAGGCTCACACCCCTAAAGGGTTTAAACAATATTACTCAAGTATTAGTAACTGTTGAGTAACGTCTGATTTATTTGTCAAATAACATAAATCAATGAAAATAATCAGTAATTCCCCATTTAAATTGCCAAAATTGTTCTAAAATAAGAGTTTTACTTGAGAACAATATTACTCGAGTAAAAGTAAAAACTATTTTGCATCAAAACTACTCTTAACACTACAATTTATCCAAAAAGTTACTCAAGTAAATATAACAGAGTAAATGTAACTCATTACTAACACCTCTGATGATGATACAATTATCACTGTAGCCTATAATATTTTAAGGAATCTAACAGAATTATGTATAATCAAAGGGGCAAAACAGCTGCAATTAGTGCCTCCCGAGCAGATTTATTTAACACTGTTGGCCAAAACATTACATATAGTGATGATTTCTTTTTTTTCTTTTTTTTTTTTTATTTCCCCCTCTCAATTACTGTATCCCCTGTAATGCCTCCAAGTACCCCAAGGAGTACCAGTACACCAGTTTGGGGAGCACTGCCTGCATTTTAATTTGAGGAAGGAGAGTCAATAACCTTTCATAATGGTGCTAGACAAAAATTCAAACTTACCTCACTCTCCCTGTTTGTCTGTCTGTCTGTCCGTCTGTCTGTCTGTCCGTCTGTCTCTGACCCTCTCTGCTGCCTAATGACATATGCAACACATCCACATTATAGCATATTTCACTTATTTCTTTTAAAGTGATAGACTGTGGGGCACTTACTTTGTGTTTTGGGGCATTAAAAATGTTCGGATGTCCGAACATTTTTGCTTTGCTGCCACGCTGTGATTGCTGGTCACACATACAGACACATAAGCGAGCACAAAGTTAGCATGTTAGATATCTGTTTAAACAACATACTGTCTACTAGAGACCTGTAATTCAATCCTGCAAAAATCATATAATGTTTATAAAAGCAACAAGCAGACACAATTTAACTTGTCGTGACAGTTGTGTCCAGACCCACCGTATGTGCTGTTAGTCTACCTGGGACTGACAGAGTGAGTGACAGAGTTGTGAGTAAAAACGTGGCACACAGAGTTTGATTGCAGCGGAATGGATTTGAGTCAGCACAGCCAAGGTAGGAGCAAAAACGTGGTATGAAGTTTGTTTAACCATTCTCTCAAAGATCAAGTGCCACGGAATGGCTTGAACTGACAGCGCGCTGAAAATGCCGTCATTTCCAGACGTTAAAAGTGGGTTGGTCTGATATTATTGGGCCTAAAAAGTGGGTGGGTCTTGTCCCACTTACAATGGCTCTGGCGCCCATGGTACAGTGAAACCTCACAGTTCAAGTTTCATTTCGTGACCGTGCCTGTTTCGTGATTTACTCGTTTTACAAATCAGTTTTCCCCATTGGCATAATTTGAAATATAGTTAATCCATTCCAGCCCCAAAAAACACCCCAAAATCCTTTTAAGGGTTTTTAAAACAGAAAAAGTGCAGTTAGAAAGAAAATAACATATACAACCAAATAAACTGCTTTTATTAACTTATTTACATTTAAGATAAGACGATCTGTGCACGAGGAGGAGGAGGAGGAGGAGGAGGAAGGTTATTCTCTGGAAGGAGACTCTCCTTCCAGTAAAACATCAGGCAGGAAAATTTCTGGCGTTTTCACTCTCTCTTCACTTAATTTGTTCTTTCTGGCCTCACTTTCATCACTGTCCACACTTGCAAGTGGTTTTATTAAAAGTCCTGTCCAGAGAAACCTGCTTTGTTCTGCTTTTTGAAATGTTCAGATACTGTCCCATTAGTGTCATTAAATAAAGCAGCCATGATTTTTTTCAAGGAAATCAGAAACCTCTGTCCACTTTGCCAACAGTTCTTTTAATTTACTCATAGAGTTAGCCTCCTTCGTTACACTGTCCTCGTTGGGGAATTTCGCAGTCTCCTCCTCCATATAGGAACGCTGGAGCTCCTGAAGCAAATGCTTGTACTGTGGGTTTCCACTCATATTTCAGGACAAAAATTCACAAGAGCTGGGACTCGAAATGCAAATTTCTCGTAATACAGTGCAGTCATACTGCAAGGCTCTACCATAGGCCCACCATAGGTTCCAATCTGGCTTCTGGGATGAATTTGCAAAATGCGACAATAACACTGAAGATATTAACAGTTAAGGATGTCAAACCCATTTTATTTCAGGCGCCACATACAGACCAATTGATCTGAAGTGGATCGGACAAGTGATAGACTATCATAACAGCCTTTAAACAATCTCTTTTTTTTGTTTGTTTGTTTTAGCTTGAAAAAAGTACAATTATATAATGAAAATATTTACATTTACAAACTATCCTTTCACAAAATATCCGAAAAATCTCAACAACCATGAACAACCTGAAATTTCTTACGAAAAATAAGTGTAATTTTAACAATGTTATGCCTGTTATTAAATAGTTTGTGCCTCTGTAGTGTTATGTGTAAGTTATAATGCACATGCAAATGAGAAGCTGAGGCATAATATTGTTAAAATTTCACTCTAACTTTTTTGCTCTTAAACAATGAAAAAAATTTGGAGTTATTATTTATAGGTTTAATATGCTATTATTTTACTGGTCTGGCCCACTTGAGATCATATTGGGCTCTATGTGGTCCCTGAACTAAAATGAGTTTGACACCTTTGGTCTAACATGTTTGTAATTACAATGACAATGATGATGCTAACGATGCAGGACTTGATTTGTCTTAACAGAGAACCCTCCATAGAGATATCAAAGGTCAGAGGAACAGTGCTACAGTTTGGTTTGGATCTAAAATGTTTCATTTCAGAGGTATAATGTAGTCAAGACCACCTAATCCAAGACCAAGTCAGGACCATGACCAGAGTTTATTGAGACTGAGGTTTCCAGGCTTTGCAAGTCAACTAAGGCAGGACAAGACTGTGGGTGTTTTCACACCTCACGTTTCAATAGTTTCCCCTGGGATTAATAAAGTATTCTGATTTTCTTCATACTGTCTACATGTGGACCGGATTTTGGCCTTTCAGTAGTGGACTAATATGTTCTGCAGTCATCATCTACATGTCCTGTCTCCTTTTATAGACAACCATTGTCTATTGTTCTGTTGTTACGTGTTATTTTTATGGCTTACAATGGAGTCAACTGTGGCTCAGTTTGATTGAGGCCAAGACCACGTCTCTTGGTTGGCCCAAAAGACACAGTGGTGTACGAAGCTTCTACACCTGTAAATTTGGTTCAGAAGGAACCGGAAAGTCCAGAGAAAATAGGGTTTGTATGACCACAGAGAAAAGGAGAAACGGTTTCATAATGCTTCATATTCTGTTCTGACATGACTGTTTTGTTCTGTTCTGACATTGAAAACTGTTATGTACATTGGAGTGACACTAATGATCATTGCTTTAAGTCTTGTGTTTGATTTAAAGTAGAATGGTTTTATAGTCATATTACTGTGACTTGAGGTTTAGTTTGATTTGCACAGACAGCTGCTCGAAATATCCATAAAATTTTGACTTAATGTTTATACTTTGAGGACATTTTTGAGTCTGGATGGTCACTTTTGTTACAAATTTCTAATGTCTTACAGCAGCTTTTTATGAAATGTTTACACCCTAATTAATTAAATTATATGCCATTATAAATCCTTTGTATTGTTAAAGGAGCCGTATGTAAGAAATGTATTCCATGTAATCATAAACTGGCCCTGTTATGTCACCAGGCATTAAGGAATCATGTTCATTTCAAATACTGATATCACTGACAGTAGTCAGCTAAAGTCGACTCCCACCGGGCAGCGAACTGACCACTTCCTCTCATCTATCCCGATATCAATGTTTTTCTTCTTCTTCTTCTTCTGCTCCTTCCTCCTTTGTGTCTCCTCCCTTCTATCCTTATAGTTCTTCTCAAATACCCTGCCCCCTTCCCCCTCTTCTTAACTAGGTGTTGGAGATTGAATTTACATTGTATAAAAAAAAAGAAATATAAAAAAAAACTGTAAATATGGTATAATGCACAGATATATGCAACATGTGACCCATTGTATCGTATATCTTGTAGTGATGAGGAAACCCGTAAACCAACTGGTGACAGAATATTTGCATTTGAAAAGCTAAGAGGCAGCCCACAGCTAATGTTTATGTTGTCATTTTGTGTTTTGGCCTGATACGCCACCCATCACCTATCTCCCAATCATGAACTCAGTAGCGTTTCAACATCCAGTTTGCCGTTTCCACTGAGCTGCAGCTAGGAACATTTCTAGTGACAAATGTCTGACGTTACTAAACCTAAAAGGCCTTGTTATGATTCCCAAATATGTCATGAGAAAGTGAGAAACAAAACAAGGATATGTATAGGATATGCTTTTGAAAGATGGAGATGGCTGAACAAGGAGAAGAATTTGAAGACTGACGCCGAAGTTGCTAATTTTCTCCTGGACACATAAGATTCAGCTAAGTTTGGCTAACTTAATTCTACTTATTGTAGGCACAGACATTTCAAATATTCTCCACAGTCGAATAACATTATGCATGTTGGTTCATAGAACACTAGCCCATATGCAGGTAGGTCATTGAGTTGACCAGGTAATAAATACATTGTTTGAGAAACAAAAAAGGGTGACTCGTTATTGCTAACATTAGGAGTGCATTATGCTGAGATGCTGTTAGCACAGCATGGCAATATGAAATGTAACTGAGACATTACATGGGTCAAATAAATCCTCTGTCAGTCTTTACACATAGTATAGTAGCCTGTAGAATTTGGTGGACTATTCAGACTGAAGACTGAAGAGCAGGTTGATCAATATGACCATTGCTAACGTTAATTATTTTTCAGTAGTCTCCATCTTTTCTGATAGAACTGAATAAGTTACTACCCTGTGACAGCCAATTATTTATGATACTGAAATGTGGACACGGCTTAAAATTATTTGGCTTATCGCCATTAGTCAATTTTTGCTATTGATAATTACTTGGCAAATCATCACACATGAAGCATAGTAGACGCTGTTGCTGGATCCGGCAACCTAGCTAGCAACCTCTAGTCTGGGGCGGGGTACCAGTGTTGGCCACAAACTTACATACGTCTCCTTTAACTGTTGACAAGATCTGTGTGATGCAGTCAAAGGTTCATGAACAGATGTGTGCTTTCAGTTCCAGCTGACTGATATGTTTTGCACAGAACTTTGTGGCCTTTGTGGCTTTTGGTTTTTCTTGTTTTTTCAAGTTTAGTGACTTTTTCATCATATGGAAGGAAGCATGCATCAATGATCTGATGTCTTTTTGTTGGATCTGCTCTTTGGCCTTTCTCCTGTTAATGCACATGTTTTAAAGAGGCCCTTGCTCTTTTCTGTAACTGCCAAATGACTGAGTGACATGGTGGAACTGAACGCTGAACAGCCGCTGTTTGTTGTCGGAGCCCCCTGTGAAAGCCTCTGACAGTCTGAGGAGGATCCTGCTGACACCAGGACACCCCCTGCAGTGATGACCCTGGGACCCCCTCGACCCCCTGCCTTACTTATTGATGTCTGCAGATGTGCTTGCCTGCATGATAATGGCCTCCACTGGAGGCCGCAGTGCCCGTCTATAAATCACACAAGGGACACAGAATGGGCTGAGCCTTCAGTGCGTGTCTATGTATTTTCAGCCTGTTTGTGCGTCTTTGTACTTTGTATGAGAGTGTGTGTATACACTGCTTGAGGAGCTCCACATTGCATTATTGATAGCCTTTAGGGAGGGATGAAAGTGTGAATAGTGGCAGCAGTAGAGAGAAGGAGGTGGGAGTAGAGGGAAACAGATATGTGAGTGCCTGGATGCATTTGGCAGGCCTGCCATACATGTGCTCATGTCCATATCCATTGGTTTGTATAGAATGTGCTGCTGACAGGTGAGGCCCCTGGAGGACAGAAGGGCAGGGGAGTTAAGGAGGAGGAGGGAACAGCTGGGATCTGGGACACAAACTGACGTGACATGTTTGGCAGGTTGTGAAGGTGCTGGTCAAGAGGGAATATGACTGGGGGAAGTCTAACCGGGAAAGCATCATCTCTAATCGCACTCAGGCAGTATGAGGGAACCAATAAAACAGTTTGCCATTTTCAAACCAGGTCTTATTTCTATAACATTTTTGCCTCAATTGTATGCTTTTTCCTCTGTTTCTCCAACTTTCTCTTTCCATCCACTTTTTCCATTTCCAAACAGTTGGGATGTATTGGGGCGTAGGATCTATCACAACAACCATAGGTGACATGAAATAGCCTGAACACTTCTTCAAACCATGTCATCTTATTACTGGCACTTCAAATACCATAACAGAGTAGTAGCTCACAAGACATTTCTAAGTAGTTGTTGGAAAAATATAATGTTAGACTATTCTCATCCTAAGATTGTGAGTCTCACATGAACTATACGT
>JAPQRQ010000026.1:29852228-29865566 GCA_037367365.1 Apogon talboti | reverse complement strand
CCTGCCAGCGAGCAGGTTATGTTCACGGAGTAAGTTACCATGGTAACAGACTCAGGGTTTAACTTACCTCTCTTTCTAGAACGGAAACCCCAGAGTTTCCCTCATCTCAGGGTTAACATACTGGAGTTTACACATAACCCGCTTTCTGGAACAAGCCCCTGGTTTAAACCAGACTCTCAAGCTAATTTACAGAAACCCAACAGAATCCTCCAGGAGCAAACAGTGGCGAGGAAAAACTTCCTTTTAACAGGCAGACCCCGGCTGATGGTGGATGGTTGTCTGCCTTGACCATCCCTTATGTCATTTTATCAGTATGGTATTACTGCTATTTCAACATTTAGGGTGTTTTGTGCATACTGATTAAACCACTGGGGGTGAGAGGGCACACACATGCAATGACACAACATGATTTCTTATTTTATTATTATTCTTTGATCATACTCATTTGACCATATTCACCACAATAATAACAAATCTCTGCAAAATATATGGGGCTCACATAATTTCATAATCCACGCATTTTTCCGCATTAAGTTTAAAAAATATTGCATTGTAACTTGACACGGGCAATGTCATCGGCTCATGCGTCCACAGAAGGTAAACCAGTGTTGTGAATTGGTGACTTTTTCTGGTGTTATTGGAGACTTCTCTGATGTTTTACAGACTCTGACGTGAAAGCACGTATCATCCTGCAGTTACTGTCCTCAACGAGCTGCGAGTGCTGCCGTAAGCCCCTCCCCCGTCCCAATGAGGCGGCTGTGGCTCAGTTGGTAGAGCAGGTTGTCCAATGATGGCGGTTCGAATCCTAGCTCCTACTGTCCACATGTCGAAGTGTCCTTGGGCAAGACACTGAACCCTAAATTGCTCCCAGTGGGGCCTGGCAGCGCCTTGCGCGGCAGCAGCCGCCCACTGGTGTATGAGTGTGTGCGTGAATGTGAGGCTTTGGAAAGTGCTTTGGGCACCATGAAGGTGTGGGAAAGCACTATTTAAGTGCAGTCCATTTACCATTTACCCAAAGCACTCACAGGCGGTCAGTCTCACAGTAATGTCGCGCATCAGTCCGAGCTGCAGTCAGAAAGGAGACCCACCACTCCACGTCCACACTGCTGCTACAGAGCAGGATGTAAATGTAA
This sequence comes from Apogon talboti, assembly GCA_037367365.1. Lineage (NCBI taxonomy): Eukaryota > Metazoa > Chordata > Actinopteri > Kurtiformes > Apogonidae > Apogon > Apogon talboti. The sequence continues at coordinate 29,864,433 of JAPQRQ010000026.1, read as the reverse complement.
AAGTTCTTTCACTGTCACACTAAAATAAATCCCAGCATTTGAGGAGGGGGATCTGAAAAAAACAATGAACCTGAATTAGGGCCAGACCAGTTCCCATCAGTTCTCACACTGCCATTGACAGTGACTCTTTTTGGACCATTTAGATTATTAATGTTGTGAAGTTAAAACCGTTCATACAAAAAATATTATAGCTATGGCAAAGAATGTTTATGTTTTACGCTGAGTTGTTGTAGGCTCCTAAGTGGAGCATAAGGTTAGAAACAAAACCAAAATTAAGAAAAAAAACCAAAAAACCACTGAGTGTCTGTTTTGGGTCATTTTCCTGGCACCAATGTCAGATAAAGGAGGAGGGTTAGACATAGAACAAGCAATTCCACCCCACATAACAGACTTTTGATTAAATTTGACATTCTATCATTTAACAATACAGGAATAAAATGTATGCATGTAATGTGGGTCTAAACAAAGCATTAGTCAAAAAGTTATTTTGAGAAGTGGTGTGATGTAGTCTATGCTTACTTCTTTTATGTTTGCTTATCATAGGATGTAATTAGATATTTTTCATTTAGTAGTAGCCTAGTTAGAACAGGGTGTGGGAGAATCAGTTTTTTCATCGAAATGCATGTTTTTCCAGTTCCCGTATATTTTCACAAATTCACACTTTTTTTTTTTTAAATTCCTGTAATTTCACCATTTCATTTCATAAAATCACATAAAACTCCACATATTCCATGGCATAGTCAAGGATTTTTGCCCGCATTTATCTGGAGAGACTGACTGACGTAACGTTAGGTTAGACTTGTCATTTAGGGGCCGTTTACACATAGCCAGTTAACTGGCAAAACTGATTTTTCTCTGCATTCGGGAAATCTCCATTTTCCTGTTTGGGTGTACTCAGGAGAAAAGAGCTTCACGGGCCACGGACAGAGCCCTTGAATAACAGTATGATACAGCTCTGGCTGCTCACTATAAAGGAAGCTCATTGGTCTTTTGTCTTGCATTTTGCATTGTGATTGGCTAACCGGGCATAAGCTTCTCATTACCCCGCCTTCTTATATACGACTCCACCCCTTTCTCTGAAAGGGAGGGGGTCTAATTATGAGACTGGGCTGCTCAGCAAAATAGATAACCTTAGTTGAGTCTCCCACACTCTGCATTGTCATCAGCGCAAATTATCTGTCCCCATATATAAAATCCACCATCCCCCTTGATTTTTTTTTACAACTCAAGAACTGAATATACCTATACCTGCCAATCAGGGAGAAGAATAAATCTTACTCATGGTACAACCACTCCGAATATGCGACTCTAACTGAGCTGATGCTAACTGTCAATCAATAATTACACAGCATGCCAGACACATTTCGTTACTTAATTTATTTAATTCAACTCATTATTTGCCATAAGTTGCACCTGTCCTAATGTTTTCTTGAACATGTTGAAGCCTGAATGTGAGGTATGGATGTGTGGGCATACAGTCTACAATCAAATTCAAATCAAGGTATTAAATACAAATGTTTTCATTTTTACTTTACATTTTCCCTACTGTGCCAACTATTGCTTTTTAGGGATTGTACATATGGAACACATCAATACATGTTTCACTTTTCCTACCAGTTATCAAGTCAAACCAGGATTCCTCATAAGAAGTACATCCAGTGAGCCTAGTGACGTAAAGCTGCTCCGCCAAGACTGCTCAGCTTCATCGTTTCAACATGCTTTTAATCATCATAAATCAGGGTGTCAGTAATGTTGGAATCCCATCCAACTCATACCATGCAGTAATAATGTTTCCAGGGTTCAACAATCCAGCTTCCACTGTGAGGCCATGAGCTCAGAGGACCACACCCAGCATGAATGAACCAGACGAGTGCGTCATAACCACAGAGAGTCTGACTTCTACTGTGCACATTCTTCTGAAGGCTTTAGTGACTCTCATGTTTAACTCAGGGTACAGAGCGCTCAAACACTCTGAACAAACACTGATTGCAGTCATTTCTGAAATAATTTTACTGTTGTTACAGCTGATCTACTTCTTCTATAACCACACAGCAACTATTCACCACCCACAACTCAGAAAACATACTGAATCTTGTGACCATAAAAAATATACTTTCCCCAAGAGTGCAAACCTATTCCATGACAAATGTGTCTTTTGCAGTACTTTAATGTGGAAGTGTATTTATCTAAAGGAATATGCAAAAATCAGGAACCAGGTGACAATTCATACCATAATGGGCATATAAGTATTAGATATTGTTTTCAAATCTTTAACTACTCTCCTAAAAATGAAACATTTTCTCATTCTTTGTGTGTGTCTCTCTCTGCATTTTAACATTATCCTTGTTAAATTCTTAGACAGAGGATTTTTTGGGGGTAACCTCTTTAAATGTACATTTGGAACCTGTTTACATCATGTTTTATTGATTTATTAACTTCTGGACTGTTATAGCTAATATGTGTAATATGTGTAATAATGGTTCAGACTAACTGGTTCCAGCAGCCTATCTCTCTGACAAACAGCCAACTTAGGTGTTAAAGAGCATAAAGTCATAGAATGATGGCTAACAGGTACAGACAGCCCAAACAAGAAGTGTCTGGGGGATTTCACAACATGTTTGAGTAATAAAATCATTTAACAGTCCTGTTAGTCAAATTTGTTTGTTGTTTTCGGTTTTAAATGTTGATATTTCAAATAAAAAAATAAACAAACAAAGAAAGACAAAGAAAAAAACCTATTCGAAAAGAAGCGGGATGAAGTGCAACTTATACACTCTGCCCCCTTACCCCATCTTTTTCTACATTAGCCACAACTACAGCTGAGTCTGTCAAGAAAAAAAAAACCAATTAGTTCAATAAACAGAAACGCCATAGGTGAGTGAGCTGTCAGTCAAAATCTAACATCAAAGTTTCTGTTTTCCTAAAATCTTATTACTGGTGCAGTAATTAGTTGAAGTTGTTTTTATTGATCTTATTTAAGTATTAGGTTTTATTGTTGTTTATTTATTGTTGGAGTATATTTAGGGGTTGTGCACTGCCGGTCCTGGGTACGAATTTCGTTTTTTTTCATGTAACCATGCAAAAAAATGACAATAAACTTAAACTTAACCTGAAAAGTACATTTTGTATTGCCTGTGGTGTCACATTACTGAGCCATTTCCACGTGGGGGAGCTACAGAGCACATCCCGTTCTGGCTTACAGTGTTTGTCTTCCTTCTTGTCTTCTGCCCTTCTGTTCCACTCTGGCCTTTCCTCCCCTCAGCTGACCTTCCCACCCCGCCAACCCTTTATCCCGCAGATGTTGCCATGACTTTGTGGTTTGTCGTTTCAGCACAAAGGCGGCTCTGTTGATGAGGGCCTGGCATCAGCCTGGGTGCCTGCCAGCATAATCTGTCCTAGACAGCCGCTCTGAGAGCCAAGAGGAGGCTGGGCATGAGCTGGATGAGCTGGGCATGGAGAATAGGCGGCGGGGGGGGGGGGCTATGGGCAGGGATGGAGTCACAGCTGTGAGGGGAGGGTCTACTACACCAATCCATACTTCACTCTCACAGCATCACTGTTCTGTCAGCTAGCAGACCACATCCTTTTCTTTTAATACAGTCAGTTCATTCATTCTGCTGATAATGAATAAACATCTTTGGTTGTATTGGCAAATACACAAATGGTGTTGCAAAACACTTAAGACCTAAGTTAGAAACCACAGATCAACATCATACTTTCTATTCCAACTTTATGTAATGTGTAAATTTATGAATTAGTCCTAGCTGCCATAATAAAAATAACAATGAGCAGTCAAAGTCAGTTAGAGCTAGCTGAAGGACTTAGCACCTCCAGATTGGGTTTATTTTCAGTCCCAGTGGAGAAACCACATAGGTTGTTTAAAATGTTTTTAAATATTTTATTATGCACTATATCGTGTTTTTTTAAAAAAAAGTCCAATAACCCAAAGTAATATTGTATATTACGTGGCCCAGCCAAAACAAAAAGTCGCACATATTTCACTGCACCACCTTTGGTTTTGATTACAGGAGACATTCACTGCAACATATTTTTTACCACATAATGCTTATGTAGTGTCACAATAAGGTTCATAATATTTTTTCCATCCATACTTGCATTCATTTTTGCTTATTGATGATGGAGAATTGGACCGCTGCATCAGGTCTTCATCACATCCCAAATTAGAGTCTGGACTTTATGGAGGCTAATCATATTTTCTCTCTTTAACCCCAACTGGTCAAGGAAGATGACCGTCCTGTGTGAAAATGATGACTCATTCTCCCTGAACCATTCTGTCACAAGTCTGATGATCCTGATCAATCCTGGCATTGTCCAAGCTTTATGACGTTAAAGAAATGAGAGGACACTTACTGCATCAGTTAGAGTTAAATAACCTGTTCCAGCTGAAACATTATGAACCACTACAGTACTCACCCATGGAAGGATCTGAACTATTTGCTTAGTTAAATCCAGGCAGTTTACTGTTTTTAGGCCAGGCTGTTTATTTAAATCTAACTGCAGTAAGTGTCCTCTCATTTCTTTAACGTCAAAAAGATTGGACAATGACATGGATTGATCAGGATCATCAGGCTTGTGACAGAATGGTTCAGGGAGAATGAGTCATCATTTTCACACATGGATTAGCCTCCATAAAGTCTAGACTCTAATTTGGGATGTGATGAAGACTTGATGCAGCGGTCCAATTCTCCATCATCAATAATCACAAATTAATGCAACTATGGATGGAAAAAATATTATGAACCTTATTGTGACACTATATAAGCATTATGTGGCAAAAACAATGTCCCAGTGAATGTCTCCTGCAATCAAAACCAAAGGTGGTGCAATGAAGTATTGCATGTGCGACTTTTGGAGGGGCAGTGTATATAAGTGTATTAACGTCTATCTTTCATTCTAATATTGACAAAAAAGGGTGTGAATATTTGAGGTTTTGCCCTCAGTCCCCCTGCAGAATGAAGTGTAAACCCATTTCCGGAAAAGATTGGTCATTATTAAATTGAAATAAATACTAAAATTTATGATTTGTTAATTTATTTGAACTAATATTTCAATTGGAATTGAGGAACTGTATATAACGTTTTCTAAAAATTCACATCTGCACCTCTGTCACCATGATGTAGCAGCGTGGACATCAGTTTTCATGTGTCAAAGATGAAAAAGACTACCCTGTTATCAACAAAAGGTACAATAGCAGTGTCTGTGATGGTCTGGGTGTGCATCAGTCTCTATGAAGATATGGGGCTATATCAGCCCACATGGTTGACCATTGTGCATGTGCTGGATTTCGCTGGTCATACTCCACATCTGTCTCCCACTGAACATGTATGGACGTCATGAAGAGAAGATTTTAACATCCACCACTGCTGTTGAGCAGCTGAAGTGTTGTACATAAACAAAAATGGAGAAAAATTACATTTGCAATGTAACAAGTAGTCTTCTCAATCCTCAAGTGATTAAAAGTGTAAGATATACTACAGTGGCAATCAGCCTCTGTCACTTTAAATTTTGCAGGCATTAATTTCTAAAAGACATTGAAAATCTTTGTATGCTTGTCAGGTAAATAGAGATTTTACAGAGTAAATGCCCCAACTTTCTGGAAATGGAGTTTGTAGATTTTATGCTTGTTTTACTGATAATGGGGGGGAGCTGTCTCCTGCTGGACTAGGCATCCACTTCAGCTGTCCCTGAGAGTATTCCTGGGCTATATTCTCTTAACATATTCCAGTCAACTGGCAGATGTCTGCTCGGGCAGATTCAGCATGTTCTCAGGCTGTAGTCCCCACCTGTCAGATGATTGCCACCATTATCCCTGTAGCCTCCCTGTAGCTCTCACTCCTGTTAGGTCAAAGTGCTCTGACCCATATCAACACTCAGTACCACACACTTGATCCATGTCAAATTGGTAGTGCCTTAGGAGAACTAGAGAAGGTGCCGTCTCAGTAGGAAAAAGGCTAGATGTAAGAAATACTGTTTCTTGACTTAATATTAGTATTTTAAGCCCTCTTCTGCTCCTAGTCTGGTTTTGAAAACCTATAACTAGATCTGAAGCACAGTGTAAGAGGTCAAGGTGTGAGGTCTTGTCAGATTATATTTTTCTTAAAAGAAGAATTAAATGGACCATATGTGGTGTTTTTGCTTCTCTTACTTGTGACAGTCTTTAAACATATGTAAATGTACTTACATTGTACCTAAGATCCTGTATATACCTGCTATTAAAAATGCAATCTGTATCTGGTCATATGTTATCCAAATAATAAACAATCAGGTCTCGGCTTAGTGTTTTCACCTGCTATTTTGAATATGTTCTCATTCCTCACAGTGAGATTGGCAGTTACATTTGTGTGGAGCAGGAATTATCTGAATCACAAGTGTGATTTTATTATGTCAATAGTAATAATAAGGTTTATTTATATAGCATTTTTTGCCGAATAGTGATGCAATGGGCAGCAGGTTTTATATGTGTGTTTTACTCATGCCAGTAAGAGGACTGTGTAGAATATGTGGATGGAGCCACTGTGATGACAGCCAGTGTTTTGCGGGTGATGTCCCAAGTGTGTATGTTGATTATTGCCATCTTGGCTTTTTGGAACCACAAGTGATCATAGCAGTTTCTCAATCATGAGGAAGGATACTTCAAAGATTTGTTTACATTAAAGCTACAGTACATCACCAGGATTAGCTGTAGGAGTGTTCGAATGCCCTGGATCCTTCTTTTGGAGAAATTTGAAGGATACATCTGTGGCTCCTTCATGTGGTCAGTGCTGATAAAAATCCCAGCAATCGGTGTGAGTCTTTTAAAAATGCCTCTAAATGAAAACAGCAAATAGCAATAAATCCTCAAAGAAGAAGAAGAATAAAGAGCTGATTGATTTGCCAGTGTAAAATATATTTAAATATAATTCTAATGTGATCTTACTAAGCAAGATGAGACAAGTTTATTTACATTATACAGAGAAACTCATACACAGTTAGACAGTACACTGTGCTGACAATACATAAATGAAACACCCACGTTACAATAAAATAAAGACAGAAATATTGAAAATTGAAAGCACAGATTGGATAAAGTCATCATAAAGACAGTAATAGAGTTAAAGAATCTTTAATATTATCAATGGAAGGAACAATCCTGAATTCCCTAACAGTAAGTAAAACAGTGATATAAGAATTAATGAAGAGTTTAGTCACAGACACGAGAAGTGAAATATTTTTCTTGGATTTAAAAATATTTATCTTTACAATAATTGTAAACGTGGTTTGTTTAATGTTGCATTTCTAAATGTATTTCTTACTTTTCTACTAAATCTTACTTTTGTGTGTCAATGTGTGACTGATGATTCACTGTTTTGAGGGCCAGACCTTTTCTGCTCATGTTAGACTATTTCATTCATAAAAAACATTCATCGGAAGGAACGACTCTTTCTCTTTATAGGAAATGACATGGAAGGAAGTGACTACCAAGGAAGGGTCCTTTACATTGTGAAAGGGCCCATATTTGGAGAAAAGGGTGGAACTAGACAGGCCCAAGGAGTGATGGGTGAATAAGCGCTGTACAGTAGCGCAACAAATTTCCATTGCCATAATCAAAATGCCATGATCACTTGTCACATCTAAAGTAGAGAATCAAGGTGAAAAATAGACTATTCAATAAGCAAAATGCCTGAACATCCTACTCTGTAAGCAAGGATACTGTCCTTCTCACTTGTCAATCAAAGCCTGAAGCAACAGACAAAAAAATCCAAGGCCAGGTATATAATGTCTTAAATCTCTTAAAACTGTCAGAACCAGTGAGAATCTGTGAGTGATTCCAGAATGATTCCTGGAAAATGTAATGAACTCAACTTCTAGACAGAATTTCAGTTTACTTATTTTTGCACATGAAGAGGACTCATACCTAAAATTCATACCTAAAAAAAAATCACAAAATTAAATAATATTATCTGAACCACAATATTATGGTGTGTCACTTGTGATATTGTGGGGGACAGACCCCAGGTAGTGAGATGTGGAAAGCTCACTTGTTCCACTCCAAGAGCACAATCCCTCACAGTTTAGTATTCCCAGTCTTCAGTTCCATTTTCTCTTCACTTGTGAATGAATAAATGGCTAAGCACACCTCATGTGTTGGCAATGCATGCTTGTGACGCCACAGTTGTAGGACTGATCAGAGAAAATGATGAATCAGCCTGCAGGAAGGAGGTGAAACATTTCACAGGATGTGGTGTGGCAAAAATAATTTCCTCCTGTCTAAATGTCGGAAAAAGTAAGAAGATTATAGCGGAAGTTACAATGAGACAAATATTAACACCTTGATTTTATTATTTTTATTAGCTTGTATTTGTAAAACTATCAGTTTCCAAACATATCTGCTCAGACTCATATGTGTCTGATGTAGTGGTCAGTGGTACAGGAGCTCCAAAGGGGACTGTGCTTTCCCTTTTCATGCCATGTCATCTGCAGAAGTTTTCTGATGACTCGGTTGTGGGGTGTATAAGAGAGGGAGAGGAAGCAGAGCACAGGACACTTAAAGAAAACTTTGTGGAGAGGACTGAACAGAACCGGAGGCCTAACGTCAACAAGACCAGAGAGACAGTAATTGATTTCAGGAAGAAGAGGACACCTTCACAGCCATTATCGATCAGGGCAGAGGTAGAGGACTACAAATACCTGGGTGTGGTGATCAGCGACAGCCTGAACTGGACATCCAACACAGAGGTTGTGTACAAGAAGGGGATGAGCAGAGACTTTCTGAGGAAGCTTATATCCTTTGGTGTGTACAAAAAGATGTTGGAGATCTTTTACCAGTGTATTGTGGCCAGCATAATCTTCTTTGCTGCTGCGTTGGGGCAGCAGCATTACAGCCAGCAACACCAACAGACTTCACAAAATTATCAAGAAGGCAGGCTCTGTAATAGGTCTCAGCCTGGACAATTTTGAGACTGTAGTGGAGAGGAGGATGCTAAAGAAACTGATATCCATCATGGACAATCATGAGCACCCTCTCCACCACACACTGGACAGACATCGGAGCACATTCTCAAACAGACTGTTACAGCTTATGAGGTCATGGACCTCACAAAACTATTAGCCACCATAATCTAATCCTAACATCAAGACATCCTTGAGTCCAAGTGAATATTTGTGCTAAATTTTAAGAAATTACTTTCAAGCAGAAAATTAGAAAATTGTTCTTCTCTTCTGAGTCATTGGATGTGAAATCTGAAGCAAACCACCCATCAAACCCTCAACTTTGCATTTCGGCCATTGCTGTCTGTGCTTTTTGAGGTCAGTGGTAAGCATATGTAGTCTGTATACATTGCCTACAAAAATTATTCACCCCTTTGAGTGGTTTTTCCTTTTTATAGCTTTAAAAAATAGGACCAATGGCCTTGTATCTCACCGGCATGTAATATTGTATCAAGAATCAATAACAACTTGAAGCTGTGAGATTGTCAGGCTCTGTAGAATAATGCATCAATATACTTTGACTGTTTCAAACAAGAATTTGCAAAATAAAACCTCTAATATCAAACTGAAAGCAAATTTCTTCATGTCGTACTCATACTCATCGTCTTCCACTTATCCGGGTCCAGGTCGTGGGGGCAGCAGTCTCAGCAGAGGAACATGGACAGCCTTCTCCCCAGCCACTTCCACCAGCTCTTCTGGGGGAATCCCGAGGTCTTCCCAGGCCAGCCGAGAGATGCAATCCCTCCAGCATGTCCTGGGTCGGCCCCGAGATCTCCTCCCAGTTGGACACACCTGAAACACCACCCCAGGGAAGCGTCTAGGAGGCATCCTCAGTAAATGCCCAAACCACCTCAACTGGTTCCTCTTGACCTGGAGTCCCTGCTGGATGTCCGGGCTCCTCACCCTATCCCTAAGGCTGAGCCCACCACCCTGCGCAGGAAACTCATTTCAGCAGCTTGTACTGGCGATCTCGTTCTTTCAGTCATTACCCAGAGCTCATGACCATAGGTGAGGGTTGGAACGTAGACTGACCGGCAAATTGAAAGCTTCGCCATTTGGCTTAGCTCCCTCTTTACCACAAGAGACCAGTTTAGTGTCCACATCACTGCAGACGCCGCCTTGATCCTCCTGTCAATCTACCTCTCCATCCTACCCTCACTCGCGAACAAGATCCCGAGATACTTAAACTCCTCCACCTGAGGTAAGACTTCCCCCCTGACCTGGAGTGGGCACTTCACCCTTTTCCGGCTAAGGAGGACTTGGAGGTGCTGATCTTCATCCCAGCTGCTTCACACTCGGCTGTGAACTGCCCCAGCAAGAGCTGGAGGTTGCTGCTCGATGAAACTAAGAGGACCACATTGTTTGCAAAAAACAGAGACAAGATCTTCCTGCCACAGAACCCAATCCCCTCCACCACCTGGCTGCACCTAGAAATTCTGTTCATAAAAGTTATGACCAGAACCAATGAATAAGGGCAGCCCTGGCAGAGTCCAGCCCTCACCGGGAACAAGTCTGACGTACTGCTGGCTACAGGACCCAGACTCACACTCCTTCGGTACAGGGACTGAAGGCCGCTACCAAGGGACCATCCACCCCGTACTCCCAAAGCACCCCCCATAGGATGCCCCTGGGGAAATGGTCGTAGGCCTTCTCAATATCCACAAAACGCATGTGGACTGGGTGGGCAAACTCCTATGCCACATCCAGCACCCTAGCAAGGGTAAAGAGCTGGCCCATGGTTCCATGCCCGGGACGAAAATTGCATTGCTCCTTCTCGATCTGAGTTTCAACTATCAACCACACCCTCTTGTCTAGTACCCTGGCGTAGACCTTACTGGGGAGGTTGAGGAGTGTGATCCCCTTATAGTTGGAGCACACCCTCTGGTCCCCCTTCTTAAAGATGGAAACCGCCACCTCGGTTTGCCACTCCAAAGGCACCGCTGCCGATGTCCATGCAATATTGCAGAGGTGTGTCAGCCAAGCCAGCACAATAACATCCAATACCTTGAGATACCCAGGGCAGATCTCATCAACCCCTGGGGCTCCACCGCCATGGAGTAGTTTCACTACCTTGGCGACCCCAGAGATTGATTCATCTGTCTCCTGGTCTCATGGCTCCATTTCCTCGACAGAACAGGTGTTGGAGGGTTTGAGGAGCTCCTTAAAGTATTCCTTCCACTGCCCAACTATATCCTCAGTTGACATCAGCAGCTCCCCATCCCCACTGTACACAGTGTGGGCAAGTTGCCGCCTCCCCCCCCGAGGCGCCAGACGGTTTGCTTGAATCTCTTGGGAGTCGATCAATAGTCTGGCCTAACCGAACTCCTCCCACACCAGAAGTTTTGCCTCAGTTACCAATATGGCCATGCACCGCTTGGCCTGCCGGTACCAGTCAGCTGTTTCCGGAGGCCCACGCCAGCCACGCCCTGTACGCCTCCTTCTTCAGCCTGACGGCTCCCCTCACCTCTGGCGTCCACCAGCGGGTTCGGGGATTACCACCATGGCTGGCCCCTGCTACCAGCTTGCCACAGCCACCTCGACAGTGGCAGAGTGGAACAGAGCCCATTCAGACTCAATGTTCCCCTCCGCCCTCGGGGTGCGGTTGAAGCTCTGCCGGAGGTGTGAGTTGAAGGTCATCCTCACAGGTTCTTCTGCCAGGCGTTCCCAGCAGACCTGCACTACTCGTTTGCGTCTACCAGGTCTGCACAGCATCTTCCCCTGCCACCTGATCCAACTCACAACCAGGTCGTGGTTGACAGACAGCTCTGCACCTCTCTTCACCCGAGTGTCCAGAACATATGGTTGCAGGTCTGATGATACCATTACAAAGTCGATCATTGACTGGAAACCTAGGATGTCCTGGTGCCAAGTGTACTGATGGACATTCTTATAGTTGAACATGGTGTTAGTTATGGCCAAAGGGCGGGTAGTCTGAACTGTTTTTCGGTGCATAAGCACTGACAACAGTCAGATCTCATTCCTCAACCCGAAGGCGCAGGGAAGCAACCCTTTCGTCCACCGGGGTAAACTGCAACATGCAGGCAGAGAGCCTGGGGGCTATCAAAAAGCCCACACCTGCCCTTTGCCTCTCCCCCGGGGCAACTCCAGCAAAAAAGATTGTCCATCCCCTCTCAAGGACTTGTGTTAATACTGACTGTAAATCTTATGTTCTTGGAATTGTCTGTATCTCCCCAAACTGCTAGTTTATAAATGTATC
>JAPQRQ010000026.1:29836557-29850159 GCA_037367365.1 Apogon talboti | reverse complement strand
TAAACTGCCACATTTACAACCCGTGGTTGGGGTCACGTACTAGTATATATTAGTGATGGGACTTCATTAAAAAAAAATTTTTTTTTAAAATATCAAATAAATTATTGACCTTGTAATTAATTATTCGTAATTAATTGTATTCTAATGTCATATCAATATTTGACACCGGAAGGAACATTTTCAAATTCAAACAAATTTGGGTAGATGACTAAATCAATGAATAGACACATACATAAGTTTAAACAACCAAATCCTGTTTATTGATTATGTAAACTGCTAAACATGTTTGTTTTGTCAATAAACAGTACTTCCAAGTATATTTCAGAAGAGTAGTAAAGTGATTAATATCCTTAGCCAAAAATAAACAGACCAACAGTTAAAGTGCCATACCATACATTATGATACATTATTTGTCTTATTTTCAGATGTTTTAGTTGATTGTCAACAGTAAAAGAGTCATAACAAAGCTGATAATTATCAAGACAAAAAGCTTTCATTTATGTAATTTCAGGAAGTGCCTTTATTTTGAAGTCCGTCAAAACACGAAGTACCTTTAGCATTAGTGGTAGAATTAATGTTAATTCTGGTGTTCGTACTACCCGCAACATGTTTGTCATTTGTGACATTTGGTGCTTGTTCAGTGCACCGGTATAATTGGTATGCTAGAAACCCATGCACTGAGAAACGTTCTGTGTTGTCTGGAGTGTAAAAATAAAATTCGAGAAAATGAGTTCTTTTTTCCTGTTATTAATTAATTGAAATTAAAGTGTAAAGATCCAGCCCTATATATATATATATATATATATATATATGTGTGTGTGTGTGTGTGTGTGTGTGTGTATAGATATAGATATATACTGTATATATGTACTGGCGTGTTAGATGTGCGCATTTGCAAGTCTTTGGACAGTGGGAGGAGACCGGACACACAGGGAGAACCTGCAAACGCTCCCTTGCTGGCTAGATTTTGAATCAAACCCAGGACCTTCTTGCTGTGAGTCAGCAGTGCTAACCACTGCACCATAGTGGGTCAGCTGTATGCAGTTTAGGACTTTTAAACAAGATGGTTACTCTGTGGTTGTCACGCCCACTCACCTTTCACTCCTTTTCTCTCCACTCTGCACACCTGTTCCTCATTTCCACTCACCTGTTCACTTCCACTCACCTGTCCCTTATCTCTGCTCCCTATTTAAGCTTCACTCTCCCCTGCTCTCCTGTTGGTACCTTTCTCCATGTCTCCTGCTACTTGCCTCTGGCCTGATCCCTGTTCCGCCAGGTACTTTCCTCGTCTTGCTCCAGCTTTTTGCTGGCATTTTGTTTGTTTGTTCTGCGTGCCTTCCCACACCTCCTGTGTTGAGGAACTGACTACTCATAAAGAGTTTTTTTTCCCGTTATCTCAATCCGAGTCTGCGTCTGGGTCCTTCTTCTGCGTAACAGTGGTCGGTTATGATTATCAGGTAAATAAAAATTAAATGTTTCAGGGCATTTATACATTATACATCTAGAAAAGGTCAAAAGGTATTTTTGTTAGTTTTATCCAGCAGTTTATTTTATTTTGTTCTGCAGTTTTAATGAATAGCACAAATGCTATGAAATTACACATTGTTACAACTGGATAAGGTATAAAATTATTTTTCCCCCTACATCAATGATTTTATTTATTTATTTATTTATTAATTAATTAATTAATTACATTTTTTATAAAACCGCATGGACCCATAGCACATGGGCTGATGGGCCACATGTCAGGCCTTTTGCAGTGTAGATGTTGACATTAATAATACTCTGAGACTCAAAATGACAGTAATAGGAGGAAAATATTTCAGTTAATCATTAATTCTGTGCCCCCGCCCAAACCTCTGCGGCGCCACTGCTCTGAATGGCAGACTCTATAGGCCTAAAAACTAATTCATGAGAATCCTTAGGGAGAAAAAAAAATCAGGTCCTGTGTTGGTGGCTGCTGGTTTTCACCGCATGAAACTAAGCTCTGAAGTGTGTGTGATGTTTGATTGGCCCACGCATGCTGCCCAGCAACAGACAAGCAGACTAACTGAATCACAGTGAGGACCATCTGGGGAACTGAATGTGTCATGCTGTGCCATGCTGCAGAAAAATAACTCATCATCCCACTGTCCTCAGAGGAAGACAGACGGCAGAGGGAAGCAGTGGCAGCCGTCCCAAAGCAGGTTCACAATACCTCAATATTCCAATGAGGACCTGGGACCTGATGAGGCTGAATCGCCACCTGCCTTTTCAATGTTTCACTGAAAGAAAGGTCCGGTCGCCACTACTGACACACTGACTCTGGTTTTGTGTCAGAATGAAGTTCACTTCATTTGGCGTTGAAGTTTTATCATAACTATCTCAGCAGTGACAAAAGGAGAGCGGTTGGAAGGTGACATAAATCTGAGAACACATTACAAACATAGTTCCTCTTAGAGGATTTATTAACCCATAAACTCAAACAGACACTGGCAACCAAAATCATCTACTGATCTAAAATATTTAATAACTTCTGATCCACTAATCCTATACATGTAAACAATTGATGTAAAATATAGTTTGTCATCTTTTCATGGTCATCAGATATGACCCGTTTGGACATTCAGAGGCTCCATAGTGAATGTGGAAACACCATCATCTTCTACAACACGTGTCAAACTCAAGGCCCATGGGCCACATCCGGCCCGTGAATTAATTATCTTTGGCCCGCAGTGGTGGAATGTAACAAAGTATTTGCACTTTGTTACTGAACTTCAGTAAATTTTTACACATCTGTACTTTACTTAAGTAAAAGTAATAAGGCATACTTTTTACTTAACTCTGTTACATTTTACAGCAATTATCTGTACTTTCTACTCCACTGCATTTCTACAATTTAAGCCGTGACTTGTTACTCATAAAAAGTAACAAGTCTTAAGTAAGTCTTAAGTCTTAAGTAACAAGTTTTAATTGTGTTCATAAAAAACACAATTTCTTCTAAGCTTCTATTTTAACCAGCACAGTATACGGTAGAGGTTCAGTGGATGAGGAAATGCACAGACCAGTCGCAAGCGTGTAAAGCCATCCCTTGAAAAACAAAATGTAAATAACCTGAACATTCACAAACATAGTGAAATTTCTTAAGAAAATTTAGTGAAATTTTAACAATATTATGCTCCAGCTTATCATTTACACACATGTGCATTACAAATTAGAGATCAGCATTAAAAGGTGCTCCAAAAAGCCGTAGCTCCCATAGTCTTGGACTTGCCCACCTGGGCCTTGTTGTGAGTCCTTCAGGCTCGACCAGTGGCTTGGGAGTCTAAGGGCTCTGTGCAGGAACTTAGCTGTTCCTAGGACTGTGCTGTTTTGGACAGAGATCTCAGATTTTTTTTCCTGGTATCTGCTGGAGCCATCCACCCTACCGCCCCAATCACTACTGGCAGCACTGTTGCCTTCACATCCCACATTTTCTCTTGCTCTTCTTTCAGCCTTTGGTATTTCTCGAGCTTCTCGTGTTCCTTCTATATGTTGCTATCACTTGGGATTGCTTAATCTATCACTACTGCTAGCACTACCGCTGCCTTCTGATGTTTATTGACCACTGCTATGTCAGGCTGATTGGCCAGCAACATTTCCATGTATGCCTTGCCAGCATCTTACACCCTGCTGTGATGTGTGATGTGCTGGACTGTCTCAGGGGCTTCTTTGTGCGCTCGCACGCACACACACACACACACACACACACACACACACATAAATATATATATTCAATTTGTCATTAAAATATTAGGGAAATTGTTATATATTCATTTAGAGATATTCACAGGAGTCATCTGTGCAATGTTCACTAACAAATCGCAGTCACTCACTTTGACACTTCTGCCACTTTTCTTGGTATATACTAATAATGATAATAATAATACTAAAAACAATAAAGTAATAGTGATAAAATAAAATACCTATTCTGTTAGCTAATGACAATTTCCATTGCTTCCATGCATAATACACTGATTACCATGTAGAGGAGGCATGGTAGAGATTGGCTGCATATGTCATAAATACCATCAAATTATCCTTTTGATAAGAGCAGGAAAAGGGCCACCATGAGAATGTTGTCCATTGCAATTGGACGAAATAACTTTGCATGTCAAGAGTGACCATAATTCAATTCATGAAAATATTACACATTTGTGTTATAGTGTCACAGGGTTTTCAGCCAAAAATGGGACCGTTTAATGACCTTATTTTGTACATTTATTCTGACGTGGATACGGTCACATGGATATAAGAAGAAATGATTCAAGTTATTGATGGTAGTCCAGCATGATTGTGCGTCTGCATGCAGGCTGACGGTGTGTGATTCAGCCAGACATGCCTGGCGTACCGGCTGTGGCTTTCTCTGCATGACGGGATATTCTGTCATCTTGCAGTCTGGATCCTCATTCTGCTCTCTCTCAGAGTCTCGTTGCAGTCCAGATTGACATGACTCACAGTCCAGCAGGTACCTTTTTCCTGACCAGTTTGACTGATGCAGTATCAGCTCCCAATGACTAATAGCACTTTGAAGGAATGGGTGATCAGCAAGAGATGATCACAGCCCTGGTTTGACAAACATAATGTATTCTTTTGTCTCTCTAAAGCTTCTGTACATTCATTTCACGTACAGTTTCTGTCTTTCTTTTTCTGAAGTGACAGTGGCTGTTCTTAGCTCGCCAGCCAATAGGCCATGAGCTATTGTGAAGGCACTGTGTCCGGCGTTGTCTTTGTTGTCATCGTCGCCTTCGTGTCATTGTCATCATTAGCAATTTCTTCAAACATCTTCTGACTAAACTACTGTCAGATTCCTTTCAATTTTTTTATGTAGCCTCCTTGGGAGAATGTCTGCAAAGTTTGTTCACAGTTTTGAGATATTTAGATGTTTGAATTTTTGACACATTTTTGAAATGTTCTTCCTTTTCCTTAAATGGGCCATATTTTGATGGCTTATAAATTGGAAATGGTTAGAGATATCAGTATAGTTACTATTGAGCACTGACAGGAAGTTACATATGGACTTTCATTTAATTAGTTGAGTTGTCCTCACGTGAAAGTACCACCCACTTCTCTTGGAAGATTGATCTCCTGCATCAAGACCACAGAACTCTAACATAGTGGCAGAACCTGACAACCTCGCAAATTCGATTTGATAGAACCTGCCAGTGAGTATGGCAGTATTCTTTTTTTTCTGTGGTTGGATACTCCAGATACCAAGGGTTAAAGGCTTGAAACTGAAGCTAATATTGAAGCATTTTGAGGTGAAATATCAGCAGATAGTGGATAGAAAAAAGTCATGTGAAGTCAATACTGTTTTCTGGTCTTTGCTGGTTTACTTGAACCTTCTACTAAGTAGCATGGTTGTTCTTATGTAAATAATTGCTCTGTTAATAGGACTTTAAGGATTGATGGGTGTTATTGACAGGCAGCTTGCTGGCCATGTTGGACTTTATGACAGTCTCATGTCCAGTACATGCATAATAGTAGTAGTAGAAGTAGTAGTAGTCCAGTTAAATTAAGTCTCACATACTTCTTTAGAGTGCCTAATAACATGTTATTATGGAATATCAGATACAACAGAAACTCAACAAATTCTTAACATAGAAATTAGTCCAGCAGCTGTTGTAAGCAACTATCACAATGAGGGAATTTTTTTTTACATTAAGAAAGCAATTGCTTGTAAATATACATGTAAATGTCTTAATGTACTGTATGTATTTAAACACATAAATCAAAGGTATTCTGATGAAAGATGTGGCGATTCCACTAGCTTAAGCTTCTGTCATATTACATTGTGAACCAGTCATATCAAGTATCAATAAGAGAACCAAGTATTCTCCAAATGTTTGTCACAGTTAGTCTTGTGGTTCATCAGAGTGGATTATTTAGCTGTGATGATAGAGATTAATTGCATGTTTGCTGAGTTTTGTTATTTCAACTCATATTAATTCAGGTCACGTGTGTTTGGTTCATGGATCACAAAGAGATCGCAAAGAGTGAGAGTTAAAGATCAGGTTTCTGATCTATCTGTAACATCTACTGGCTCTCCTCAAGGATGCGTCCTCTCCCCTCTGTTGTTTATACTGTACACTAACGACTGCCGTAGCACACTTGAAAGCCATCATATATTGAAGTTTGCGGATAACACAATTATTTTGAGCCTGCTGAACAGCATTGAAAAATTTCACAGTCCTGTAGTCGACTATTTTTTTTAAAATGGTGTCAAGATTCATTTTTATCTCTGAATGTATCAAAGACAAAAGACATGTATAGATTTTAGATGCTCGCGGCTCTCTCCTGACGGCACAGTGATTGATGGACAGGATGTAGAGATTGTAGAGTCCTACATGTAGTTAGGAACTATACTTGACAATAAGCTGACATTTGAGAGAAATACTGATATGATCGACAAGAAAAGCCAGCAGCGTCTCTTTTGTCTTAGGAAACTCTCCAAATTCCAGGTTGACTCAACCTTTATGACCATGTTTTATCGTTCTTTTATCGAGTCTGTGATAACCTTTCCTTTAATTTGTTGGTTCCAATCACTTAAGGTTAAGCAGAAAAATCTACTCAAGGTGGTTAATGTCTGCACTAAAATAACTGGCACTCAACAGTACAGGACCTTTACAACAAACAGTTGTGTAGGAAAGCAGGATCCATCATGCCAGATTGCTCTCATCCTCTCCATCAACAGTTTCAGTTTCTTCCATCTGGTTCACTTCTCACACTTCCACTTGCTAAAACTAACAGATACAAACATTCCTTTGTACCTTTAGCTATTGCCCTACTAAACTCCAGTAGGATTAAATAGTTTACCTGTAGTGTTGTTTCTAACCCTGTTTGTTTTTTGTTTTTTTTTTATCAGTTTGAAATCCTGTGGCTTATATTTATATTTTTCATCTATATTTTCTACCCTTACTGATTAATTATATTTACTTTATTAGGCAATGGCTACTGCCACAGTACTGTGGCGCAAAAATCAATTAGTCTATTGCCACAGAGCCAATCAAATGTTAGCATTTGTAATAGAGCCAATCATGGATACTGTTACGATGTAACAGTATCCATGATTGCCATGGTTGTAGCTCCTCCCACCATCTGCAGCCTGACTGCACAGAGCAAAGAACGCCATAAAACAACAACATATAGAGCATTTAGAACAATAATTCCTATTCTATACTATATACTATCACTAATTTGTCGTTTCTTCCATCAATTGCCACAGTATTGTGATGCTGTCCTACAACAAAAAGTCCAATGTTTTGATTTGAATATGTAATCCTCCCCCATTTTTGTCCAACTCCTACATAAATAACCTAAATAAAATGTCCAATTTGTTGATGAATGAAATGGGTGATCTGTTTGTGAATGGTGCTACTGTGGTGACATAGATAATTTTGATATTTTTCCAGAGTTGATTTTTCCATGGAAGTCCACAGCTCACAGTTGCTTCTGAGCTGCTTTTATTTTATTTTATTTTTTTTTCATTTGGACTCCTTTACAGTGGCAACAGTGTGCAACATATACTATTAGCTTAGAAATGCTGTAAGTAAATTGTGAGCTAGCTTGGAACCATGACAGCCAGTAGATCCTATGTATGGACACATTGCATGTTATTGTTTATGTCCGGTAATCCCGCACATGCGCAGTATGCTGGAGGGCAAAAGCATCGCTCTAGCTAATAACAAAACATAGCTAAACAACCACTGCCGTTGTCGTTTTAGAAACATCTGCTCAAAATGGAAAATCAAAGAGATACATGTGACTAGTTTAGATCACCTTTGTGCTGATGATCTTGAAATGTACAAAGCAAAGCAAACTGTATTTAGTGAAAAGCTTCCAGACCCATTTCAAATAGCTGATGAACTGTGGGTTGACAGTCTGCAGAAATGTCCTCCAGTTCAGTATGGGGACATCTATAACTACCTCATCAACACGCCAGGGGTTTACAAAGCAGAGGACATGAAGACATAGAAGTCACTAGATGGACAAAACTTCTGTGTGTCAGCACATGTGGGACAGATAATGGACCACTGACATGAACACATGACCACCGTGTGTTCACATTCTCATGGCTGTTAACCATAGCTTTGGCCGTTTTTCATCAGCTGGAAACCTGTGAAATTGGGACACCCTAAAATGAATGACACCAAAAGACGAATGACAGTAGTCGTTCTGATAGGTAAAATAACCTCTCCCTCAGGGTTATACTTCTGTCATTTTGTTTACAAACGTGCAATCCAATGACACAAATCCTACATCTTCCCACCTCCCCCTCCCAGCCAGTGCCCCCAAAACCCCCTCTGATCCAGATTTGTAACTTTCAATCTGATCCCTAAACCGAATAACAGAAGTATAAACCGGAGGGAGAAGTTGTTTTACCTACCAGAACAACTACCGTCATTGGTTGCTGGGCGTACACGTACCAGACCACTACTGTCATTCCTCATTCGGTGTCATTCGTTTTATGGTATCCCTGTGAAATTCAACATTGCTGTTCTTCTTTCGTCTTTTAGTGCATCCTCCAGCGCTACAAGTGTTAAACATATTGAGCGATTTTTCAGTTGTTAATATGTCATGGCTGTATTTAAATTGAGCCTGGTCTTTTGACAACTTCACTGCTAAAACCAACACCGTGTTTTTGCCCTCCAGGAGGCGGAGCAAAAAATCGTGTGTGTGTGACGTCATGTGGCAATGTGTCCATAGGACTTTATTCATTCCAAATGCATTCAAAATTCCATAATAAAATGTTAATAAGTATGCTAAATGGTATGTGAGACTTTTTAAACAGAAGCATGAAACCAAATATATGTAAATTGGATTTTTTTTATTATTATTTTTATGAACCCATTTTTTAACCAGATAGTCCCACTGAGATCGAGATGTCTCTAAAATTTCCAGATTTGATTCAGTTTAAAACAGCAGAACTAATGTTTAAAGTAAGTGTTGTGCTGTGTGAGTTCTCCACCTTGTTGTTCTGTTGCATGTGTGTGTGTTTTCTCCTCCCCTCTTTGCTCTCTCAGACCATCGTGGGTGTGGTTTACTCCAGGACCTCCTCCATGACTGTTGTTTCCTGAAGGGGCCGGTTTAAGTTTGATGGGATGACAAGCAGCCCAATCCCGGCCTGCCACACTTATATATCCACCCCTACCTCTCTGGCTGCTGATTGCGCTCATTCTGATGATTGTCTGTACTCCAGCCAGCTTGGTCTTTGTGTCAGCCTCGTCTTTGTTACCACTGTTTGGTGAGTTGAATTCTGGACTAGGTAAAATGGGGTACCCCATACATTTCTTAGCACTGTTTTCTGTTATACACACTAGGTCAGCAGGTTGGTGCCATCTTTGTACTTTTATTTTTGGGACTAGTGAGGAGTTAGGATTTTTGTTTTGTCCCACTAATTCTTTTTTTTAGTAGAGGGTCATCAACCAGCCCTGGTTTTGGTTTTGCTAAGTTCTTTGATTTGTCATGGCACCCCTTTTGTGTCCAATCTCACTCACTTTAACTATTTGGGTTTTTTTGTTGTAAATACTTTGTTTGATAAATGCATAGTTTGTAAAATAAACCCACTTTCACTGAGAACCTTCTGTCGACTCCATGTTACCTTCAGAGACTGAAGATGTGTGACACTCCCCTCTCCTAGACATCTATTGAGGGGTGTAACAGTAAGACATAAATTACTTCCAAATAAAATACAGAAATTCTCAGAGAGAGAAGGGGGATGTAATCTAAGAGGGAAACTGAATTTAAAAATGCATTGTGTGTTTCAATCATTATGGAACAATCTAACTTTAATTAAAGCAAAGTTGGGGTGGTATGCTGGAGCCTATCCCAGCTACCTATAGGTGAAGGTGGGGTTCACCATGGATGAGTCGCCAGTTTAATGCAGGGCCGACATATAGAGACAAACAACCAATTACTCTCACATTCACACTTATGGGCCATTTAGATTAACAAGTTAACCTATCAGTGCATGTCTTTGGATGGAGGAAGCCGGAGAGAATCCATGCAAACAGGGAGAACATGCAACCTCCACAGAGAGGTCCCTGGTTGGAACTGAACCCAGGACCTTTTTGCTGTGAGGTGACAGTGCTATCCACTGCACCACCATGCCCCAAATTAAAGCAAAGTAAAAACATAAATCAGTTTAAATGTATATATCAATCAATCAATCAAATTTTATTTACATAGCACCAAATCATAACAAAAGTTATCTCATGACACTACATATAGAGCTGGTTGAAACCAGACTCTTTAACCAATTTACAGACACCCGACAGAATCCTCCAGGAGTAAAAACGTCCTTTTAACAGGCAGAAACCTCGAGCAGACCCCAGCTCCTGGAGGATGGTCATCTACCTTGACCAGTTGGGGTTAAAAAGAGAGGGTAAAGGAAGAGAGAGAGAAAGAGAGATCGGGGAGGGGGGAAACGGGGGGAAATAGGGGGAGACATATGGATGCACAGCAAACTGCACTACAACTGTTAAAAACTAAAACAGCTGGTGCCAATGTAATTACCAATAGCTGGAACAAATGTCCATAACTGTTAATACTACTACTCCATAATATTATATAATATAGAAAATTTAATTTTCAAAGAAATGTAAGGATAAGGAAGAGCAGTTTATCCCACTATGGTAATGGAAGGGTTGAAGTAGGAAATACAGCTGTATTGTTTTGTGCTGTTCTGTTCTCTATGGTATGTTATAACTTGAGCGCATTTTCAGTAATTTAGTGGCCAACCTATTCTTTTTTTATAGACTGTATATATTAGTCATGTAAAATTGGGGTAGGCCAATATAAACTTGGCTTCTTCCTATTCCATTTTGGACATAAAGTGTTGAGGAGCCACAATGAGGTAGTTGTACATTGTGTTACTTTTTGTTTTCTTTTTTGGTTGGCTTGTTGCCTTCAGTGTTCTGGAGTGTTCGGTTTAAATTTGTGGTTTTCTCTTTGCCTTTTGTTCACCTTTGTATTTTCTTCCTGCTTATGTTCGAAATAAAGTTCTTTTACAGGGCGACCTGGCCAATAGGTCAGCAGCACAAAAGAATAGAGATTTTAAATGACAGGTAATAACAATAAACAATAAATTTAAAAAAAATCATTTACTAATAACAGAAAAGTTTGACAGTTTTTAAAGTGCAAGTTTTACTTTTTTTTTAAAAAGTGCAAATTGAATACTATTTCTGTGAAATGGGTAGATTATGTAGGTACTGGAACTTTAATTTGATGTACTCAGTTTATAGTTGACTTTTTGTTGGCCAAAATGTAGTTTTTAGATTTCATATTATCTTTGGAATATCTCCAGTGTGTAGTCAACATGTGGCTAAAACACAAACTAAACTACATCAGTTTTAAACCAGCAGAGACATACGCCACTGACCAGGTGGATTCTATGACTGAGGTAGGAAATGCTGTATGAGTCTGCCGTAAACTGATTTGTTCATTAACAATTGATTTTGTCCCCATTTTTGGATGACTCATTTTTTTTTCACTTTAAATACTTGTGATCAATATCTCTGGCTTAAAACAATCACTGCCAAAGTCAGATATTCCCTCAACAACGTTGTTAACTTCAGTGGGGATCCACAATCCTCTCAGGAAGTGATCAATGATCTTGGGTAACTACTCTAAAATAAATAGTCATTTGTCACACACGCTGGTAGGTGAAGGGATAATGGGGTGGGGTTGCCATGGCAATCCATTGGCTAACAGACGTGAATGCTTTCCCACAGATCCATGATAACGATGACTCAATGACACAAATGAAAATCATGTTGTATTGAATGGCTATCCAACACAGTGGCGTTCCAATTGGTTCCTTTACAGTTGTTGATCTTTAATCAAGGAGTCTTTCTCCATGATTGTCGCCAGGCCTCTCACATCTACTCACCAACACTTCATTAATAGAGAAGAGACAGTCAGTGCTGCATTAGTCAACCTGTGGAGAAGTGGTGCTTCTGTTTCCTGTGGTTATACATGTAAATGTGAATGAGGATTACTCTGTCAATATATTAGGCACATATCATCCCATTTTACTATATGATGCATGTATTTAGTTTTTCATTCATTCATTTTCTGAACTACTTATTCCTTGTGACATTCCAGAGCCTATCTTCTATGTGCGAAGGTGATGTACACCTTGGTCTTGTCGTATTTAGTTATTATTATTATTATTGTTATTATTATTGTTTTTACTACTACTACTTCTACCACCACCACTACTACTACTACTAATAATAATACTAATAATAATAATAATAATAATAATAATAATAATAATAATAATAAATATGGCCATACAGGATGATTGCTTGATTGGGATTTTACCGAAGAATTGATTAACCCAAAAGAGTTATGAAGTAGGGAAGCTCCTGCCACACAACCCCACTGTTGTTGTCATGATGATGATGATGATTATGATGATGATGAGGATGATGAATCAGCTCTTTTTGCAGATGTCAGAAATGTGCATTTTGATAATTTTCCACAAATAAAATTAAAATATGCTAAACTTTTGGATGGAAGCCTATGTATTGATCTGGTTTTAATACTTTGACCTCTTAACATCCACCAAGTCACCAGCAACCACTTTCAGGGCTAGGATTACGATTGCATTTGAGTTATGTTTAAACCGATGTGGTTTAGACTGTGTTTCAGTTACACGGGTTCTCAGAAAATAGTGGATATTAAAAGGTGAAAATCACTGTCAACAGACGTTGCCAACAATTTGAACAAACTGTGTACTGTGTAATACAAAATTGCGGGACTGTTTTATGTTGAGGATTTTTTGGATAGGTCATGACATACACCATAATTAGCATAACCCTCCCCAAACACTGTAATGATGTAAAAACTAGAGCACAAAAAACTAAACAAATACCCATAATTACAGTCAAGCTGTCAGGAAAAATAAATGAATAAACAAAATGGTTGAATGAACTGAATCACCTCAAAACTTGTAAGTTAGAAGGCAAGCAAGCTGTCACACCTGTCCATCACACCTGTCAATCAAAGTCTGACACTTCTTGTCTGACTCTTATTGAGGACCACCAGTACACTTACGTATCAGTGTTCAAACAAAGCGAATGAGGCCAGAATGACAAACAAAATAAATGCACTGACTTTTGCCCCATCCGTACTGTGTTTGCAAAGCAGAGGGCCTCTCGTTTACATGTACGCAGTGTTTTAGGCAGAAAAACTGAGATTTTTCTAAAGTCTTGTTTATGTGTATCTGTGTGAACAGAGAAAACAGAAATTGGAAAAAAAGATGGCATAACACCCCATTTTGCACATATCTGTTATTAACTTGCACTGAAGCATCAAATGAATCAGTGTATGACCTGTAGTAGATCGAGAATCATCTACCTTTGGAAGATGAACCGGACTGGTGTTACAGACAAATCCTCATCATGTGAAGAATACACTTTCACAACCTCAACCAACACTTTAGGCGCCTTATATTTAGAAGTGAACTTGTTGTTGCTGCTGACCTTACGGACAGATAAAATCCTCTGTGTCTACTATGTCCAGTGTTATCCATGATGTCCACAGTGAGTACAACACCCCTATGTGCTACTCACGGCA
>JAPQRQ010000026.1:29818621-29836457 GCA_037367365.1 Apogon talboti | reverse complement strand
GTTGAGTTAAAAACCCACAAATGCAGCGGGTCCACCAGACCCACGAACACTGGCTGAGTAACCAAAATATGAACACCTTACAGGGGTTAAATACGGTTAAATAAAGGTTAAATTGCTACTTAGAGACAGTATGTTCGTAACACTGTGGAGTTTATCACTAAAGCATTTTTGTTTTGAATTTTGTAATCCATTTTTGGATTAAAAGTAGTTTAAGATATTTTGTTATCTTCACTTCACTTCTTTGAAAGATGTACAGTGATTTGTAGGTGGCATAATAGATGTGGGTATGATAGCAGTCGTGGATTTGCAAAAGCAGGAATTAATATAGTAAAAATAGGTAACCTTTAAAGGAACATAGAGTAATAATTTTTAGTTTAGTTTTTTTCTTTTATTACATGAAAGATCTCTGTTGAGATCCCATAAGGAAAGTAAAAATATTGAACAAAAATTTCATATGTAAAACAAACATTAAAGAAATCATGTGACCGTAACATATGCAAATCACTAAAATGCACATGATTTTTATTATGTTACCAGAACATAATTTTATTTTGTGGAACCACTTTCAATGATTGTATCATGTTAGTTCAGTTTTTTTTTTTCACTGAAGTTATTTATAATTTTACAACTGATAAAAGAGAGATTTGTGAACCTCTCAAATATTCAAATATTTTCTTCTTCTATAGCCATGGTATACTAATAACCTATGATGCCTTTATGCTAAAGAGTAATTTGCAACAGAAGCCAAGCTTCTTTAATAAAACAGGTGTGACTAATGTATAGATGACTACAATAAAGCCATCTTTGAACCTTGTCCAAATCTTTCCATCCATCTCTTCATGCTTTTCAGGGAATATGTGGCCTCACAGCATCTTTGCCAATTGTCCTTGTGCAGGTCACAACCATGCTGGATGCCAATCTGTCACTGCCAGCTGAAACGCCCCTACCCCACAGCTCTTTCTCCCCCTCAAAACCCATTTTGGCATGGATTCTTCCTGTGCCTGCTGCAGAGGACCCTGCTGCTCTCGCTTAAGTAGAAGGAAAAGCCCCAAACATTGGAGGCATGGTGAGAAATGTGGAGGAATGAAGGGAGACAGAGGGAGAGGAGGGGGAGGAAAAAAAGAGAAAACCCTGTGCGATTTATAACCTCCATTTGCATAATGGGATTAATAGGACTTCTGTGTGTATTCAGCAGTGGTTATGCATAAGAATGGGGAGGGGGTTGTGGCAGGAGGAATATAGATCAAGGCAGAGCAAGACAAGTGCAAGAACACACCTGCTTGACTGGCCTGTGACAGGAGCAACCGCACCCCCAGCCCATCACCACCATCAGCACTCCACCTCGGCATGGGGTTTGATAATATGGCCCATTGTGGGAGGGGGCAGGGAAAGACAAGGAGGCGAGGGGGCCCAGCCGCAATGAGCAGACCTCCTCTTTTAACCCCAAGGGTGCTGTGACAGTTGGACCAAAGAGTACATCTCATTTATTTACCATGGAGGGGCTGGAAGCATGCACCGATGCCTCCTCAGAGGCCTTGCTCAGATGGTCTGCAGTCTGGCAGACAGTAAACAACACCGGCCTTGAACACACTGTGTGCTCTATACAAACAAAAGAATTATGATAACAGTGGCACAAGGCTGCCTTAACCAAGAGACTTTAAGTAGACATGTTATTTGTTGTAGCGCAGTTTTAAGCCTTTCTTTGGTTTGCCAGGTTTGCTGTTTATTTCTTGTCTTTCTTTTTTGTTTTTCTATTTTCTAGCTTTATTTATGATTCAAATATGGACAAAACAAAGATAACGTTACAATTTACAAATTTTAAGAAAATCAACAGAAAAGAATTTATGTGTGTTTCCAGCCACGACTACTATGAAACATTATGAGTTGGTTCATTATCATGGTCTCAGACTCTCAGCCAGTTTTGTAAGCTGAAACAAGTAAAGGGGTATTTTGTCAAAAACCCTGAATCTGGAATATGAGAAGCTGACGGTTCTGTGCAGGATCTTTGCTGTTTCCAGGACTGCATGCTCTTCCTGGACAGAGACTGAAGACGTTGTTCCTGATATCTGCTGGCACACTATTGGATTGGAACACATTGAATTCAGGTGTTTCTTTTCTAACAGGGGTCAGAGTTACAGAACAATAAAGACAAATGTCATAATATAGTTTTATATTGTGATACATGTCATTGCATTGCATTGGTTAGTTTTGTTTAGATTGTTATCTTTGCTTCCAAAATGCCTCAAAGATGTTTTATATTTAATTTCTCTGAGCATTTATTTTGTTTATTTCTTTTTATCCATAACTAGGGATGGGAATTAATAAGAATTTAACAATTCTGATTCTATTATCAATTTTGCTTATCAATCCAATTCCTTATCAATTCTCTTATCGATTCTCATTGGGTGAGGGCATAAAAGAGTACAAAAGGGTTTGTTTGCATTAACTGTCTTTCATATTTTCATCTCTGCACAGAAAATAAAACATATACAATATGCACAAAAAATAATAACAGATGACGCTGGGCCCGGTTCCAGATAGTCATATATGAGGTGGCAATCAGGATTGTTACGGGGGCACATGCTGGTGATGGAAGCGGCGATGGGGGGTCACACCATATGACCATACAAAATGAAAGTGAAACCTAAGGTGCTTTACTAATTCCTCTATGTCTCCCGCTGTTGGGCACCTCATTTTCCTTTTCCCTACCTTCAGAAACTTTTATCTGGGGGGCAGAACATTTGTTGCCCCCCCTAGAACCGCCCTGGTGTTTGCTCTGCAGCCAGATTCACAAGCGTCTCTAAGTAGCGTATCAAACATGTGACATTCCTGCAAATGAATGTCATGCTGTTTGGACAACGTTTTTAACGTATTGGAGGTATTTTTGCCCTTTGAACAAATGGAAGCTTTGCAAGTGTTCCAAGTGGCCCTGGTGTCATCTTTTCACGTGAAATATAGCCATACTTTGGAGCATTTCTGCCTCAACGTTGTGTTGGCTACATTCTAAACCAAAACAATGCAGCGTAAGTGTGACGTCATCACGAATGTGCCACGAAGGTGGACTCGATAAGCAGAATTGTTAAGAAGGCAGGCAAACGATTTCAAGGAATTGATCTACTGGGAACCAGGAACATTGGTTCTCGACTCCCATCCCTATCCACGACTATGATTTTAAATGTTCTTAAATGTACCTCTCCTTCTAACTGGGATTCTGTTGCCAGAGGAATTCACTTAGCAGTTCATCACTGGGGCCGTCCTCTTGATATATTCCTGGAGGCTTGCTGTTTCCCTCTGGATAGTAACTCTGATGCTCAATAGTCCTTGACCTCCCTCCTTTTGCCTGCAAAGCCTCAGGATGCTGGTCATAGGGTGAAGCATTATAAGGAGCTTCTTTGTCTTGATATGTGCTTGCATATCTTCCAATGGCCAGGGTATTATGATATCTGATTAGTGGCAGGGCATAGGTGTTAACCCCTTGATGCTGCTGGGCATAACTTTGCGACATACCGTTTCCATCAAGGAAACAGCCGAGATAGCATATATATTTTCCCAATAACAGTTCGACCATATTCAACAGGGTCCTAGGAAACTTTTTCAAGCACTTGTTTCTCGTCTGATCATTTCGGTGATGGACCTACACCTGGCTAATGGACGCAGAAGCTCACATTTCTGACACATGAAAATGGAGGCTATAAAAGTGGATCAATTTTCGCATGTAGGTAAGCTGTACCAAAATAAAAATACTCACTAGTTTATTGTGTGCTTCTACAGCATATATATTAAAGTTGACTAGGTGTGATGAATATTTTCAGAATTACACTTTAAATGTTTTGGTTTGTGATATATTAGCAACATGTGTCTATAAAAATACGGTGCTAACTGATCAGTGCTATATTTAGATGGCCTTCATCACACATGCATTTTCTTTAGGACATGCCATTATAGTTCATTTCTATAATCATTATAAAATGCTGGGATATCAATGCAATTTCCGCTCTTTATTTTTATGCAGACCAAAATGAACCCTCTGAAGTATTATTCTACGAGAGTAGGTGGACTTCAGACAAGAGTTCCATCAGAGGAGAGCGACGACAGCTGTCTCAGTGACAGTGATGATGAACATGTCCCTAAAACAGGCGATGAAAACAGCAGGAATAATGTAATTTTTAAATTTTTTTTGTTAACACATGGCCATATGTTTATGAATGTAACAATGAGTAAATGTATATGATATAAACTAAAACATATCGATATTTCAAAAGTGTTTTTCCCCTACACTATAAGATGAAATCGGCAGTAGTGAGAGTGCTGACGAGGATGCAGATAGTCACACCCAAGATGTCCTTCCCAGCAACAGTGCGCTGGCTGCAGAACACACAGACAGACAGCCACCACCAAAAGAAAATGAGGAAAGGTGGTGTGGAAGAGAGTAAAGCTAAGTGAGAACTGTCCAAAACTGTTCCAGTATGGAAAGCTGCTCCTTCGAAAAGTGAGAAAATCAGACTTTCTATTGAATATTTCAGAGACTAAATGTTTTGTGTATTTGTAGATCCACTGTGATCTGTAAGTTGTAATGTACATCTGTAAATAATATACTGAAGCATATTATTGTTAAAATTTTACACATTTTTGTAATGAAAATTCAGGTCATTCATATTTGTTGATGTTATTCAAATTTATATGTGAAAGGTTAGTTTGTAAAATGTCAACATTTTCTTAATGTAATTTTACCTTTTTAAATGACAACAAAGACAAACAATTTGGAGTTATCATTATTATTTATGTTACCATGTCGTGCTGAGGCAGGTTATAAGCTGGTAGTTGGATGGTGTTATTCCCTTTTGGGGGTCCCTCATGATGAGGACTGTCCTACCTTGGGTTTGCCATTCTGACTGGGTCCCTGACATTAGCAGCTGGTTCATTTGTGCTGCTTAGCATCCATGGAGTGCAGTCTACGTCTTAAGCCAGCAAGCGTGAATCTTGCTGGGTGCTATCGCTGTCCATTCTCTTCATGCTTCACACTCTTCATTTTGGACACTCATGTTTGGATATCTGCTGGGATGATAACTACTGGGTCTTGTTCTGGGAGTTGGCTGTGATTTGTCTGTAAGAGGCTGTTTACATGTAACCAGGGATTTTTGAAAACAGAGATGTTTCTCTGCTTCGTCGTCGTCATCTTCGTCGTCTTCTCCTGCTTATCCAGGTCCGGGTCGCGGGGGCAGCAGCCTCAGCAGAGGGGCCCAAACAGCCCTCTCCCCAGTCACTTCCACCAGCTCCACCCGGGGGAATCCCGAGGCGTTCCCAGCCCAGCCGGGAGATATAATCCCTCCAGCGTGTCCTGGGTCGGCCCAGTTTCTCTGCATTTGTGGCTATTGTTTACATGACAACAACGGGCATGCGCACCAAAAATGAAGGTTTCTAAAAACTCTGGCCAAAGTGGAGATTTCGGCAAATCTCCATTTTCGTGTTTGCATGTAAACAGAGGGAAATGCGAAAATGAAGATTCTCGGACGGATGTCACAGTTTTCAGAGGAAATATTCTATCAAGTTCACGTGATGATCCAGTATAGAGGAAGAGGATGGAGCTGATAAGGGAAGTTTTCAAGTATTAAATGAGAAAATAAGGAAATTTGGTACTAGCGAATGTCGGCATCTTCATTCATTCATTCATTCACTCATTCATCTTAGCTAATTAGCGCCCACTACATCTGCTTAACAGGATCTTCATGTATTTACTTGATATAAAAACAGGCTTTTATGAGGTGTTTCCACATCTTCATACTTCATATTTTGTTTATCAGTCCTTTATCTGTTCTGTCCAGTTCAGTGGAAGGTAAATGAAGTAATAATTTACGTCCGTGCACAGCGGTCTTCATGAACTAAAGACAAAACATGACTGAAAAACAGACCGCAGCTGTTAACAACTACAGAATTAACACGTTTCGACTCAACAGAGTTCAAACCCTTTTTCTTCCCCTCTGTCACATCAGAAAAGGAGTTTGTGATTGTAAAAAAAAGTCACCGGCTCATCTGTTTGCATTGCATTGTTTTGGTTACACGGCAGAGGTGTCAAAAGTATTCACATTCATTACCCAGGTAGAAGTATAGATAGTAGGGTTTAAAAAGACTTCTGTAGAAGCTGAAGTATCAGCTCAAGCTTTTCACTCAAGTAAAAGTGTAAAAGTACTCGTTTCAAAACTACTTAAAGTATAAAAGTAAATGTAAGGGGGAAAAAATGCCATTAGGACAAAAGATTAGGCCACAGGGGCCTATAGTGCACTACCCCACCTACCCAAAATGCCTCCGTAAAGGCCATAATGACTATAATGTTATATTAAAATGTTAATATTGAAAAATTTGGGATGGCCTGTGCTACCAACCTCTTCGCTGGTGCTTGGCTGGGACATTTTGCTCAAGTTCTCTTGAGTCTCTGCCGTGGACATCCTCATAATAGGCTACATATGTTTGCTATGTCCTTGGAGTGTGACATGATTTGTGTCATGTCACATGCAGGTGCGGTGGAAATCGTACAAACCAATAGGGTGTCAGAATGGTAAATGTTTATACTTCAAATTCACTTTATCTGGATAGTTTTTTCTTATTTGAACGATGACAAGCCAGAACAAAAACAAGCCAAAATGAAATAGGAGTAACAAGGCTATTTTTAAAATGTAAGGAGTAGAAAGTACAGATAATTGCGTGAAAATGTGAGGAGTAGAAGTAAAAAGTTGGCTGACAAATAATTACTTCAGTAAAGACACCTCTGCGTCTCGGACGCGTAACCAGGAAAATTACATTTCCATAGGTTCATAGCGGAAGTAACGTTTTGTTGTGATTCTTTTCAGGATTTTGATTGTTTAATGGCACTCAATCCTCCCACTTCACTGACATCTACAGCTCTGGCATGCTCTTGATGGCATACATATACGGAGCCATGTAAACGCAGAGTTTTCCACAAACTATCATGTCTGCATGAGGTTTTTTTTTTAAATGAAGAGGGGGAAATCTACGTTTTCAAAAATCCCCAGCTATGTATAAACGTAACCTAAGTCTATCAGCAACTGGGTTTGGTATTATGTATTGCCTCCATCTCCCAGATACTTTTCCAGTATTCCTCAGCCAGAGGTGGGTCACCTTGTTACCCTGCTACTGAGAGTAGAACTTAGCTGGATTTGTGGAGAACATCTTGTTTATTCTCCTTGCCTCCACTGTACTTCTCTTGTGTACCTCTTCAGGCAGGTAGCTAGGGCTGTGAGCCTTTTGACAGCTTGTTATATTTCTAAGGCAGTTCTTTTCTCAGATTCACACCTCTGCTCAGTTCTGTTAAGAGGCTAGCTTCTCTCCATGCTGCCATGATTTTTGCCTGTTGCCTTTTCCATGGAGGGACCTGCTTCCAGCTGCTTATGATGTTCACTTTGTAGCCGAGCACCTCAAAGATTACTGTTGCCGCTGCGTATATCAATTTCAGTTTTTGGAGGTGATGATAAAACAACCCCAAAGCTGACCTGTGGTCTTGGCTCCCCTTGCCATAGTATCTTTGTACCTTGGATGAGGTACGTTATACCTCATCAGTCTCTAGCTATGATAGCAACTTCATACTTCTGATATTCCAACGATTCCAACCAATGTGGGGTTTTGAAGCAACTATTCCTCCCACATTCTCTCCATATATCCCCTGTCACTGGGGTTGCACCTGTTAAGTAGCACTCCATCAGCATTAAGTTATCTGCCCTAACTGAAAAAATTCTGTTAAAACTGGCCACACATTTGGATGTAAATCTGATTTTGATCAGCTTAAAGTCCCCCTCTGGACTGAAGGAAATCAGATAAATCAGGCACAATTGAATGATGATAGGGACAATTCAATACAAGCAAAAACACTCTTCTGGGTGGAATGAGCACAAATTTATTTGGAGACACAAATAAGACCTTCTGGTCTCCTAGTCATCCATGGCCATTGGAAATGAATGTTTTAGGTTTATCTCCATTTCTCATAGTATTCCACCTATGTTTCCTTCATTGTTTTTACAATTCATTGCTCCTTTTTTAAATTTTTTGCCTAGGTGTTAAAATGCTGAAATCAGGCCAAGTTGCCATCAAAGATGAGCCGTAAATCTGTCTTCAAGTAAAGGCTTTTCCTCTGTGTTACAGCCTGGACCATTGTTAAGTGAGGGCACAGCTCCAACACCAGCTGTTGTTTAAGAATATACCACTAACCCTCAGTGGTACCGTAGAAGCTCAACTCCATCTGTGTTGGACCTACATGTTCACATGTTCATTGCAAATGTTCTCATGCATTTGACGACACATGTAGTATATGTTATCAATGTGGCAGTGACTGCTAAAGGACTCTTTGTTGTGTAGACGTCATTGAAAGCGTAATAGTTAAGTTTGGTAACTGTATTAGAAACAATCAGATCTTGACTAGAACGTCGTTGGGTTCATTACATACCGAGTTTGCATTGACTTCTTCTCTTGGATGAACAGTAGAATTGATAATCTGTTTAGGGACTAAACAGATTATCAATTTTAGTGTTAGGACACACACTAGCAGACAACTCAGCTCGCTACACTAAACTACAGTGTAATGTAGTTTCATGTCTATGTACCCATTGTTACTATGACAGTTGAGAAGTGAAAGGTAAAAAGAAAATCTAAATCATGTGCTTTTCTTTGATAGAATATATGTAGTGGAAGGAGGATTGGGTACTGATCTGAGTTTTTGAAAGCAATAGTTTGCAATGTGACTGCATCCATGTTCACTTTTTGGAGCTCAAAGTGACCATATTGGATAAAAGAGGTGGAGTTTCAGCTAAGGAAGGAGTCAGAGTCATCAGTAGCCCCTTGTTCACAAATAATTTTCCAGGAACATGTATTTCCAGGAATTTATTTACCTGGGTAAAATAATTCCTGGTAATTTATGTGGTTTGAATTTGTCAAGATTACCAGCACATCAAAAAATTAATGTATAAAAAAATGTATTCAAATCAGGCTGTCATTTCAAATCACCAACTTGATGTTCCACTAAATTTATGCCTCAGCAAATATGTTTAAAAGATCCTGGACACTTCTCGCAGCTTTTGGATCGGATCTCTTACCCGAGATTCACTTGCAGACGGAAGAACCACAAATGGATTCAGTTACTCACAGAATCTACTGCAAAGCGAGTCATCTGCTTCAGATAGATCCCATCAGTGAGTGGTTCAGATGATCTAGATACTGCTGTCAAACAGGTCCATCAATCAGAGTACGACAGGGCAGATATGAAACCTTGTACCTGAGATTTACGGAGCCCCTTTGGTGACATGTGAGAAAGAAAAAAACAAAAACGCGTGGCCATGAGTTACTTATCTCGTGGCGATGCGCTACTTATCTAGTGTGCGTGGCCACGAGTTAGTAATGTGTGGCCACACCTTAGTAACTCATAGTGACACATTACAAACTCGTGGCCACGCATTAATATTTTTTTCATCACATGTCACCAAAGGGACTCCGTACAGATTTGATTGATGGAGGAGAAATTTAAAGATGGAATCAGATCCCTCATTAGAGAGTCCAGTAACTGTGGCACAACTTTAAACCTTGGACAAACGGGGAACACACCTTGTGAATACACCTTAGGAATGGCAAGTCGATACGTCATCATTATCTAAAACGTTACTTCCGTGTTTAATTGCGGAATATTCAAAACGTTGTAAAATGGTACAGTGCTGTCTCCCGTGTTGCAACAGCAGAAATGATGTAAATAAAACAATCTCTACCACTTTCTTCCTGACAAAAAGGAGAAGATGGCTGAAGTTGATACGGTAAGTTGGATCTCAAATTATGAACAATACAGCTTAGTGTAGGCTACCATCAGTAGCTAACATTAGCTAACTAGTACTAGTGCTAAATGTTAGCTTATATAACGTTACCTGTCTATATGTAACTTTGAAGCAAAATTATGTGTGTGTTTTGCTGGACAATTTAGTTAACTAGCCCCCTTCCCAAACAGAATTTATCACTCTCGTTTCCACAGCTCATAATCTTGTGATAGTAACATGGTAGTGGTGTGACTTACCTGAAAGTCTTTGTGGATGACACAACTGCATTATTGCTTATACTGACACAAGAGAAGGAGATCCACTATAATAGAGAAAAAATTATGTAAAAATAAACACTCCAGTATGTCTGTATATTGCAAAACAACACGTCTGATGATAGAAGTTGATTCTACAAGTTGGAGGGAGCCTGAGATGTAAGATGTTCATTGCCACTTAGTTCTTTACATAATGATATGTTAGTTACATTGTCAACTAACCATATGGTACTTATTCTAACATAGCTAATTAAATGCTAACATTACCTGGGTACAGTAACGTTAGCTTTATTACTAACACCCTTTGTGTTCGCTAGCTATTCGCTCTCACCTCAACCTCGTATGCTCCTGTTTTTCATTGAACTTTCCCTGTCAGAATTCTATTTGGCATAAACTAACTCTTATAACTCTATTTGAGTTATAAGACTTAAGACCTCTTTTAACCGACTTTGGGAAGTCAGTAAAACAGGATCTCACTGTGAAAAAGGTGACCGCTTCCTGGGCTGCAGCCATTGCTTTTTACGTTAGCAGCAGGGGTTTGGACACAAAAGTGATTCATGACGTCACACTAGCCATTCCCATAACAACTTTAGAGAAAACAAGAACACCATACAATTATGCTTTTATATTTTACAGAACCCTACAACTCTACAGCCTTACGGTATTTCTCTACTTTGATGAAACCCAAATCACATTTTTAGTAGCCTCTATAAACATATGAATTTACATAAAATCTTGAAATGTTCATGTTGAGTGCTAAAACTAATCATGTTTCATTTTGAATTATGTGTTATTAAGGTTGTTACTGTAATAAAAAAATATTTTAAGAAGTAGTTTACTTCCACCAAACTACACCAATCACTTATTTTAGTTAATATACTAAAAGGCAACTGTATAGAGACATTTATCTTATAGACAATTATTTCCATAAACATTTTCTATTAATGCACCACAGCACTGATGTGAACTTCCTTGGTAACATTAATGTAACATTAAGCAAATTCTCACTGCTGCTGTTTCATATTATTGTTTTTGTTAATATGTTTGTCATCCCACACTGTGTAAAGATCGCAAACATCATACCCATTAACTTTCTGTCAAAGACTTTGTAACTTGTGACTTGTGACAGTTTACTTTATCCATTTCTATTTATTTTTTTGTCAACATAACAGTCCGAAGCCATGTTGATTTTCAGTGTTGAGCTGCGCTCCTGATAGCTGTAGCAAGGCTGTCTGTCTGACACTGCATACTATGTAGGCCTGTGAGAATAATGTGAATGTACTGGGCACCTGAACGCATTTGTTATTCTGACTGTACGCAGATGGCTTATGTGTATGAATTTCAATGTGATAGTGATCATGTGTACTTATGAAGGTTTGTCTTCCCACCTTGCACTGCTGTGATATGTCGTGAGCCCACCGGGTAAAGCGTGGCGTGGTTTCTTTGAGACGGGAAACAATGAGTCCTGGGGATTGCAGTAGAATCCCCCATGCCTCGTTCAGCCTCATTGCCAGAGTGCCACCCCTAATTTAATTACCTCCCTGTGTCTGACAGACCCTGCTGCATGTACTGGCTGCTGTCCCTGCACTACATTAAACATACACACTCTGGCGTAGAACAGTTGGCGATCCATGGGGGAAAAGTGTAGGCGGCCAGCCTTTCAGAAAATGAAGGCTGGTGTGAGTGTGCGCACACAATCACACAACCAGCGGCTTCAATCCCTTCTGAGCAGGTGAGAGCCGTGCAGATGCACTTCAGTGGCAGGAAAAATAAGCCCTTAATTACTACCCAGTCTGTCTCCCTCTTCCTCTGTTCCTCGCCTCCCCCTTTATCTTCCACTCCTCCATCGCACTGCACTGCGGTTGCGGCGCTTGCCTCAAGGCTGGTGATTGCGGCGCAGGGCTCCTCCGAGAGTCTTCCCTTGTTATTATCCTTAAACAAGCAATTACAGCCGAGTCCCTGAGTGGAGCAAAATAGAGAGGGCACACCCATAGAAAAGCTCTGGCTTCCTCAGACAAACGAATAGCAAAGATCTCCTGGGCAACTTTATTTCTTCACTCTACACCAGCACCGCAACGATGGAAGAAACACTATGGTGAGCATGGAAAAACATTGGGTGGCACAAAAGACAGCACAAGTTTAAATAGCAGCGATGAAAACAATACAAGCAGAGTTTCTATGTTTTGATATGACATGGTTATGAAACACATTCTTCTATTTTAAAAGGCATCACAGTCATTTTCCTGCCGTCTTGGTTTTTTGGGGAACAGTAAATTAGCAGGGAGTGCCTCAGGAGCGGCAGCTCCAGTTCAGATGTTCTGCAGCAGAGTCACTCGCTGGAGGTCTGGGAAGGCCCAAGCTTTTAATGCAGCCACTATAGCAAATCTGTGTTAGCTTAGATGAATGAGAGGTGATCCCAACAAACCAAATGCGGGACAAAAAGTATGTTTGTGTATCACATGCTACCATTTCTGAGATTACTTAGAAAAAATAGGCCTCATGCAAAAACCACTTGTACAAACAAAGCCAGATTTAAATTACTTTTCATATTTTCATTTTTTTTTCTTCAGTCACAAACATAATTTTGTCTAGATTAAGTCTAGATCTGTTGTAGGAGTCATGCAATTATACTACTTATGCTATTATTATATATATTTCATTACTTCAAATTTGAAGTAAAAAACCTAGATTCGAAAACATATGAAAAATTCTTGTGTAAGCCCTAACTTTAACTTAAGCCATAACAAATGCAACTATATAAAGTATAAAAGTAAGTTTACATTTTTAGTTCTCATTTTCTTGGTGTGATAAAGTGGAATTCTGGTTGTTTCGAAATGCATGTTTAATTTGCGCATACAAACTTTGATGGGAATTCAGAAAATTTGAAAGTTTCTGTAAATAAGATTCACACATGCTTGTGTATTTATTGGTGGTTTGTGCTGAGGGGTGTTTTTTGTGGTCATTTCTCAGTACCACTTAGCTCAGTTTCTACACCAACAATAGTCTCTGTTGCCTCCATTTTTGTGTATGGGTCAAGTTGGGTTTTTCAACCCTTCGTTCTGCACATCTACAGCTGCAACTGACCATTAGTTACAAAATGTAGTCGGTCATTGTCAAAAACCTTCAAGCTTCCACACAACCCATATTCCAATACAAATTTAATGGATGTACATGAGCATGTGAACTTTTGAAAAAAATCTTAAAATATTGCCGAAAAAAATTACATGAAAAAAGTTACGGCTGAGAAAGGAGTAAAGTTTGTATATGGATAAAAGGTAAATGTGAAAAAGTGTGATGGAAACAGTACATAAATGCTAAGTGAATGTAATAAATGTGTGTGCTTGTGTGAACTGATGACACGACTGCAACATTTGCTCATTTAACACCATACATGACAAACTGCAGAAACAAATGTCTAATAAACGTTACTGAGCTAAAAAAAAAATTGTCTCACTAATTTTAGGTTGTTTAGGAGTGAAATGCACCTATAAATTAACTTGAGCTGTAAATCTTGAGGTCACACATTCCTCCATACACCTAGTACATGGGTTGCATAACTATATATACATACACACATGAATTGTCAAGGTGGTGTAACCACCTTTAGATGCCATTTTGTTAATATTGCAAAAGAAGATCATGTGACAGGAAATTACATCATCAAGAAGGGCCTTTACTGATCTTACTCAACCTGTGTCAAGGTCAGTATCTGTCTTAAAAATCTGAGTTATTTGGACGTTTTATGACATGATGCTGTGTGCTGAAGTTTACATGTCAACTGGTATGACCCAAGGAAAATTGAAAATGACTAAAGAAAACAAAAAAACATATTAATTTGAAAAAATCTGTTGAAGATCTTTACAGTACATTCAAGGTCAAGGTTGTTGATAGGTGTCCATATTAATGCCTGAAAAAATTATTTGAAAATGAAATGTCAATTGGTGTAACCGGTTATACCAATTGACCCTTTAGTGAATGTTTCCATTTTAGGCCAAAATGGGTACATTTGTTAATTATAGACTTATGATTTTAAAAAAAGAAGTTTCATAAGCAGTGATACTCACTGATAAATGTGATAAAAGGCAGCTTTAAAAGAAAAGAAATTTGGCTTTTTACCAATACTTTTAGACTGATTAAATAATCAATTTAATTTATTTTCTAACCAAACATATTATTCTATTTATTGAAATGTCAATGTCATGTGTGTTATTTATTTATTTCAATCAATACATGCTTCAATATTTGTTATTTTCTGTCTTTCAAATAGATGCCACTTTCAAGTAGGGAAATTTGCCAGAGCAAATTATCTTTAAAAGATGTTGAAGGTGGTAAGAAAATATACACAAAGGCCTGCAGCCCGTCACCCAACCACTCCTACAACCACACACACATATGCATACACGTAAGCAGATGTTTGGACCATTGATTGATAATCAATATTAATTATTAACTTAATTGTATAATAATTATCAGTTCTGTGTCAAGACCGGCTCATGCAGCCTTGACAAAACAAGTGAACTCAGGGGAAATGCCAGCAAAGAAGAAGCGTTTATGAAGTAACTGGTACAACCGTCCAGGCATAAAAAAGTCGCGCATGCAATATTTCACTGCACCACTTAATGGTTATGTAATGTCACAATAAGGTTCATAATATTTTTTTTCCATCCATAGTTGCATTAAGTTTTGATTATTTTTGGAGAATCGGACCGCTGCATCAAGTCTTCATCACATTCCAAATTAGAGTCCGGACTTTATCCATGTGTGAAAATGATGTCGTATTGTCCCTGAACCATTCTGTCACAATCCTGATGATCCTGATTAATCCTGGCATTGTCCAATCTTTATGACGTTAAAGAAATGAGTGGCTACTTACTGCATCAGTTAGAGTTAAATAAACAGCCTGGACAAAAAAAAGTAACTGACTGGATTTACCTAAGCAAATAGTTCAGATCCGTCCGTGGGTATGTACTGCAGTGGTTCATAATGTTTCAGCTGGAACAGGTTATTACAGGTTATATACAGATTCAAGTGGTACCAAAAGTCCTCTCTTTTTGCAGCACTGCAGTGTAGACTCAACAAATCAAAGCAAACACCTTCAGAGCTCAGTTTTGTTACTGGGCGGATTTGCCTTCCCTCTACAGTTTCTGTTTCCTGGATTTTGCTGTGTGCTGTGGTCTGGCAAACATTAGTGCCAGTTCCACTATTGCCCCCTACAGTACAGCACATATTCCCTTTTCTCCTGTTTGCTTCCTTGAAGTTACATCACAGGCATTACCTCACTACACAGCACAGCCTAGCCTAAACACTCTGAATGTGATGTTGCCATAACAATGTGTTCCACTGGCTCTCAGCTCAGCTCAGCCTGTCCAGAGCCGAGGCAGTCCATCAGTCATAAAGCTGTAATGCCTCTCACCCGAGAGGCTGCAGGTCTACACCGCCAGCCCCCCCCCATTCTCCAGCTCTATCACCACAATGACGATGATTGTTTTTCATGAGGAAAGCCAGAGAGGGGAATGGATTAACCAGATGTGGTGTATTAAATAGACAAATGGTGCATGGGAAAGATCTATATAAAAATAACTGTGCAATTTAAAAACAAATGACTTCAGGGCTCAAGACTAAGAAAGCATTAGCTTTTAACGTATGACAAGTCCTCTTCATTTTGTAGATTCAAGAGGATGAGGGTTGAAATTCATTTTAGGAAGAAGTTGTGCTAAACTTTTATTCTAAGTAACTGCACAGAGGGCCTGTTCTCACGTCCAAGTTGTCACATTCTGCTGCTTGGACATTGCCGTCTGTTTTCACTATAACGTCAAATTTTCAACTCAGAGGGAATCAGTCAGAAACCAGCATAAGTCCTAAGACATCAGAAACGAACAACATGGATCAGATGAGGTGGTTATGGTGGTTATGGTGGAACAGCAAAGTTTGTCTACTTGTGTTTTCTCTCTTTCTCTTGGTTTAGCTGTTCCTCTGACCCTCTGTCTAATCCTAACAAAGTTGCTTGTAAACCTAACCAAAACATAACCATGCCATTGTTCAGATGTCTTTCACATTACTCTATGTAACAGAAAGTAGGACCTATGGCCCTATATCTCAGCAGCATGTTAATCAATAACAAGTTGAATTTGTGAGGTTGTCAGGTTCTGTCACTATTGTCAGATTCCTGTGGTCTTGAAGCAGGAGATCAATCTGCCAACCCAATAGAAATGGGTGAGCTTTCACTTGAGGATAACTCCACAAATTAAATGAAAGTCCATATATGACCTCCTATCAGTGCTCAATAGTAACTATGTTGACATCTCTAACCATTTCCATGCCATAAGCCATCAACATATGGCCCATTATAAGTAAAAGCACATTTTTCATACTTCAAAAACTTTTCAAAAATTTAAAAAATCTAAATTTCTGAAAACTGAACATAGTTTTTAGACATTGTCCCAAGGAAGCTACATTATTTTTTTAAAAATCAATCCAACCAGTAGTTTCAGAGAAGATTGAACCTTTACCATCCATGTAACTATATGGAAAACACTATCAATTCAATTCAATTTTATTTATAGAGCCCAATATCACAACAAAGTCACCTCACAGGGCGTTACAGAAATTGCTGAATTGATAAAAAAAAAAACAAACAATGAAAATAAGCATACAGTCACGTAATCAGTTAGTAAACAGTTGGTTACGCAAATGGATCAATGTCCCGGGCATCTCCTGTCCTTAGACCCTCCTTCTTGGCAAGGAAAAACTCCAAAAAACGCAGTGGGAAAAAGAGAAACCTCGGGAGAGAACGACAGTGAAGGAGAGATCCACTCCCATGGACGGACAGGCTGTAGATGTGACCAGGACTGACAGACATCCATTTGCTGATGTAGTTCCAGTCTGTAAGGATGCAGTAGGGTGGGGGCACTGTACATGAGAGGGGTACATCTAGTCAGATGAGGATGAGAAGGTCCATAGAGACAGGTGAGGGTAAGGGAGGAGGTCCATCCAGACAGGTGAGGGTGAGGAGGTCAGGGGTCACAGGTCAGGACAGGGCACAGATGGGTCACCTCTGGTCCCGTCATCATTACATCTCAAGTGGCCACATCTGAGACAGTAGTCACCCCCCAGAGGGGAGTTGGGAAAAGTAATGTTAATACTGACTGTAAATCTTATGTTCTTGGAATTGTCTGCCAACTGCTAGTTTATAAATGTATCAAGCACCTGTGACCTTTAGAACGACTCTTCAGGACTAGTTTCTCTTTCTAACCACAGGACTAGACATGAACGTTTTGGTCTCAGTCAGTTCCTTATTTCTGCTTATTGTATGCTGCTCCGTAGGACATGAACTCTCGATTCTAAGAATTCAACAGTCACAAGGTAGCTTAGAGATCATACATCCTGTCTGAGGTTGTCTCACTGAGCAGGTGTCTTAGCAACAGCATCATATGTCATATCAACCAATCACATGTAAGCTTAACGCAAACTCCTATAAAAGTCACTGACACCCTAGTGGGGTCAGAACTCACTGTTTAGAAGCTCTGTCTTACTGTTTGTTCTCAGTCCACGTAATAAATTCCTGACTTCTTCATCCTGAGAGTCCATCTCCATTCCAACATAAGAAAATTGCTGCCACAGTAACACAGGGTGAATGGCAGTGAACAGACTAAGTAAACTAAATATTGTAGATTATTAGTAGTGAAACAGATGATAGGACTCAGTGCACTGTACCTCCTCCAGCATTATTGCTCCTAGGGCAGCTTAGACTGAACTGTG
>JAPQRQ010000026.1:29773121-29785028 GCA_037367365.1 Apogon talboti | reverse complement strand
ATGGAGTGTAGAAGCAGGGACGAAAGAGTGGACATGACAGTATAGACTGGTACGATAAGACAATCTGATCAGTGGGCCTGTGTTGTCTAGACTGACATGATTACTGTATGCATTCCATTTGTGTTGTGACCTGAATGGGTTAAATTTCTGTTGAAGTTCAAATAAATAAAATCTTATGAAAAACTTGCTTTCATTTGTACATTTGTTGAATTTTTTCCGCCCATATCTTGAATATAGTACATTTTATTAAAAACAAACTAAAAACGAGTAGCACTGTCATTCATAAATGTGATCTAACAAAGCCAAAAGGCAAATATTAAACAGAAATGCTTATTATTAAAAATAATTTCTTGTAATTTGGATGAAGTAAACATCTGTTGAGTATTTTAACAAAAAATTGTTTGATTATGTTGAGTTAAAAACCCACAAATGCAGCGGGTCCACCAAACCACGAACACTGGCTGAGTAACCAAAATATGAACACCGTACAAGGGTTAAAATATTGTGACATTCAGTTTATTTTGCACATGAACATCCACTAGAAATGTCTGGAGTAAAGTATGTACTTTTCCCCCTCTGGGTAGGATGGCTTGCCTTATGTCTGGGGAATTCACACTGAGATAAATAAGCTGTATATTTCCTCAAAACACACAAATACACGAGTTCAGAGAACATCTAAAATGATTTTAAACAGCATCACAGCATAAATTTAAACTTTAGTTCACTACTGAGTCACTTCATCTTCTGCTGAGGACAGCATTATCATATAGCTTTCATTGCATAAAATGAAACTTTGATCTCTGCATTTAATATT
Source organism: Apogon talboti (assembly GCA_037367365.1). Lineage (NCBI taxonomy): Eukaryota > Metazoa > Chordata > Actinopteri > Kurtiformes > Apogonidae > Apogon > Apogon talboti. The sequence goes on along the minus strand of JAPQRQ010000026.1, from coordinate 29,784,214 downwards.
TAGGTTTTATTTATTAAATATTTAATACATTATTATAACCTTTATTTAACCAGGAAAAAGCTGATAGAGATTAAAAATCTCTTTTTCAAGAGTGTCCTGGCTAAGACAGCAACAGCAGCAGAAGTTCTACAAAATAGAAATCACAGCCATACATCCACACTAAAAATATACATAAAACACAATAAAAGTCAGTACTGAAACCATACATAAAAAGCTAAAATAAGATCATACATATAAAACACCACCATTATTTTAAAAGGTACTAAAAGTATAACAACAGTGTTCCTTAAAAGCATCTCAAAGCAGAACCTGATTCAATCAATTAGAAAAACATCTACATCCAGATTTATCCTTTTCCCATTCATTTAAAATGATTTTGAATGTATTAAAAGAGATCAATTCCTTTAGTTTTAACTCCTTCTGCAAGTTGTTCCAGGCAGTGGGAGCAGAACATTTAAAATCTTTCTTTCCCAGTTCTGTTCTGACTTTTGGAACTCGTAGAGATAACAGGTCCTGGGACCGGAGACTATAATTATTTAAGTCATTCCAACAGATGTAGACCAGCAAATGTGATGGAAGCAGACCAAAAATACATTTATACATAACACAATACCAGTGTTTCAGTCTGTGTGTAAAAAGATCCATCCATCCATCCAACTTGAGCGTATAAAAGACAATGATGAGTCTGTGCTCTGATGCCTGTAATAAACCTCAGGACACTATGATAAACAGTATCAAGGGCATTTAAACACTGAGACAACGCATTCATATAAATAATGTCCCCATAGTCCAGCACAGACATAAAAGTGGCAGCAACAAGTTTCTTCTTAGCCACAAAAGAAAGGCAAGATTTTATCCTGAAATAAAAACCCAATTTTAGTTTCAGTCTCCTTAAAAGTTGCTGTATGTGAGGGGTGAAAAACAGTGAGTCATCAGTAGGCCCTTTTGCACTGCAGGAACTTTTCCAGGAACTTTGAGCATTACCAGGAACTTTGAAAAACCCCGGTGCTCTCCATCCTAATTACCCAGGTAAAAAACTTCCCTTTGCCCCCTAATTTTCCCAGAAAAAGATCCTGGTCAGGAGGTAGTACTTTTCAAATTACCCAGAATTCTTAGGGGGCGGGGCTGTATGCTGGGGAATGCTGATTGGTGGACTACACTTCAGCGTTGAGCTTCTTGCTCAGCCGGCATTAAGCCACTGTTCAGCAGCAAACGTTCTTTTGTTTATTTTATTTCTGCCTTCGTCTTTTGAGATTGACAATAGCATTGTGTTAATTCGGAAAATATGGACCAGAAGAGGACCTACAAGATGTGGACGAACGACCAGGTCCAGGTTTTTTTGAGCATATTTGCGGAGGAGGAAATTCAGAAGCACTGCAGTAACTAAGGACTCAATGCTTGAAGCCATAAGGTAAGAAGCTTTTTTGTCATATTAACACAAGGCATCAAAACCCATGCACCAAGAAACAGCAATAGACCAGTGCACCGAAGGTAAACCACAGAAATATTCACTATTTAGTTCATTACATGCTGTAACAGTAGTCCGCAGCACACCAGCTGTTTAGTTAGCTAAAAGTCGGGTTAACCTAATGCTAATGCTAACTGGTCAACAGTCTGAAACACAAAACAAGTTTTTGTTTTGTGTTTCAATTTTTAATAAAAAGAATTCTAACTTAGTATCGTCTGTTCATTTACAAGGCATCAAAATATAAGTAGAGTATAAGTACTTTTTAAGCAATATGCAAGTAGAATTAAATGCAGGCATTTGAGTAAATCTGTCTGACTTTAGGGTTGAACCTGGACTATGTCTATAAAACAATAGAAATGAAAAAAGGACGTCCAAAGTTGGATGTGATTTAGTTTAATGACAGAAGTTTAAAATATATGTTCTACCATTTTTAAATAAAAATTAAGCATATTTCAATTGGAATAGACTGTCAGATGGTTAACTTCACCTAAAATGTATTCCAGATGGATTAAGTGATTTAACAACCAGCAAACCATTAAACCAAAACCGCCCACTTAAAGTACTGGGTCATTTTATGTTGCTAAAGCTTAGCTTCTAAATACATGTGCTTGCTACTTGGACTGGAGGTGTAGTGCTGTTTCTTTGACCACTCCTCCATACGTCATCAGCCTGATTTGAATAAATTACCTGGAGCTTGGGGTGCGGTGGAAACGCAAAGCACACAGATTACCAGGAATTCTTTTACCCAGGTAAATAAGTTCCTGGTAATAAAAGTTCCTGGTATTTTGGTGGAAAAGGGGCTAATTAAAATACCAAGATATCTGTACTCAGATACATGCTCAATTTGATGGCCGTGAATAGTGGTGATTAAGGGAACATCCTGTAGCTTTGAAAATAACACAAATTTTGTTTTTGATTAATTTAAAACCATAAAATCTTAACTGAACAACATTAAAAGTGTCTTGACGCTGTGATTCTGGCTTCGAAGTTTCTTCAGAACACTTGTTTTATAATAGTCAAGCTGCCAAGGTCTGTAATGTGTTGTTATCAATGTGCAGAAGTTCTTATATACAAAGAATATTGAATGTGGTGCACACTTCCACAAAATGGGAAAATGGAGGGGATGAGTCCATTCTGAGCTACTGCAGACACATGGTGGTGCAACGTGGTGGACTTGGCAAAGGTGACCTTCTCCCTTTGTACATATAAACCACTCACTCTTCAGTAACAAATACACAACAATTAATAAACAGCCTGGCCAATAAACAGAGACCCCACCTCACTTTAACAAAACCAATAGGTACGAGCCGTCTATTGGATAATTACTGCTAGCTAATGTTTAAGAGGTAACCCCGATACCATGGGTATGAGGGTATATCCCTAGGTGGTGGGATATGGTGGATAAACAATTATAAATCAAAACCTGCTCCCTTGATATCTGTGGGAGGACGTACATGCAACTATAAATAAGCATTAGTTTAATGGCTACAAAAATTAATAAAAAAAATAACATCTAATAAAAATACAGGTTAGTGAGCATATGCACAGCTAAAAGTTTCAGGCCATACTGTAAAACTGCATTGTGTGCTGTTCCTTTAAGGGCTGACTCTGTAAGTGTGATTTAAATTTTGAATGCAGTGAGCCAGCGCTGCAAGTAAAAAGTCTCATGAATAAGTGTGGAAAGACATCCTCTGCCTGTTACTGAGGCGGGAGTGAGTGGAATATTCAGCACTCTCAGTATGAAGCTTGTTCTTAGCTGCAGTGACGGATGCGTGGACCCCTCCCCTGTCCCCAGGCTGACCCTGTTTGGAAGCCAATCTTTTGGGTGGGAGAGAGGGCTCATAGCTCTGGGCACATACTGCATCAACAACTCCCTCTCTGTTTACCTGTGAACTTGAACTCCATTCACAAACTGGTCTGTGCACTATGTGTGTAAGTGCAAGTGTTCACATGCATTCCAACATACAGGACTTTATGATTATCTGTCTGTCAACACGCTGGACTATGTGCCTGCCAGAGCCTGAAGGTGTCAGCATTTGATATAGATGCTTCAACAGATAACTCGATTATGTTCATTTTGCCGTTTTCTGATACTAAGTTAGTGATTCTTTTTTCTGGCAAAGTTAGTAAGGTGTGTGGTTTACCTTGCTAAAGATAAAGAGGAGTACCATTTACCACTACTACATTGTACTACACCATTAACTCTGAACTCTTCATAGGCTTTCCTGGAAATGACAAATAACTTTGAGAAACTCACATCTGTGACAGAAGCTACTAGCTAACACCTATAGCATAACAAAACTACACATGGAAAACACGGTTGATCACTGCACCGTATTATGCATCATCGATGCTATCTATGATGGTGAAAGAAACTTTCAGACATTTTTAACACATTCTTGTGTGAAAGAAAAGGTTGATTGACATCATTACAAACATGACATGTAAGCATACAATGCAAAACACAAATACTACTAAGTAATCATAGAACCACTTTGTGATGTCCTTTTAAGGTTTTTCTCAATTCAATGACATCACCCAGCCACTTTATGAAGATGAATGGACACAACATCTCAGCTTGACTGAATGTCTTACATTTTGCCAAGTGTTCATTTGGACTCAAGGATCAACTGAAATGATTGTGTTGGCCAAAGGTCAAGGTCTCTTCTTACAGTTCTAGACATAACGGTCCAGTTCTGGACATAACTGAAGTATTTACATGGCAACAATAAGGAAAATTTCAGAAAAATATGAAATAGGACAACATTAGGACAACATTTCTTATCCAAAAGGTTAAAGGTCAGCTTCACTCTTGTGTATGACATAACAGAGTTATTTTTGTAACTTCTAGGAGAGAAACTTGAAGTTCTACATTTACCTGGACTCTCTTGTTATGCAGCTTTACCAGGCTGTAAGTAACACTTTAGATCTTTTGACAGGGAGGACTTTGAACTACAACTTGGTGATAATGTAGAATAATACCATCTAACTGCATGAGTTGTGTGTTGGCATGAATGTTGTTTCAGCACATGGTACACTACAATGCTGTACAAAAACATACAAAACATTTGTCATAAATGCAACTTGTAGAGCCCTCAGCATTCCTAGTGTCCAAATGTGTGTCATCTCATATCTGACACACACAAGATGGCTGCTCTACATACAGTATTTAATAAACCAAAAGAGCAGTACTTAAATCCATGACAGCAAAAACATATCTCTTTAATAACAAGTAATTTATCAACACCTGAGGTTGAAAACAATGTACAATCAGTATTCTGACATTAGAAAATAATGTCAGATAGTAAAAATAGTATGGTAATTTTAAGGACTATTACATTAAATTTCTGCAGAAAATCACAGGGCTCTAATAATAGTTCTTCTCAAGGGTAGTTGCTATCTTTCTTTTCTGTCTAGAGTTGTGTTTGAGAGACACGTAGCAGAATAAATCTGAGTGTTTAACACCAGCAGTTTGCCTCTCAGTTAGCTGTTGCTAACTGTTATCAGCTTGCTGTAGCTTGTGTAGACAGAGTGGTGTCTTGGTGACTCCTCAGATTTGTTGAGACTCATTTTAACAAAACTGAGAGGAAGCAGAGACACACCACCATATGCATCAATGAGGCCACATGGGGCCAGTGTCCCAGCATCCCCTAGGGACTAGCCAGCAGTACAATGACAGTGTAGAGCTGCAGGTAGCCAAGCACGTTAACAGTAGAAACATAAGAAGAGTTCATTTTAAAAGACCTCACATTGTCTGGGTATATGCTCACTGTTATAAATGCACAAGTGTGTAGGTTTTGCAGGAAAGTTACAAGAACATGATATGTATACATGTGAGTGAACTTCCCTTGTAGCAAAAGACACATTCAGTCTGTGTAGTTGGTTATAGGGCAACAACTAATGATAAAAGGATATTTTATATATTTTGTATGTCATTTTTTTTTCAATTAATCAATTACTAATAATCATTTAGTGTGTTCAGCGTTTCTTAGACTCTATAGGGTGAACTCCTCAAATTCTTTGTTTGAGCCACAGTCAGATTCAAACTGATACTCATCTCTCTGTCTCATGTTTGATTAATTTGATAGTCAACTAAACAGTTAAATCACTGTGCTCAAGTTTGTTACACACCTCTGTTTACCCATTTCTAAAAAGCTTCTCATCTTGTTCTGTGTTTTGAGCATTATGATTCTGATTAGCAATATGAGAATGCCCTTGCTTTTCTATAATTCTATTTTTTGAGAAATAGAACCACTAGCTTCACCATTACAAGATGAAGTCTTCTTTGTAAACTGATGAACCTGTAAATTTTCACAACCACACTGTATATACACATAACTGTTCCAATACAATCAAGTCTGTATTTCCTTTTGACAAAGACTTAAATAATATTCTATCACAATTTAGAGACAGAAAATGCCTTTTGTAAAGTGAATTACACCAATGAAACAACCTTTGACTGTAACTGTTTCCATTTCAGACCTAACCCCCACCCGTCCAACACAACTGCGTACACTGTAATTCTGTGTTTATTATTAGGCCCGCAGCATGTTTCCTTTTATACCTCCATAAACATTTGTAGAAGACCACCAAAACACAAGTTTACTGGTCATGGCTGCACATGCAGAAAAAAAGAAAAACTCTCCCTTCATGTATGCCCTCAGCTCTACACACACATACACACAGGACTGTATAGATTGTTCTGAACACATGTACACAGACTGCAGCATTCCTTAGGATACTTCCCGAAACACTTTCCATACAGGTTCTCTATACTGTATGTGTTTGTGTGGACACACATACAGTGCATCTACAGTAAATGTCAAAGCTACAGAATATTGTTGAGATGTGTCCTGATAACAAGCAAAGATGTTTTCCTCATTAATGTAAAGCTGTAGAAATGCAGACACATATAAAATAGAGCGAGTGATGGGCAGGTAGTTCAACCTTGTGGAACTTTCTGAGGGACTACACAATATTTTCAACCATTGTCTATGGCCCACACACTGAGAGAATGTCACACATTTAGATTCTGATGGAATACATGTATCCAAGTAGATTAACATCCAAATGTGTCAGAAGTTTTAACTGAATTTTCAGAATATTAGCCATAGAGAATGCACATGCTATCCACTGCTGTTTTGTGAATATTATTATCTGGGTTGTTAGTTTCTTTTGAAGAAGGTACAGATTAACTTGTTACTCTGATGGAACTATCACTTCATTAATTAGTGGATCTTTCATTTATTTTATATTTATATTCAGTTACTTTTGATTAGTTTTCAAAAATGTTTTCAATAAAACTTAGAAGTCAAGCACTTATTCTCATTCTGATGTCACACTGCCATCTAGTACTATGTAGTAATATTTAAATAAGATCTTTTATGATAAATCACATTTAGGTTTTGTGCATGTTGTGGAGATAAAATGAAACTAAAAATATACATCTCCCCACCTACTGGTAAGCTGCACATGCAGAATCTTAGAGCTTGGAAGCAGGCTGAGCTCTGTGTAAGTGAACATGCGCGTCTGTTGGCGGCTGCTGCCATGGTGGTAAGGGTTTTGTCTGGTCTGGGCAGCGAGGGGTTAAGCTGGCGGCGGCTGGTGTGTTCGCAGCAGGAAGGCAGTGGCCGAGTCTGGGCCAGCCTCCAAACAGATGTTGGTTTGTTTCAGGGCTGTGGTTAAATAGTTGGATGGTGTTCCAGCACACAGGGGAGAGAGGAGGGGATTAGAGCTGTGAGGACTGCAGCTGCACAGACAGAAAGAGGAGGAGGAGGAGGAATGGACTCACACAAGGACTGCAACACAATGATACAGCACGGAATTAAAAAGATGGTTGGCTGTGTGACCTTCAGTCCTTCATCATCGTATTTTAAACCACCGGCAGACACACAAATTATTCATACTTACTGATAATGGAGAATATATGCTGGCTTTTTATTCTATCATTTTCCTTACCAAACGTATTTTAGTTTCAGAATGCATGTTGGAGAAAGAAATCAGGTCTTTAGGCTTAATATTTATTCCGAGTCTCTGCAGGGACAGAATGCGTACCTTATCTCTGCACAAGTTGGTGCACTGCTGTACGTTGCTTATATGAAAGTGACCACTAAGCAGTGACCTCCAGGCCAGAAAAATGTGCAAGTGTCAAAATTTGCAGGTTCTTGAATGTCCACTTGAGGCTCCAAAAGCAAGACAATCCCCATAGACCCTCAAATCAACATGTCCAACTTTACAGCAGAAATAAACAGCTTTTCAGCCCAGTAGGAAAAACTCACCCTTTTACATTATATAAGGTTTAAAGTAATTAATTTACAGCTGGATGGCAGATGATTAAGACAGACTTCTGCATAAAGTATTCTCCAGCACATCCAAAACATTCTCAATGGGATTTAAATCTGGACTGTTTGGTGGCCAGTCCGCATGTTAAAATGATGTCTAATGTCTCCTAAACCACTCAGACAATTTGAGCTTGATGAACCCTGGCATTGTAATCTTGGAATACGCTTGTGTCATCAGGGAAGAAAATAATTATGCATCATTTTCAGACACATAATTTTGCTGATCAAGACCTGAGCAGCTGAAGTAACCCCAGATCATAACACTGCATAGAGGCTTGTACTATAGGCACTAGGCATGATGGGTAAAGACTGACCCTATGAAACAGGATCAGTCTGGACTCATCAGACCACATGATCTTTTTTCCACTGCTCCACAGTCCAGTATTTACGCTCTATCAAACTGATGCTTGTTAAAGAAATGACAAGTAAATCACTGTAGTTATTGTGGTTTCCAGGTGAAACCTATCTATCTCTACAGTAACTATCCAATTGAAAAATCTGAACTATTTGTTTGGTTAGGCTGTGAGGCAGAAATTACTTGTCAATATATGTAGATGGCTAAATTAAAAATCCAGAGGTTCCATAACTATCAAGCACACATCTTTCATTCCCAAATTTTCAGGTTGTTACATTAGAAGATATAGACAGGTCATAAATTAAAAGGAAAAACAGCAATATAACATGTATGTAAGCTTCAGTGTACCTTGGTATTTATCCTGATGAAACAGCATTCTTCCAAAAGATATTCCAGCATTTGACGTTTTCATGGTGTAGGTGGAGAGCGCCATCCAGTACATTGGTCCAATATCACTAGATGTTGACTTGGTGAAGATCAGGTGACAGACAATAACCAGCGTCGTCCACATTAAAAAATATATGTTCAAAGTCAACACAAAGACATAACTAGAAACTTGATAAAGGTATCTCCAAATCTACAGCTCTATTTGTCAAATAGATGCAGTGAAGATGTGGACTGAGCAAAAACATACTGGCAAGACAGATCTACATTGTTATCTGTTAGCGGTGAAGTCAAAGGACAAATATTTTAAATGATTCTTTATGATAATCCACATTTTAAATTTTTTAATTTTCTTTTCTTCTTTTTTTTTTACTTGTGCTCCATACTTAAAGCTGTAGGGTTTTTTTTTGCTTCAAATTAGCTCAGAACAAAGAAACAAACAATAAAATTTGTAACATCTTACAAAGCTCCCCTGTGCAACATTTTCTGCTAATTCAGACAAAAGCAATGCTGCAAGATATTGTATGTTTCAAACTTGCAAAGAAAACACAAATTATTGAGACAGGACTTAACGGGAAAACAGCTGTTGATGACATCATGCTTTATGGTAACAGGTGAGCTGAATCACTAGCAATTTTCACCTGCTAAGTTCTAAAATCGTTTTGCCTCATCAAAAATCTTTGGTCTGAAGTGGATTTAGAAGAGGAAAAATGAAAAAAAAAAGAAAGCAAAGGAGTCAAACAGTACAACTAATTGTAGCTGAAGAAGACAGACAGAGAGAACAGAGTGCAGGGGACTGTGATTCTGAAATCATCCAGAATCATTCATTCATCTTTTTCTTCTTTTTTTAAATAAAAATAAAAAATTGTAAATATTCTCCAAAAAGAATATGTGGTCTCAGGGAGGAGGAGGAGGAGAGAGCGAGGACAGGAAAACTCCACCAGTTTTTTTCTTTTTTTTTCTTTTTTTTTTTTTTTGCATAAATAGCACTTTGAAGTCAGGAATGGGGAGATGGAAGGAGGAGAGGGAGGGGTTGGAGGAGGAGGAGAAGAAGAAGGGGGAGAGAGTGGCTGTGGATATGAAAGAAGCACCGTGTCAAAACTTTTTCAAGTGCAGCTCAAGTTAAATATGCCTGGTTGGCCCTTGGGGGCCCCCGGCTGTACTCGCAGAGCTTAGTATTTCACCTCCTTCCACCGCTCACCTTCTCTCTGCAGCCCACCCTCCATTAAAACAGCACATACTGGCTTAGCCTATAGCTTTAGCTCATACATAGGCCTTGATCTCTTTAGAAAGCAAGCGTGAGAGCTGCATTTTGAAGTGGATTAGTCCCCATAGTATCGCTCAAACTCTTTTTAAGTCCAGAGTGTGTATGGTTAAAGCCAATTAGCTCTCAGGTCCAGTTTTTATTCTGTCTTAAAGATCTTGGTGGATGGCATCTGATTCAGCAGATGGATGAACTTGAGAGCAGTGAAGAGTTTAGAAAACCTATGGAAAACCTACCTGCTCATCAGCGTCATGTCATAAGTCAATCAAACGGGTCATATTTATGCAGATAGTCAATTTGTATCACTGCCAGAAAAATTTACCGACAGACAGTTCTGCTATAGTTGCAGTCATGAAGTTGCACTAACAAGCTCAAGTTTAACAGTGCTTATTACAGTACCGACAATAAATCATCTGAAATACATCAGCCCAAGGGCGTCCCTTTTGACTTGATCTTCCTCCATACGCTCTTAGGAACCTTCTGACCCTGGTTGTGGTCAAACACCGTCTGTGGAGGCGACTGTGGCTCAGTTGGTAGAGCGGGTCGTCCAGTGACCGAAGGTTCAAATCCTGGCTCCAACAGTCCACATGTCGAAGTGAACCCTAAATTGCTCCCAGTGGAGCCTGGCAGCGCCTTGCATGGCAGCAGTCACCACACTGGTGTGTGAATGGGTGAATGTGTGCAGTGTAAAGCATTTTGGGCACCATTACAGTGCAAAAAAAAAGCGCTATTTAAGTATTTACCATTTACCAGGTCTGCTAGTACCAGAGATGGAAGTAAGTCACACATGTGCAACTCCTGACTCATTTTTGTTAGAGCTGAAGCAAGTCACAAGTCAAGTCATAGGAATATAATGAGCTGGAGGACATCTGTCTTAAATTGCTGGACTTTTACTGCAACAAATATTTCAATATGTCGCAAAAACCATTGCATCAAAGAATGAACTTGAACAACTATGACTTCTATGTCCATTACTCCTTCAAAGAGGCCTCACTCTTTTATGTGAGAACAAACTTAAATGTAACTTAGTGTTTGTGTCATGATTAAGTGTGTGTGTGTGAGAGTGTGAGAGAGACGGAATATGTTTACAGTGGAGTGTGTGTGCATGTGTGTCAGACAGAGAAATAGAAACAATGAAATTAGGCCTAGTATTTGTGAATGTGTGTGTGTGTGTGTGTGTGAGAGAGAGAGAGAGAGAGAGAGAGCATGAGTCAGAGAGAGATATAGAAACAAATTAGGCCTGTCATTTGTAAATGAACCCCCCCCCCAAGAATTATTCAC
>JAPQRQ010000026.1:29759629-29770127 GCA_037367365.1 Apogon talboti | reverse complement strand
GACATTATATTGCACATAATTTGGTAATAAATTAATTTAAGCAACAAATAAATCTGGGGGACGACTTGGGAACCAAAAGAGCCGGTTCTTTTTGGTGAGCCAAGCCAAAAGACCTAATCTTCCCAGCACTAATATCTAGCTAATAATATTGTCAAATCTTGCAGGATTGCAGTAGAGTCTCTCAGGAAGTCTTTCTCTTTTGGAAAGTTTTGTTCTTTAATTTATATTCCTACATTGACAATACACTACATCAGTGGCAGACCTAACTAAATACAGCCTTCACTTCACTTCACTCATGGTGCCATTTCCACACACCAGTTCAACCAATCAGAGTGCACATATAGTGATGACAACAGTTTGGCTAACATGAATACATGTCCATAACACCTCCCCATGGCTCCCATAGAACAGACCGCTACAATATATGCACAGCCTGGCCAAAGTTGTCCCCACTCTAAAATTTCATTGGGCTGACAAAAAAAGGTATTGAGGTCTACAAGTACACTTTCTGTTTGTTTTTAGAGAACTTTCTTATTGTCTTACACCAGGATACAGGTTTAATGTATGTGGAAAGTAACTTAAGATTATGTAATGTCACAACGTCTATCATTGTATGGGCACATAACATGGCTGGACCAACACCTGACTAAGCGAAGCAACCCCAGATCATACCACTGCCCCCACAGACTTGTACTGTAGACACTAGGCATGATGGGTAATCACCTCATCCACCTCTGGTCTCTCCCTAATGCGCCCCCCTTTTTTCTGGCACAGGGCCAATCTGCACTCATCAAACCACAACTTTTTTCTATTGAAACACAGTTCAGTCTTTATGCTCTCTATCAAACTAGTGGTTGTTTCAGCAATAAGAAGCTACTCACTGCATCAGTTAGGGTGAAAGAACTTGTAAATGAAAGTTATCAATTTCTGCAGTAATTATCCACTGGAAGAATCTGAACTATTTAAACTATTTGAGTTAAATCCAGACAGCAAGTGTTGTTTTATCTAGGCTGCGTACACAGCATACTACATCTATTTAGCCGTTGATCTATGGATCTGCTCTCTGCCAAATTGAGCCCTGCAAATTTCTTTTACCTTGATCTCCTCACCATTCAGAAATTTAATGCAAGCTCATGAGCTTGCACATTTCATACTTATTTCAACTGTTAAAGTTCCATTTGTAATATTTAAAGTAATACCACGGAACTTTTGCTCGCAGGGTCCCCCTAAAGTTAAGAAATGCTATTGTCTGTAATAACTGTTGTAAAATCTCTATCTCTGTAATACTTGGTAATACATTTGTTGGTGTATTGATGCCAGTAAACTTCCTGAGGCAAGACAGGAGACATACTGATAGAAATTTGCTAGGGTCTTTGTCAGTAAGACATGATTGAAATCACCCAATATAAAGTTCGGAGCCTCCGGTGAGATAGTCTGTAATGTCTGTACAACATCAAATACAGTGCAGAAGGCAGAATCGGCATTAGGGTAAATGTACAGTTATAAAAAGCTGAGTGAACTGAGGGCAGATAAAATGGGCGCAATGACACCGACAAAAGTTCGGCAGTGTGAAGTTGGTTCCCAATTTGGAACTCGGCGCACAGCTTGGCCCACAGCTGGGGCTGTATTCAGCGCACAGCCAGGGCACAGCTCGACGCACATCCATGACTGTGCAGCACCCTGCATGTGAGTCTGTTCATTCAATACCCTGTGACACTACTTTAAGCTTTTTTACATTAAGCGTTTTAGACTGTCCTGAACTAGGAGCTGATGGAAGCCTTAAACCAACTTCACACTGCCCAAAAGTTCAATGTCTGTGTACAGATTTGTTCTCTGATAATAACAAAGCTGCAGTATCATTCATTAATATACAGACATACCCCACCCAGTTTTGCCCAATACTTCAGTGTTGCATTCTAGTCGGGAGGGGGTCATCAAAGGCGAGATTGGAGTTTTAGTCCTGTTCAGTGAGCCTTGTCTCAGTGAAAGCCATGACACAACAGTCCTTAAAATCCCTTCGGAAGCAAACGTTCTCCTGGACCCTGTATCCTTTATTCCTTAAAAATGAATATAAAAACTCAAAAGCCACGACGCCAAACTCCTTATTGCTGTGTGCATGCGCCCATCAATACATGACGTATCAGTGACGTATGCCGTAAAGCAGTCAAATTTTGTAGTTCTTTTTGTGTACGGGTTCGTATCCAAAACCAGAAGTTGCATAGTGTTAGTGCAGGCAATACAGACGCTCTGGAGCGATGACGTGTAATTAAACCTATTGTGAGTTGTTGTACCACCAAAATAACCTTTAAAATATAGTTTGAAGGCAGAAAAAGTCCAGTGTTGCTTTAAGGAATCCATTGGTGAAGCTACATGAGTAAAGTGAATACTCCTGACTAGTGTTTGGTCTGTTACTTATGGACTAAGCTGTACCACACTCAAATACAGTAGGTAATGACATGGAATTCACCATAATACCACATGCTCCCTGCTGGAAAAAAAAAAAATCTGTTGTTTCCTAATATAGCAACATTGCAGAGTCCATGGATGAGGACCTCCAACCTCTATAGATATAAAAGACTCATTCTAAGTTGATGACAACATATCACTATTCTCAGGTGTTTAGAACCAAACGAAAGGTTGTTATGAATATTAAATTCCATTTCTGCAATTAGATTCCCCCAAATCTTACACAACCTTTAAATCATCAAGTGTACGTGTTTCAAACTGTGTGTATGACACTCAGTTCACAGCACATCAAGGCCGTTACATGGAAACTACACAGTGTTTCAGGATGCCTTAGGGTGAAGCAACTCCTCCTGTGTGAAGTCAGGTCAGATTCTGGCTGTCTATCCTCCACCACACATTGCCCACATTGTTAGACACATCTGTAAAACACAGATGGTTTTGACCCAGACTCACAGCAACTGTAGTCAAATCAGGAAATCAAAGTAGTATGATGGTGATGTACTTGATGCCTGTTCTTGTTTTGTACGGATGTGGTCTCTGGAGACTGAGCCAGAGGCTGGAACAGGAAGGTAGCCTGCCAGGTCAGATGTTGAGTCAGCCTTCAGAACAATACTGCCCCATAGACAACTGTTTCCTCACTATGTTGCAAAAGCACTGGAGTGAGGTACCTTGTGCAAACAGCCACGAACACTTCTGGGTGAAATAACCTAATGTTTAACTCTTCACTTAACCTGCCGAAGTAGGAGCTGGGTGCGGTTTGAAACTTCACAACAGTATCAGGTAATAAATTCATTATTCACAAACATGATATTGCTCAGGCTTTCCTGAAGTCTGTTCAGTTTATGGTACCTAGTATCTTTATTGAGTATTGGGAAAAGTGTTAATCATGAGTGTTAAATTACTCTCTGGTAACTTATTTGAGAGCTGTCATGACACAAAAAAGGTATTGAGATCTACAAGTGTAGTTTTTGTTTGTTTTTAAAGAACCCTTGTCTTACTTATACCAGGATACAGGTTTAATATATGCTGAACAGGAAATTAACTTTTTTGTGTCTTTCTTTTTACCTGTTTTTGGTTGGTGGGCAGTTTATTCAGTTCTTTTACATTTCATTTCAATCAATCAATTAGGTCTCTCACCTCCACTGTCATTCCACAATATCTGGGTTGTTTGGCTAGTTCCTGGGTGGTGCTAAGCACCGGATTCTGGTCACACTGCTTTTATAAAATAGCACCAGGAAAGAAGTTGTGTTGGTGGAAAGACTTACCTTTAACAAACCTTTCAAAATTTCACATAGCAGGGGAGATTAAAAAGAAAAGAGGCACAGATAGCAGAAGGAAGGAGAATGACCTACCTGAAACTGTGCAATGTAAATGTCCACCTTTACGTGAGGATTGTACATCTAGCAAGCGAGACTATGGGCTTTATGGACAGCCCCACTACTTCCTGACCTTAAAGCAGCTCCTTTATTTCCTGTCTTTCAGTATTGGACACACACTGATTAATCCAGGTGTGCCTGACCACAGTAGTCACAACAAGAAGTAGCAGGTACACCTGGTTTAATCAGTGTGTCCAGTAATGAAAGACAGGAAATAAAGGAGCTGCTTTAAGTTCAGGAGGTAGTGGGGCTGTCCATAAAGCCCATTAAACATGATTATTTCTGCTATTAGGTTGGAGAGTTTAGCCTGAAGGTTTATGGGAACTATCTCAGATTTGGAGTCAGCTTCAAGTGGACATTCAAGTAACTGCAGTTTAGGAAACTTCAGTGTATGCTTCATTTTGTCATTTGTCAGAGCTGCTTTCACTTATGACCCTCTATATAGTTCTGATTATGTCCTATGAGCACGTAAATATGTAGCTTATTGGATGAGCGTCCATGTAAACACTTACATTCATGATCAACATGATCATGTTTTCAGACTCAAGAATATCATTTATGTAAGTACAGCTACTGAAGGCACCCAGACACATTCCAGGTACCTTGATAAGTTATGTTTTCTGTATCACTGATATACTCAGGATTTTCCATATGAAAAATAAAGATGAAAATTAATAAAAACAAAATTGTGGTGGTCCAGACATTAATACACAGACTCTAATCCTTGAGAGCCTAGGTTGAGACCAATGAAGACACCCCAGAAGGTCTCTCTAAATATGACGTGACTTGCATACTTGTGATAACTATGAGAATGTTTCATAATGACCAGGAGCTATGTTTTTGTTTTGTCTTTAGCAAGAGCAGCTGCTTACACTGAAGGAAACGTAAATCCATGCATCTTTTTTCTGTCCAAGATTTTGTGTTGTGGTACACACAGAGGTCATATGATTTATTGACATCTATAAATGACTAATTAGAGCAGCTTTAATGATGTAGGATTTGTGTGTGGTTTTGATTGCATAGTTCCTCATGGTTACAAGATGTGTTGAGCAGGGGTTCCCAAACTTCTCCATGCCAAGGCCCCCCAAGCAGCATTAGCATCTGGCTGGGGGCCCCTTTGCAAACCCATCGACAATAGTACAAAACATATTAAGAAACATTGATTTTTACAGTCATTTTTCTTACTTTTATTCACTATTCTATAATTATTTCATTTGTTTAGCATAAGAATATTATTAACTAACATGTTTCCACACTGTATATTCACAATAAAATGTTTTGTTTTGCATTTTTTTCTCATCTTTCCTCCAATTTTCTGAGGCCCCCCTAGTGTCTCCCGGAGGCCCCCCAGGGGGCAGCGGCCCCCACTTTGAAAACCATGGGTGTAAAGGGTAGAGGCTGGGCTC
The DNA here is from genome assembly GCA_037367365.1 of Apogon talboti. Classification (NCBI taxonomy): domain Eukaryota; kingdom Metazoa; phylum Chordata; class Actinopteri; order Kurtiformes; family Apogonidae; genus Apogon; species Apogon talboti. Next base: position 29,764,879 of record JAPQRQ010000026.1, on the reverse strand, counting down.
ATGTTGCAGTAAGAGGGAACAGGGCGAGCTTCCTTCTGAGCTGGGATTGGTAGAGTTGAAAGGGAATGCTGCCTGCCGGCGTGTTTTTGTTTCAGCTGCTCTTTGTTACAGCAAGGGCCTTATTTCACAATTGAATGCTAGAATAAAAAAGAAAAGAAAGAAAAAAGGGAGCATGAGAGACAATACACAGAAGTAGATCAGATAAGGAACAGTATGCGCGGATTGGTCCTCTTGTCCTCACAGGTTATTTATAGTAAGCCACTGTATGTGTCCTTTTCTTCGATCAAGGAAAAGGTATTTGTCATTCACTGTCAGATTCTGGCAGCTCACTGCTATGGTTACTGTTCATCAGAGGTAACAAAAATCCACACATTGTTTACTCTAGAAGTACAGATACTTGTGTTAAAAGACACTGTAATGAAATTAAAAGCACTGATCCTTCCAGGCTCTGAAATGTTTTTAAAGTTTGCCCTATGAGGGGTATTTATAGCAACTGTTATCTGAAATTAATGGAACCTTAAGTCATATTAATATAAGTTGAAACTATTAACCTGTTCCTCAGCTTTGTCCTGTACATTATTTTTGTCATATTTGCTTGTGTGTGATCTGTCTTATGTGTTGTTATTCCACCCATGTAAACTATAATCAGTCTTGATGTTGTTATGCAAAGCAATCATAAAGGGTAATTCATCTCAAATGCATTACAAGCAACAAGCCTGTTTTGTATATACAAGGAGTAGAAAGTACAGATATTTATGTTACAATGTAGGGAGTAACAATAAAAACTTGCAAGAAAAATACTAAACTCCACTGAAGTGCAGTAAAACAATATTTGTTATCTCCCAAGCATTTCATTTTAATATTGAAACATTTCCAAGGGGTAAGAAGACATAAAAGTACTGATTCTGCAAAAACTAATACAAAAATACAGTATATTGGTTTTATCTATATGGTAACATCCACTAGGTTGAAGTTGACCCATGTAAAGATTAAGGTTGCATTTCAGCCATGTTTGAATTGATATACTTCAGGTTTGGTTACTTTGACAGGATGTATCAAGTTGAATGGTGACCGAAGGTTGTCAGCGGACCTGACTGCAGTGACTAGCAGATGATCAAGAATAACTTCTCCAATTTCTGAGGAGCTGGACAAGATATCTGACTTTCCAACATTGACACTGACAGGGACAGGCAATCAACTTTAATGACAAATGTGAATAATGTGGCTTATTTTAATGTTAAAATTGGCATTTGTTAAAACAAGAATATGTGGCTATGACATCGTATCAGCATTTAGCATCCATCCATAGATCCATCCATCCATCCATAGATCCATCCATCCATCCATCCACTTCCATTTATCTGGGTCTGGGTTGCAGGGGCACCAGCCTAAGTAGAGAAGCCTACTTCCTACTCCCCAGCCACCTGCTTCAGCTCTTCCATGCAATACAAATGAAACAACTTTCAAAAGGACTTGAGGGGACTGGCTAGAATGGTCAAGATAGATGCTTCGAGTTTGGGCACTTAGCCTCATGAAAGTGTTGTCAACTAAAGGAATGGTGTCATGGATAGTGGTTAGGTGACCCTTCTTGCAGGCTCCACAGGGCTTAGTTAATGTGAACGTGTCCGACAACACTTCCGGAACTCATTATTCTATTCATGTCCAAAACACTATTTCAAGTATATTGAACTTGAAGAACTCAGCAGAATGGATGAGAAAGTCCATTTTCTATTGCAAAATAGAAAATAAGGAAGGAATTTTGTTCTGTTTCTTAGCTGTCTCGGGACATGAGAGGTCCTCTGCTTAGGATTGTGACTTCTTTGTTAGAGACATAGTGGTCAGCTTTCCTTTGGTACTGGTTTGGGTTTGTTCTTGACCGTCTGTTTTCTTTGTCATTCAGCAGAAGTAATCCTGCTTTCACGTGATGGTAAATACTAGTTACGAACTTGAAAATTGGATATGAACACCCCCTGTCGTATTTTCCACAGGAGAACTGGGTAAAATTTTGATCCACGTGCTGCCAAGATGAAAATGACCTTTGAACTTTTCAACATGGCAGAGATCAACGAGGGATTGATTCTGAATGATAAACAATGCTTTCATTAATGTTCTGCTGATGTTAGCTGATGATTTTACACATTTATAGTATACACAGTTTGCAAAAAAAATTTATATATATTAGTAGGTGAAATAACATGTCCAAAACCAAGTAGCAGGTCATGAGAAATTGTGTGTCAGCCACTTTTCATTTTGCTATGACAACAAAAGCACTTGAACACTTGTGCGGAATTTCAAATTCACTAGTGGAAAGGGTCATCATCCCAATATCGCATGAAGTCAGCATAAGAACAGCTCTCTGCGATATATGATGTCATGAGCCTTGGTCTGCAGATACATGGAGAAGTCCTCAGGTTGTAAGACTGTCTAACTCTTTTCCATGGGACACCCCTTTTGCATGCAATGTTCAACAAAGCAATCACGGTAAGTCCCAGGTGATTTAACTTCTAAAAAGACACAAATCAGAGAAAGCATTTCAAGCAAAAATACTAATTAATAATCACCGGTAATCAGTTTCAGGTATTCAATTTTTAGGAGGATGAGTAAGTACCATCTGCTATTTTATCAACTGAGGTTGCAGGAATGGCCCAAGTAAAATCAGTATTTAATCACTGTCTACATGTCTAACAACAGAAAATAAGCCAATTCCAAAGTGTCCTGCTGCATCCAATGGATCTGAAACCAAGCACAGTGAAAACAAGGCAATATCAAGTTAGTTGAGATAGTTGTATGAAATTACTGATTTTTTATTGAAATATTTGAGAATGGTGACCCATCCCTAACAAAGTGTAACCCACTGTCTCATTAACAGATAATGTATCTATGGTTTGTAGAGTTTTACAATTACATCATTTTGTTTTGGTGATTGGGTGGAGAAAAAAAACATATTCCAAATGTAACTTTAAACTTGACACAACTATAGAAATATAAAGTAGCTTAACAAAAGTGATCATTGAATTTAGTAATCATTGTCAGTTTAATTGCATGATGGTTAATGATGATCTGTTTTTCATTATCTGTGGTACTGTGCAAAAGTTTTAGGCGGCCTTTAGATTTTTTTGTTTTTGCAGCGTTGAAATGAACATGCATATTATTTCTCTCAGTTTCTTTTCTTCAGATATAATAAGAAAATAGAGGAAATATGTGCACAGCCTCAAAAGATGCACAAAAAAAACACAACTAAATGGGTTCTAAAGGTTAAAGTCAATATTTACTGTGACCCCTGACCCCATGACAAGAAGCAGTAAAACCCGTTAGAAACATCTGGCATGTGTTGAATGAAACCTGGAATAAAAAATCAGAAAGTGAATGCCAAAAATGTCATATTGCCTGAGTAAAAGGATTAAAGACATGTTAAGTGTAAAAGGAAGGTCACACTAAATATGACCACTGTGGTTTGAAGAAGCAGGTTTTGTCACTGAAACTTTAGTTTTTACTGCTGTACATACTATACTGTAGTATGTACAGCAGTAGTTCCATTTTTTGTGTGTCTTAAGGCTGTGCATATATTTCCTGTAGTTTCTTGTTGTATTTGAAGAAAAGAGACTGAGAAATAAATATGCATGTTCATTTCAACGCTGTAAAAACAACAAATCTAAAGGCCGCCTAAAACTTTTGGACGGTATCTTCTCTTGTACATTCTGTTCTCATCGCATCTTTCTCAGTATCAAATGATGGTTACAAAGCCACATGCGGTTCTTCCATTTTTTGTTTCATCTTGGAGAAATTTATGGCAACACCCAGCCTTTCTCTTTTCATTCACCTCTCGTGTCAAATGATAAAAATTTCCAGTTGTAAGGCAGGACAAGGGCTGATTCTGCAGCAGGCTTTCAATGACCCAGGTTCTGTTTCTGGCAACACATTTTTGGCACGTGGGCATCAGATTTATCTAAATGTGGCCCACTACGGAGAAAGATGAATATGCAGCACAGATAGAACGGAAAATATGGGATTCATTTCTCCCCTTTACGAGCCAGGTTGTGTTTCAGCCTCTGGCAGCAGGCAATGCAGAGGTGAAGTCAGGGGGCAGAGGAAGATGTGGAACTATGCAGGGAATGTTTAGACATTGCACACATTGTACATCATGATCACACATACCTCTACTTTTCTCTATAATAATACAACAACCATGGCTACATTACACAGGTTTTATTTCAGTAGTTACCTTTACAGTTTTCTTCCTGGAGAGTTGACCTATTGATATGTCCCAGCCCTGCTGGTTACTGTTGCTGTATCACGCTCGTACTATCCATCTGTAAGAGTCAAGCCAAGGTCAGACCAAGATCCATGCTGATATCAGCTGAAAACTTGAAACTACTTACAAAGCTCCGGTCTGTAATGTTCTGAAAATGTGCCAGTTCGGAGACAATGTATAATTTCAGTAACAACTATCCTTCAGACTTCTGTCCTAAGTGCTGACTTTTCTGGGTTTTTTGCAACAGGATATAATAATGCAATATGACAAAGGCAGCATAAAGGATGGAATACAGTGAAAACAACAAATACTGGGATCAGTGACAACATGAAACTACTAGAGAGTGAAGATTTTTCTGATCAGTTGCTGGAGAAGGGACCCAAAATGGATTGCCAAGCTGATTTTTGGGTTGATAATTGTTGTAAAATATTTAGGATCACTATGAGAGTTTATTTTCCTAATTCAAATAGTGTTCTCTGAAGAGTTTATAAGGTGACAATGTCCATGAAATACAGAGAAGAGATGTTTGTAGTAAAATATGTGACATGAAAGATGAGACAAGATGCAATAGAACAAATACAGGATAAAGGATGAAATATGGTGAAAATGACAAATATTATACAGGGCACAAAAAGGTGGAAGCAACAGACAAAAATGAGACTTGTAGACAGTGTTCAGCAGCAGAAATCTTAGTCCTGTGTTTAAAATGATTGTTTAACTTTCTGAGTGTGTTACTAACTGGTATGACAGCAGTCATGGCCACATCTGCCTTGGTCTCCTTGTAATTGATTTTGTTTGAATTGGAAAGTTGTTACTTACTTTTGGTCCAACAAGCTAAGCTAAGCTATCAAAGTAGCAGGGCTATTAAGCAAATTCATTTTACGATGGGGTAGTATCCTGGTGCAGTGGTCAGCAGAGGCACAGCTTGCCATTAGGCAAGGCAGGCAACTGCTTGGGGCCCCCAAGCCAGCAGGGGCCCCCAGAGGGCCAACGGATTT
>JAPQRQ010000026.1:29734147-29747714 GCA_037367365.1 Apogon talboti | reverse complement strand
GATAGTTTGAACATGTTATAGTTTGTACATACTGCACATTTTGAAATTATAACATTTGTCTGAGAAGTTTTTGACTTTCTCTTGTACATGAATTGTTTTTATATTTATTTAAATTTTCAATTGTTTAGGATTACCTGTGTTTATTATACTATGCATTATAATATTTCTTTATATTTTTAATACAACTGCCAATCTTTGTTTTTAATAGGTAATGTGACATATTGTAATGTACTGTTTGACATTTATTTTTATTTCTTTCAAACAGCAATAAAATGCACACCTTTTACATAACTAAAGACCAGTGCTCATGAAAAGATTTGAACTACATGTTTTAGTAATTGCCATTGGCCAGTGTAATCTACTAACATTTGTGATGAAAAGTTGGTAAAATGAATTATACTCTTTCATCATGAAACATTAAGTTGTTATGATTCATGTTATGATGACCCAGACTGTCCAAATTCTTCATGCTAATAGTGCAGCCCTTATTGGATGTTGATCCAATAAGGGCATTCAGCCTTTGCTTCAGGTTTCACCGGCACATAGAAGATTTAGTAATCATATAGAACCTGTCAAGATGCTCATGTACCCTAAACCCAACAACAATATCAGCATTTTGTTTAGTTTTGATCACAGGCTTATTCCCATTCATAGTTGCATTGACATTTTTGTCCAAGGTATTGATGATGGAGAGTCAGACCACTTTTTCATCTTCACATTCTCAATGGGGTTCAGGTGTGTTCTCTATGGTGGCCAATCCATGTGTGAAAATGATGTTTCATGCTCCATAAACAACTCTTTCACAATTTGAGTCTGATGAATGCTGGTATTGTCCAATCTGTATGTTCTCTATCAAACTGATGGTTGTTTCAGAATTGAGAAGATACTCACTGCATCAGTTAGGGTTAAAGAACTTGTTGCAGCTGAAATGTATGAATCACTTCAGTGCCTATTCAGTGGACTATTTAATGAGATAAATCCAGGTGGGACTGGTTTTTTGGCCAGGCTATGTATACTTGTTACTAGAAGTTTAGTTTGACTACTGTTCACCTTCTAATACATTTTTTTATATATATATCCACCAATAAGTCATTCAATAAATAATTTTTTCCTGCTCCAAACTATTGTTATTATATTACATCTGGAAATTTACTATTGGTTGGCCTCTAATTAGAATGATTGGTGTGTGGACATGGAGTTGAATCTGCATCATCACTCTCTGGCTCAAAGACATGCTCTGGACTTTTGACCATGAGCAGCTTTTAGTCCAAAGGTTTCTTAAAGTGTTGAGATGGTTTCCAGTGATCTGCAGTGACCACACATTTCAATCTAACATTGTTAGCGAACAGTGGCGTTAGCAGTGACTGGGGCTCCAGACGTCTGCAGGCTCACTGATCTGAAATCAGTTGTCGGCTCTGTCCTGATACGCCTCCCACACAAATTGGTTCCCTCTGTGCACATGTATCCGGCCACAGGACACAAATAACCAGATGCAGCTCCATGTAATGACATATAGTGGACAAAAAAGGCTAGAATTATGGAGGGAGGAAAACATACTACTTTCATCCCGCCTGCTGTGGCTGTCGTGCTCTTAAAAAGCCTATGGTCGCGAATTGTAGCTATGCCAGTGAGGGGAGGGATGATGTGAGTGTGCAGGAATATACATGCACATACACATCAGTCTTCCGATGCCCCGTGGGTACTCACAGGGGGTCGCTTTTCAAAGACTGCAATTTGGAGTGTTTTCAACCTCAAGGCCCTGTACTATTTCATGTCACTAATATTGGGTGACTCAAGGTCAGTAAATGAAGGGGAATGTTAAGTGAGACACTGAAGGCAGACTTGTTCCTTGAACCATCTGTACTTCCTTTGATATGCTATATGTGCAGCTCGTTGCACAGCAGGAGGACAATAGGTCCAACCACAGACTTAGTCAATGAATCATTTTTAAACAGTCAGTAATTAAGAAGAACTCATGTAAAATTACACACATCATTAGAGCTCTGTAGAACATGAGTTCCAGTTCCTTCTTTCTCCTTGGTGCAGTCTTGTGGCTGTGTAATCTACACTGTGCTGTTTATGTTTGAGAAACACTGCTTTTTAAAGGACGTCTGGATGCAATTATGTCCTCCAGGTGTAGAGTTTTACACTCGTCATTTTGTGGAAAAAACAGGACCATTTTCCTGCTGAAACAGAGGCCTTCTCTGTTTCTGCTGCATCTGGATTGAAGCAAGATGGAGGCCAGAAGAAACAAAGGCCTCAGCTCAGGGCCTCTATCCAGACCAGGTAATGTAGAGTTCAGCAGGAAATGGAGTTCAATGACGTGGATGGGCTTATTTGCTATGTCTGTTGAGGTGTCTGTCTGTTTGGTCTTGGAAAAATAACCTGCATAAAACAAGGTAATTCATGTTGGTGGGCACAAGAAAGTCACTGTGGCATTTGTTTCTGGACTGGTGTTTTAAAACCAGGAGTTTGCATTTTGTCTGTTGGTATCAACAGTAGAAAATGTACAACACAAATATACAACAGTTTGTGTAGTGCATTCTAGTAATTATAGAGTAATTATATTGCAGTGGATTGAAATGGTACTTCCAGTTTTGTTTTTACATATTAATTAGAGATGAAGGCTATATTTTCTGGCTGTGTCCATCAACACTGGAGTTGGATTTTTGTGTCTTTCTCTGCAGAGATAAGAAATTTGATTGTTTTCTCGAAGTGGCAATAAACAAAGTTCGTTTTGGTCAGGACATTTCATACTTCACCAGACACTCAAGTGCAGAACTCCTGAGAAGTCCTCGGCTCTCCACTTTTGTCAGTTGGACTGGAGCCTTTCTGTGTTGCCTTTATCTGCTCTCTCCACACTGTGTGAGTTTCCTCCAGGTGCTCTGGTATCCCCTCGCCATTAAAAAAAAAAAAAAACTGGCTTATGTTCACTGCTTCTAAAGTGTGCTGATAATAATTGCTAATGCTGTGTACCATGTATGTGTTAGGATGGGTAGAAAACAGAGACCAAATTTGCTCACAATAATAAAGCAAGTTAACCTTTAACTTTTTATTTAATAATCACACAATAGTTCTCAGACACCAAACAAGAGAAAAGTTCTGCCCTGATGATGTGTTGAGAACAAGCTGCGAGAACTCCCAAACCAATGCTGTAAGAACAAAATGATGTCATTTTGTTCTCAGCCCTGGGAGCAAGAAGAAATTTCTCTGTTCTTGCAGAGTATGTAATAGCCTTTATCCTGTCATACTTCGTATAATCTACAGCACTAAACTAATCATGGAATTCTCCTGAATGCATGAAATGCACTGCAAAATACCATCCCACTTAAAACCCACTTCTTTCTTTGAATACCTTTCAAAGAGTTGGGTCAGCCTGGTGGTTCACCTGGTAGAGCACATCCCTGTGGCCTTATCACACCTAAATGGGTTAAAATCCTGGCTCAGGTTCTTTGCAGCATGCCATTCTCCTCTCTGTCTCTCTCTACACTCTCTCACTCTCAAATAAAAGCAAAAACCTTTAAAGGTATTTTAAAAACGCATAAAAGAGTCTTGTTGCTGCTTTACACAATCTCTGTGGACTGTGTTTACCACTCATTTAATCTTCTTGTACTGTCTTTTCTAATTTGCTTTAACACTTTAAGTGTGTTTTATATGTTAAACTATTTACTACTGGCTGCAGTTTTGACCAGGAAGAAGAGATCTTGTATCTCAATGGAACCTCCCTGAATAAACATAACAATAAAAATTGCTTTTGTAAGTGGAATCTTGGTCAATATAATTTGGGGTTTTTTGACAAGAATTTATAAATCACAAAAAATGTTGATGTCTATGTGAAAACAAATTCAAAGTTAATCAGAAATATCCATCCATCCATTCATTTTCTGAACCAAGTAGTTCTCAAGACGGTCGGTCACTGGTGTTGGTGCCAATCCCAACGGAACAACAATTCACTCTCACATTCACACTTACAGGCAATTTAGATTGACCAATTAACATATAAAGGTGGAGGGCTTTGGATGGTGGGAGCCACCAGGCCCTTCTGGCAAGGAAATAGTGTATAATACTGTATATAATATATATAATATATAATGTAAAATGTGTTAAGGGACAGACCTAATTCAGTACTGTTTTCTCTTGTGTGAGATCGCAAGAAAAAAAGAGATCACGATTCTCTCTCTGAACAATAATCCCCCCTCCACTGTCTTCCTCGTGCACACATTGCCTCATCTCTAAGGCAAATAAGTCAACAAAACCTGTATATTTCATTGGTATTCTCTTTATGTTTTCATAACTGTTATTTTATTTTTAGTTTTTCTTTCTTTCTATTTTCTGTTGTAAACATAACGTGCTGTGCACTTTTAATACCCCAAATACAGTGTAAGATTCTGTTAAAAGTTACTGCCCTATAATTTACATTATATTGTCTTTGTGTAAAACTTATGACATGCATATTTATATTTAAAAGTACTCAGATATAACTGCACAAGGCTGTTTCAAGCAAACATATCACCCCAACAAAGGGGTCGTGTCTCCATTTGACCTTGGAAAAGTAGGTTCGAGGTCACAGATTTTCAATAGGCTTCTGCTCCATGCCAAGATGCATCCACAGTATAAATGTGGTGCAGGTAGCTCAATGCGTTCTTTAGATAATGCCACTACATCATTGAATGGACAGACAGACGACAAAACAATTACAATGCCCCTTCGGACAGACGTTGGCTGAGGGGTAAAAACCCTTAATAAAGGATTTTTGGGTGGTTTTGGGGGGCTGGAATGGGTTAATTATATTTCAATTAGTTTTAATAAAGAAAATTGACTTGAAATGAATAAATTACAAAAGGAGCTCGGTCATGGAACAAATTAAACTCGTACTGCGAGGTTCTACTGTATCTCCAGTTCTGCCAACTCTGATGAGCAGACTATATAGAAGGCTTGTTCTATTCCAAGCATCTTTTCATCTTTGCTGCAGCCTCCCCACGGTCATAACCCTGTCACGACATCATCTGAACTGAAATTTCACGCCATAATGTCACAGTACTAGATGCACTGCGAACCAGAAGCTACGTTGAGTATCCATCACTCCCCCTGCGGTGCAGGAGCATAGAGCTGTCAGGCTGTACAAAAAGCTTTGGCCTTTATCCTCCAGCAGTCTCGGAGCTCATTCTCTTTAATCTGTCCTGCCGAACAAGCCCAGGTCAGAACCCCCTTCCTGTGAGACCAGGACTATTGCTGTCTCGTGCCACGGGGATTGGTAGTCAGCAGTCTTCGGACATCCGGGCGGGGGGGGGGTGCCATCTCCCAGGCCTTCTCTCTGCATTACATGATAAGGTTAATGAGAAAGGCAGGCTCTTCTTTCTCCGCTGCACTGTGTTCCTCCTGAGACAACATCAAAATATTCAGTGTGAACTCGTTAAATCTTAGACATAATGACCCAACAATCATTTTTCTGTCTCTGTTTGATGATCTATAGGGAGAAAGTGAGAAGTAAGCCGCATGTTGTTGTTCCTGGTGTCCAGATGGGATAGCGCTGATGAGGGGAGGTGTGGGGCGAAACTGTCATAACATGCCGTGTCAGTTAGCGGTTTTAAAAGCACAGAGAGGGCATGGTAATGATGGGTGGTAGATGTGTGTGTGCACAGAGTTGGGGGTGGGGGATGTTGGTGGCTGTGAAGAGTTCCCAGTGGAACTGATTATCCCCATTTTAACTTATGAGACTGGTGGGAGGTGGGGGCAGGAAACAGGGGTGGAGGCAAGGGGGTGGGATGCTGTGGCTGTGAACAGCAGGCTAATTAATTACACATTGGCTTGTGGGAATATTCTGCTTAAATGCCAGTCAGGTCCCTGTGAGGCGACGCACTTAAGGACTGGAGCGTAAGCAACACATACAACATGTGACACAAACATTAACAGCAATGCAAAGGAGCAAAAAGTCACTTTATTTTATAGATGAGTACTGTGCCATTTTGCAGATGTTGTAAAGATTATATACTGTGTCAAAGTGACATATTTGAAGAGCGATATGTTTCCCACTTAAAGAAGACATGCTAGCTTGTGGGCTTTACTTGACAGTGGAAACTATCTGGGAAACTCATTCACATTCATATTCATCTTCTGAACTGCTTTATCTTTGAGAGGGTCGCAGGGGTGCTGGAGCCTATCCCTGCTGTGTTTCGGGCGAACAGGGGGTACATTCTGGATGTGTCGCTAGTTCATCGCAGAGAAGAGTAAACAATCACTCTCACATTCATACCGATGGCAATTTAGCTTAGCTAATTAACCTATTAGTGCATGTCTTTGGACGGTGGGAGGAAGCCAGAGTACCCAGAGAGAACCCACACAAACATGGGGAGAACATACAATCTCCACACTGAAATGCCCCCTCCCCGTCGGCTGGTGTTGGAATCGACCTTATGGCTGCAAAACATGACTTTTCACATGTAACTGAGCAAGCACAACTTTGCAATAAGGAAAAAAATGCAACAGCTCTTTTGCCTTCTAGGCTTTGTGTGAAACCAAAATGCATATAGATGACTTGACAGTTAATGTCTTCTAGTCTTCTTGATAAACATGTGGCTGAAAAGAACTGACTGGTGAGGGCAACAGGCTCAACAACCTAGTGAGGAAAGTCCATTCTGTGTTGGGACTGGACCTGGACATTCTGGAAATGGACAGTCTGGATACAATGGCTGAGACGCAGCTGAAGGACAAAATCTGTGCAGTCCTGGACAATCATTCTCACCCTCTGCACGATGAGCTGTGGCTGTTGGGTAGCTCATTCAGCCAGCGGATTATCCCACCCAGGTGCAGGACCGAACGTTTCAGATGCTCCTTTGTACCAGCGGCCATCAGACTGCACAACAGCAGCATACCTTCAATTACATCCTGCTCTAAACAGGCTTCCTGCATCTGGTCAATGTCACCTACTTGCATACTTGTTACTTTATTATTATTATTATTATTTAACTCATTTTTAGTAACTTTAACAATTTTTTATATTTTTATCTTCTCTCTATCTTTCGATTATATTTGATACCTCTTGTCTTGTGCTGCTGTAAATATAAATTTCCCAACAATAAAAGATCAATAAAGCATACTTTATCTTAAAACAACCTAAACTACAGCACATCAGTCCAAACGTAGCTCAAATGTAACCTTAACACCAAAATGAGGCAGGAAACACCTGGTGGGTTTTAAGAGAATAAATGGTATAAGTTGCTTTTTTTTGTTGTTATTGTTGTTTTTAATAGATCTTAATATTTACATGTTTAACTGTTGCCATTGTAACGCCAAAGCTAGAAAAAAATAATGCATAAACAAGCTGTAAGACAGCTGCAGTACATCCAGAATGCTGCTGCTCGGGTCCTGACTAGAACCAGGAAGTACCACCATATTAGTCCTGACTAGAACCAGGAAGTACCACCATATTAGTCCTGACTAGAACCAGGAAGTACCACCATACTAGTCTGTCCTCAGGTCTGTCCACTGGCTTCCTGTGGCTCAGAGAACAGACTTTAACACAGCTCTGCTCCTGTAGAAGTCTGTCCATGGTCTAACACCAAAGTACATCTGTGACATGTTGATCCCTTATGAACAATCTCGGACCCTGAGAACCTCAGGGACAGGTCTTCTGCTGGTGCCCAGAGTCAGGACTAAACATGGTGAAGCTGCCTTTCAGTTCCATGCAGCTAAACTCTGAACAGTCTTCCTGATGAAGTCAGACAGGCCTCTACTCTGACAGGGTTTAAGTCCAGGATGAAAACAGCTCTGTTCAACTGTGCATAGAAGAGCTGAACGTATTCTACCTGCACTCTTCTCTTTTACATTATTTTAATTGATCACTATTTATGTTTTAATTGTAATTGTGTGTTTTAAACTGTCTATTGATTATGTTCTATTTGAAATTGTGTGTTTTTAAATTGTCTCTTTTCCATTCTTATAAAGCACTGTGAATTGTCTTGTGTATGAATTCTGCTATACAAATAAAATTGCCTTGCCTTGCCTTGCATAAGTGCTAAAACCTCAAATATTAGCAAAAAAACACTTCAGTCAGGTGTATCATCTGTGTTTGCATTCTAATTTGTTCTAGTATCTGGATGTCTAGTAGTTACCAGCAAATGGTCAAAAATGCATTTTGTGAGCTTACAGGAACCTGGCCTATTGACCTTTGGCCACCAAATTAAGTCAGACGTTCTTCTCAGTCCCCTGTTTTTTTCACTTTCTTGACTCTTCGTTGTTCGACTGTGACCCAGAAATCAATCTCAGCATGTCATCTTGAAGCATGTCTAATTTACCTAAAATACACATTTATGACCATGGATGCTGGCCTAAGGAAGTCTTTTTGAGAATCAAACCTGTGATGAGTCAGTGTTTTTACACACATACGTGGATTTTCCAAACCATGTCAGGAGCAAAACTTCAAACATTTAATTTTTGCTCAATCTTATGTTTTATTAGTTATTTCAAAAAATCGATGACATTCCCATCCTTATGGCCTGCCCTTTACATGTACACTACATGTAGAAAATTTTCGCTGCATTTTCAACTTTGATGCAGTCTTTCCATGGGGAAACTGAAGCTCTGAAGTACTGTTTAAGGTACTAAAATTCCCCTACAAAAACTGCACTTGTTCAGCCTGTGTTGTGTCACTGTGGTGTTTTCATACACTATTTCAAATTCGAACCAACAAAAAAGTTAGTTGATCAAGGCAACACTTTTATGAGGCAAAAATGCTGCTGGGCTTAGAATAAACGGGATATGATGTACTCAGCTCAACCTGTTGGAAGACAAGGACTGCTGGTGTTTTTTTTAATACATAACCTAGACTCACACTAAAACAGTACTAAAAGTACAGCAAGTGGCAAGTTGAGCTGTTTCCACCCATAAAATGATAATTTTTTATATGTGTCAAAGTTTTTAAGTATCACCAGCATTGATGCATTTCATTTCATTTCACCAAAGTTTGCAGCTAATATTGGTTGTAGCCCCAGCATAGACCCTGAGGTCTATGCTGGGGCTACACATGTATTTGTATTTCCTGATATTATATCAGGAAATACAAAAGCAGGAAATGGAGAGCAGAGATGGCAGTGGAGCAAGCGGAGTCCCTTTTTTCACCATGTAGTCTTGGTGGGGACTGCAGCCAGAGGAAAGGGGGGGCTAGGAACCATCACAGCCCCTCCTACGACAAAGTGCAGGAGAAGGAGTGGAGGCAACTGGTCCAGAGTGGGGGGAGAGCAGCTGTGGAGGAAGAGAGGTCCAGAAGACCAGTTGGGGTGAGACAGCAAGGTGCCTGGACTAAATGGGAACAAGTTGTGGAGAGAAAGATCATGTGGACTGATCCCTGGCGGGCAGAGCCACACCACATTGTCCAGGCTGTGTACGATCTTCTCCCCAGCTCATCCAACCTGCACTGCTGGGGGTTGGCTGAATGACCATCATGCCCCTCTACCTTTTAGCACATTTGAAGTTTCTGCCCAAAAGCTCTGGGAGAAGGCCGCTACCACTGGCGGGATGACTAGAGTCTTAAAACCATCGCGGACATCATTTGCTGTGATGTTGCCACCTGTCGAAGGGCCCAACCCAGGAAGCATCCCATCAGCTTCATTAGAGCGGTAGAGAAGCCAGGAACAGCTTTGGAAACACTAGGGCTTCTCAACACTGCACAGGACTGGCAGCTGACAGTGGACCTAGGCAGGCAACTTAAGTTCCCCCCGGCATATAGCCAAGACCACCCTCAAACCTGACATGGTTCTGGTGTCAGAGGCAACAAAGAATGTTGTCATGCTGGAACTAACGGTGCCATGGGAGGAGCGGATGAAGAGGCATCGAAAAAGAGATAAGTAGCAGGACCAAGTCAGCGACTGCCACAGACAAGGTTGGAAAGCCTGGTGCTTGCCTGTGGAAGTAGAGTGAAGAGGCTTTGCAGGTCAGTCCTGCAGGACCTACTGCACTTGGCATCACAGGCAAAAGGAGGAGGAGAGCCATCTCTAACAACACAGAAGCGACAGAGAAAGCCTCTAGATGGCTTTATAAAGAGAGCCGATCTGTGGGTGAGCTGCCAGGGCACATGCTGAGGCCTGACCAACCTCAGTGGGGTCGCCTGAGTGAGGATGTCTGATGTTCGAGAGACCCAAAACACCCAACGACCTCAGGATACATCACTGATGATGTGCCCTGGCTTCGCATCAGAAGATGTATCATACCAACAGTCCACACCTAGCTGCCAGTTCTTCTGCCTTTTCCTTCATTGTCCAGTTCTCTGTCATTAGCAGCCATCATGGTTTCTTGATGTTTGAGTAGACAACACTTGTGGCTCATTTTTTCAAAAGCTGCATGTTTTCCACACTCAGTAGAAAACATTTTTTCGTGAGGGGAATTTGTTTTTTTTTTTGTAGCCTCAGGTTTGAAAAGACTCGAAAGTGTTTATCACTGAGTTATTTGAAAAGCATTCGTCGAGGAGTGATTCTGACATTTTGATCCATACAAGCAGGTGAAGGTTAAAGGAAAAATCTCATGATTATGGGTGTTTTGCAACAGATAGACAGCTCTTTAATTCTGATAGAGTTACAGTGTATTACAATCATCCTTTACTGTTGACATTGTTCTGATTTAGTTTGAAGAGCCCATGGAAATGTTATTTCAATGATATGAGTCATTTGTAATATGCAAAACCATTAGTAACTGGGATTTTAGGATAGGTGTTGATTGCCATCACACTTCTCTCTCCTCCACACACAGTAAGGCCTTGCATGTGTATGGTTGGTTTCACCGTAGCCAAACTGTCTGGAGTTTCCTTATAGGAGCCTCATCTCCTACAGAATTCAGGTGTTGCATATTCTTAGCTTTTTTTCGCAAGCTCCAGTCCTACATATTGAGCCTTAAGCCTGCCTTTCAGTAACTCATGGTCAGGACCCAAAATGGGTTGCAGAGGTGTTTTTATCAGATCACCAACTGGTAGAATTAATCGTAATAGGATATATAAATGTATTTTGTAAATGTTGACCTGTAGAAATACAAAAGGTGGCGGCTCACAAAAATAGAAACAATGTGGAAAAAAGCTTAAAAGATTCAACAAGAAGAAAACAATAAACAACAAAACAAAATGTACTTGAATAAAAAAATGAAGGGAAATGAAAGTAAGTTTGAAGGCTAGTGATGTACAAAAAAAGGACAGTAAGATGAAAATGAAACGTAAAAAGATGGAACAGGAAAAAGACAATGTAAATGGGTGAAAACTACAATTGACATGGCAAGATGAAAACTATCAAGAAAAAGATTACATAAAAGAGACAACAAGATGATTAACATAATAGACAAAAGCTGTGCGAACCCACCTTTGGGAACCACTGAGCAACAATATCCCGATTTGACATTCGTAAGTTTCTCTTCCACCGTTTCCCTTGTGTTGTGCAGTCAGTATGTGTCACATGGTATAGGAGGAGCTCTTTCAGATTGCTGTTGTATTTTCCTCCCCAGCTGTGTAGAAAAGCAAGGGCTCTGCATGAGACCTTGTATCCCGGGAGAAGAAACTCCTCATCTTCACCTTTCATGGGAAGAAGCCTTTCTTTGCCAAGAGTGTAATGTAATTTTCAACATTTTGATTGGCTACACCAAATACTCAAGGACTGGAGGAAGGTGAAGGTTCCTTATTTCCATTTGATCTCTTTAAAGTTGGATCTCCGGCACAGAAAGCCTTTGATTTGCTCCAAGAGGATGTCTCAGAGGAAGCCTTTTATGATAAGCCAAGCTAGGTCTACCCTGATGCATGTAACTCTGTGCTAAACCAACCAGAATGGGCATTTTCACAGCTCTGTTTCCAGTTATGCCAGGGTTTCCCTTTGTCTCCCAGTATTCAAGTCCATTTGCAAGACAGAGTTAGGAGTGCACTGTGTTCTCCACATCAATTTTGGCACTAGGTTAACTTTAACATTAAGGATTCTATACAGCAGCTTTCAACAGAGTGTCTAACAATGTGTTATTAAGATATTCCTACAATTTAGCCTAAAATATCCCATAGCTTTACAAAGGGAGTTCAACATAGTTGTCAGCTCAGTGCATGTAGTATAGGCAGGAAAAAACACAGATAGTCCGTAAGGTCAAATAACTATTTATTGTGCATGTGTAATGTGGAAGTTCTAACTTGATGTGATGAGTGATTATAAGTCTGTTAGCTCATTGTTTTAGTTAAATTGAACAGTTACTCCATCAGCGCTATCATCAGCCTTAGCAGACATCATCTATACTTAATGATAATCCCAGAAGTAAACCCAATGGTAATGACCCTCCTAATACCAAATGACAATCAAAGCTACTTTGGTGTAATACACAAACATGGTTTAAGGATGTGTCTTAAACTACTGTATGCTAATGCAGTACATTTGCCATATAACAGTTATTTGAAAACTAACTAAAAATACTCCCATAATGCTGTGTAATCATAGTTACAAAAACTGATGATTATTCATAACACTATATAACAGAATACATTATCATGGCTGTGTTTCTATGAAATGTTAAGCGGATTTTGAATCTTAAGCCTGCCTTTCACTAACTCATGGTCAGGACCCAAAATGGGTTGCAGAGCTGTTTTTATTGGCTCACCAACTGGTAGAGTTCACAGTAATAGGATTTGTAACCTTATTTTGCAAATGTTGAACTGTAGAAATGCAAATGTGAGGGTTCAACAAATAAAAAACAATTGAAAAAAGCATAAAAGATTCAAGAAGAAAACATACAGACACAATAAAATAAATCTTACTTAAAACAGAAAAAAATGAATTAAATTAAAATAATGTGAAGGCTAATGATAAAGCATAGCAAGATGAAAATGATGTCAAAGACAAAAATGACATCAAAAGGCTAAACTGTTATAAAGAGCCAAAACACTTTAGATTAGAATACGTTATCATGTCAGTGACTGTGTTTCCATAAAATGTTGGAAACACAAATCTGCGCATTTAAAGTGAATGGTTTAAATGCCGCAAAAACAAAAATGTAAATTACGTGCAATGGCAGGTGCAGCTGTGAGCTACATTACACAGAGCAGAACAAGCAGAATAGAGTATCCTGTTGTTCCATCTAAAGTATGAGCATTTACTCTGAAAAATGGAAAAAAACAACTCTAATGCCATCAAAAACCTCTAAAAACACCTCCAGTGAGATTTTTTTTCCTTTGAATTTTGCATAATTTTTCCATAAATATTTTCTGATGTTAAATACATTTATGGACACACCGTTATACTGATTACTAGTACTTGTTATATGTTATCATGTGCATATAGGTATTATCATTCATAAATATTGAAACAGCATGGTACGGTGGTGGCCTTTCTGTGTAGAGTTTGCATGTTGTATGTTATGTGAAAGTCAATGGTTGCTTGTCTCTACACATCAGCCCTGTGATCAGAAAATGATGGGATATTTAGAATGTTTTCTAACAACAATAACAGTATAAGACATTAATAAATAATAGGTAATGGTTATCAGATCATTATTGATTATTTAATTTATTAGTTATAACTTTGGCAAATGTTTAAACATTTCCTGTTGTTTTATAATATATATA
>JAPQRQ010000026.1:29704638-29721660 GCA_037367365.1 Apogon talboti | reverse complement strand
TATGCAGTATTTTACGGGATATACGACATGTCGCGAGACGGGACTTTACGAGAATCACGCATCAGAAGCCAAACCCTGTTCAATGGAAACACCTTCAAGTAGCAGTTGTACTTTGGCGAAATTGTAGAAATATCGCTTTTATTTTGCGGAAAATGGTAATGGAAACCCAGCTAATGAAATCTTAAGAGGTTATTGATGAAAAGTTGTGTACAGATTGGACGGGTGACCTTTGACGTGTTCAGGGCGGGGCAGCGAATTTTGATGTCTCGAAATGAAAAACGAAACTGTTATAACTCAGCCACTTTTCATCCAATCAAAACCAAACTTGACATATTTGATATTAGTCCTGCCCTGAATTAAATGACATAACAATATTGAATCTGACTTATAGCGCCACCTATCAGAAGACAATGGAATTCACACCTAACTCAGTATTGCAACATCCTCAGTCACGTCAGATGTCTAGACCCCCAAATTTCCATGGATATGAAACCCCTGAAGTGTGACCAGCCACAAGTTGCATGGATGTGTGAGGGCCTGTCATAACTGCTCCCAGTCACTAGTTTTATTTGTAATCTCACAACATACAGTTATTTGTATGCAAAAATGTGGGCAAACCTTGAAAAATAATTTGGTGATTTTTGTTAAATTGAATTTAACTGTAAACACAGACTCCGTAGGATATGGGAAAAGAACAATATTATCAGCAACATTTAGGCATAGTTACTTTTATTTCATAAATTGAACAGAAATAAAACAAATAAATACACATTTATGGCATGTGCAAAGGTTTGGTCACCCTACCCAGATTTTTGCATAAAACCGTAGGTTTTACAGCAGACAGTTTAAAAGGGCATCTGTCATTCAGACAGCATCAAGGTTATTCCTTTTACCAGCTGGTAGTTCTCAGATTGGAAAACATTCAGCCAATAGTTCACATCTATGCACAGAGGTTGGACAGGAGGGTTCAAGGTTGGTAGAGCTGCTAATCAAGCATCATTCTTCTTCATTATAGAGGCTTTTCTCCCTGCCTTTGGCAAGTCCACACAAGTAAACACTTACACTCTGTCAAATAGTACAAAGG
Source organism: Apogon talboti (assembly GCA_037367365.1). Lineage (NCBI taxonomy): Eukaryota > Metazoa > Chordata > Actinopteri > Kurtiformes > Apogonidae > Apogon > Apogon talboti. The sequence goes on along the minus strand of JAPQRQ010000026.1, from coordinate 29,720,576 downwards.
AAGGACACTTTTTTCCACTGCAGAGCACAGCAGGTCAGTGGGTTTTCTGACCAAAAGTCCAAACAAACTGAATGTTGTTCCATTTATACACAACCTTCACTTTAGCTGTTCATTGGTACTCAGGTCTGCTCTTTGGGTTTGCTTCAATTTGAGTCAAACATTTTTTCCTCATTACTCTATGTCAGAGGACATCAGAGAGGACAATAATGCCAGGTTTGAAAAAAAATTAAGAAAAAAATCACAAACAAATCCAAAAATAATCAACATCAATATATCATTGTGTTTATGCACTCATATCTTACACACAGTGTTGATCAATCTACTTGTAAAATAAAGTGAGGCAATCTAGCACTTACTCCACATTAAATGAAGCTTCTTTACAGCAAAATTATACCTATGAAATGTAGCAAGCTAATCCACAGTAACAAGGTAAAAAAATCCTTTATTACTTTGGAAACTACTTTTTATTTTTTATTTTTCAGCTCTCAAGCCAATATAAATTAATTCGAGGTAAGCAGTAAAACTCAGAATCTATGCTGAATCAACAACTGGTTGACATCTTGTTTTTTATTGGTAACAGCCATGTGTTAAAAATGGTTTATAAATCAGGTAATGAAATGTAGTGACTGATAAGATCCAGTCAAATGGAAAATGCATGTGTCTGTGTCACAGTTTTTTGAGATCTCCATTTTGTCTCCACATTACAACACAGCCTTGGAACTTAAAAACCTCCATATTTGATCGTGTGGACGTTGGAGATAGACAACAGTTGACCCCTGTTATAGTTATATTTCTAGTATCTCTTTCAGAGTTTTGTAATGTCTTTTTTAGGGCACCATGAATCAGCAGCAGTTGCTCCATTGTATCTGTAAAGGTCACTGCTTGTCCTTCTTTTACAGACCTGCCAACCTTGGCAAAATATTTTGAGTACCAATTGTGTCGTGCGGCTTTTTTTTTGCAATAGTTGTAATTCCATGTGACCGGGAGTGTCATGGAAATTTAGGCCTAGTCGTTGTATATACAGTATTTGCTCCGTTTCTCTTGTTTGATTCTAGATTTTATGTATATTTTTTATTTCTCTTCGTTAGTAATAGATCTGCTCTAGTTGGATTCAAACTTCATTTCTGTTATATGGGGAAATATATAGAGCTCTAGGTGATTTTGAAAACATGATATGTCCTCTTCAGCCATTCATATACTGTATTAGTTCCAAAAAATAAAAATGCCAACAAAACAAGGTAACTATTATTTCAATTTTTTTTTTTTTTGTTGACATTTTCTCATAGATTGCAGAGTTTGCTTTCTTTAGTAGAGCATCACTGAAACCCTCCATGTGACAGATGGTCCCTTTTTGCAGACATGTACACCTTTCTTTTCACTAAAGCACTGACCATGTCAGTGCCCAGGCTAGCCCTGTAGTGTGTCTTGTTTTTGGTGACAAGGCGGGCAAGATCAGGTTTGCTTTACTGTATGTTTTAGGTGGCATAACAGGGTGGAATAATAAACAAAAACAAAAAATTGAATTTTTATAGGTTTTTGCTGAATACGGCAACTTATCATTTCTACATGTTCATTAGGGATCAGCTCTACAAAGGCACAAAACATTTAGTAACAGAGAGAATATTGTTAAAGTTGCACTTAATTTTCTTTAGACATTTCAAGTTATTCATATTTTTTCAGGTTATTCACATTTAAATGTTAAAGGATATAGTTTGTTAATGTAAATATTTTCATAATTTAATGTATTAAATTATTGTATTATTTTTTGAGTGATTATAGGTTATTATTATTATTAGGTTGGAACCTTTGGCGGCCGGTTTTGGCACGCGGACTGTATGTTTGCCACCCCTGCTATAGTGTGTCTATGGACAGGTCCATCCAGCCCCACACACACAGGCTGGTGTGGATCAGTGCCTTTCACTGTTGTAATGTCCCATATATCATTGGAAAGTGCAGTCTTTTCTTCCAGCGGGATCTGGAACTTTTCCAATTGCACAAACAGTAACAGTGATGGACATCGAAATTGCGCTTGCGCCTATACATACACATTTAAAGAGTTTTTCCTGTGAAAAACAATGAAAACCGGACATTTTTGTAAATTTATCAAAAGCTCCTGACAGGACAAGGGAAGAGGACATGTCCAGGCAAAAGAGGATGTTTGGTCACCCTAATAGAACATAAACCAATTTTTTTCAACTGTCATTTTCCACAGACTTTTTGTATCACCCTCGTATATGCTATAATACAAACATACAGCTTCTCTTTTTTTCTTCGACGGTGCATTAAGGTCATTAGAGGAACATGATGATTGATAGATTTGCAAGGAAAAAAAATCTGCAAATCTTTGAGGTTTTTTTTTTTTTTTCTTTTTTTTTTTACTCTGGCTTTGGCTTGAATGTTTTTACAGTGAAAGTAACATTATTAACAGTTCACATTTACCAAAAGCTGGCAGGTCTACAGACATGTACACACAGTTTACTTTTTCCATTCTTAGCTGCCGCAAACTACATTCTTTATGTCTGTGGTACATTCTGAGGGTAACGGGGAAGGAGGCAGAGAGCAGGAGGCGGAGCAAGGATGTTATGCTATAGGTTCGGCAGACACTTTATTCTCCAGTACTCTACAATGATTGGTTGAAAGCCCTTAACCACGCTGCTGCATCATATTGTTAGTTATGAGTACAGCACATGCACATTTTCCACAGAACTCACATGTCCACAGCTTTTTGTGTAGTTTAGAAAGTCGTACTAGCATATTTAGATGTCAAATTGCATACCTGCTACGTAAAATGTGTACAGGTTGGCAGGTCTGCTTTTACAAACCCCATTGTCTTTTTGTATTTATATTGAAAAGTGGCTTTGGGATTAATAATGCACTCTGACAGGGCAAGTATAACCTGGAGACCCAATCAAATTCATATGGGATAAGCGTCTTTTACATTTTTTTCTAGCATTATTCCATGATTCTGATGCCAAGACTCGTTAAATCAGCATCATGCTTCTTGATAGAAAAATTGTAACTATTTGCAATTTTGCTCCTTGTGGACATAAAATCTATGACACAGGGTTGACATACCAATTAGAGTCCACCTGTTACAAAATTTTCATGATTCTTCTCTGCTCTACTCTTTTCACAGTACAAAAGGTTTGTCTGTATTCAACTTGAAGAGATTGTCTATTATTTGAAGTAGCTGGTGTGAGGCTCTGATCTATAGAAATTAATGTATTACCTCCAGTACATGGTGGTCTCCATGGCTCCATTTTAAAGAAGCTCACATTAGTACAAAAGAGAGGAAAAGCCATGTAGTGTTGTAGTCCTGCCCAGCCACATCCATTCCACGTCCATTCAAAACATGCATATCATTTTTGCTTGTACACTATATTTGGCATTAGTGATGGGAAGTTTGATTCTTTTTACTAATTTGATTCTTTTGGTTTGTTCATCTGTTCCAAATCAATTCAGAATTGATTCCTTTGATTGACCAATTTAAAAAAAAAAAAAACGGCAGATGTTGGTTGCAAACCAGCAACCACTTTGGCAGCATCAAATTGCCAAGTTTGTGACTAAACCACTACACCACATGACAGGTGCAAGTGGCAATAGGCCTCACCCTTAATGTCTCTCTTTTATGTCTATCTATGAATAATGCAATTAGAAAATTACAAAGTTTAATAAAGATTTTCCACTAGTATATCAACGTAGTACTACTTTGACAATAGTTAACTGTATTGAGTATGCTTTTGTCTTTTTATCTATTTTTTACATTTTAAATTTTTTCTATCTATCTGTCTGGCTTTTGTCTTATTACTGTGGGGTATCTAGTCTCATTTAGCAGTTCAATAGACTCAGCGATTTGCGAAGCGAATCAGTGAGTCATTGATTTGTGAACAATTCAGCGATTCGTGAATGTTTGAGCGAGTCATCGATTCATGAACAACTCAGCGATTCGTCAACAATTCAGTGAGTCGATTCAGCAACTCCGCTGTACTCGGCCCTACTCGACTGCTCGTTCAGCGGTTCATTACCTTAGCTTGGTCCATCTATTGCCGGCAAGTAGTCTCATGATATAATCAGAGATCTTGCTGCAGAAACTATGGGTGCTGCACGGTGCGTCACACAGAACTTCCGCCTCTGACTTAATGAGTGACTCCGATTAGTTGTTGGACGTACTCGGCCGCCCTTTCGTTCAGCGGTTCATTACCTCAGCTTGGTCCGTCTGTTGTCGGATCTTGCAGGGTGCTGCATGGTGAGTCACAGCATGTCCGCCTCTGACTTAGTGATTCTGACTACTTTATGTGATGTATGCTGAATCGATTCAGTTGCGTTTGTGAATTGATTCAAGTCGTTCACTTAAATGAATCAATTCTTTTGAACGATTCGTTCACGAGTCGCCTATCACTACCTGCCATCAGACAACCCTTCATCAGCTAGGGGGCTTATGCATAAGTTTTTCACTGGAAAAGAAAAGCAATTTGAGGGCAAAGTAAAGTTTTGAAAATATAGACTATAGCATGTGCACAGACTTTTTTAAGTGGATTGTGGTTTTGCAACAGTGCTTTGCTTACTTGCCATTTCTGCTGTGTGCTTCAAAGTGGTTCAATGCTGACAACCATAAACTGAAATACACTGGTCATCAAATGTCAAACACAACTTTAAATAATCGTTAGTGTCCTATTTAATTTTTGTAAAATGTGTGTTCCTTTAAGCCTGTCATGCTTGGGAAGGAAACTTTCATAGCATCGATCTAGACACAATGCACACAATGCTTAGAAATTAGTATTTGAATGAATGTTTACATATCTAGAGATTCAGGTTTTTGAAAGGGTGAGGACCATTAAAATATACTTTTTTATTAGCATCATGAAAATTATTACACAGAACAAGGCAAAAAAAAATTTCCCCAATGAAATCAGAAAATACCTCTTAAGGAACCCTAACCCTAAGTATTGCAAATGTCCTACCAGATGAAAACATAACTTACCTTCCTAGAACCCAGGTGCAGTACCTAACCTTTTAGCATCCAAGCTGTTCTGGAACAGTAACCCTAAGTGAAAGTTGACTTAGTGTGTATAGGTGTGAGGCCAACATCTAAGTATTGGTCTTCATTTGAGAAGGAAAATCTTCTTGTTTCTTTGTTTGACTTGGGACTAAAACTCACCCTAAGCTACATCAGTTCAGACTCGGCTCTAATGTAACCAGAACCTAATCCTTGGTCACCTGTTACCTGGCAGATCTCAAAAGATACATGTCTTTTATTCATTTTCCAATAAGGACCAACTTTATTGTATTTCATTTGTTTCTGAATGATTTGCATATATAACAAAAAGCTTTCCAATGGCAAGTTGCCAAAGCTGTCTGGTTTCTCCATTAGGTAGTATATTGAGTGTACTGGGACACATTGGGACAATGTCCTTTTCTTTATCTTCTTGATGGGAGGACTGTCTGTCTGGGAAACAGGCTCTGAACTATTGTTCCTGCTCCGCAGACATGGCAGACAATGACAAAAGCCCCACCAACTATCTCAGCTTCATGTCCTAAAAGCCTATAAAATGTCACACCTTTACATGCCCTACGGGCGTTATGTCTGACATGGATATCATGAAGTCTGCAGTGTCAGGTGGCCGACCTACATATTAGAGCCATGCTGTAGAACAATGTTTGAGAACATCTCCTCTTTGTTTTCAGTAAAAAAAAAAAAAATTAGGCCGGAATCATATCAGTGTATCACTTTAATTAAAGTGCAATACAGCCTTGCGTGTATAATAAAGCAAAGGTACTGCATGTCTGAATAGGAAATATAAGCTTTCTGAGCAATAATTGCATAGTTGTCTTTTCTGCAAGAAGAGATTCTTCTCCATGAGAAATTCTCACATCCACAAAGCTCAGAGGACCTGTCGAATTTGTGGGCCAATGAAAGCTTTCGTTGCCAACCAGGGACAGGCTAGGCCCCATAATAATCATATTTGGGAAATCAAATTAAACTCCTCTTTTTAGCTGACCCCATATGTTTGACTTAGTCTTTTTTGTACAGAAATGAAAGCGAATAGCATTCACTGGAGAGCATACTCGTCACCAGACAGCCAATGATTCCATATGCCACAGTGCTCCATCTAATTACACTGTGGTGCCGCAGCAGTCTTAAATCCAATTCAAGAAGAGGGCCAAATAAATGCAACAACAGCACATGACAGCGTGATGAAATTTTTAAATGGAACTCGAAATAAGGCAAAATCCAAACGGGGAAAAAAAAAACATTATAAACTATTGATGATTTCAGCAGCATAATGTTTATCCCAGCTATTTACTTTGAACCAAGAGGCAAAAACCACTGCTTGAAAGTGAAGCAACTTGAAGCATCTTTAAATGTTCTACCACTGATGACCATCAGATGCTCACTAAAAAAAACTGGCTCCCATTGATGTATGTTTATGTTACTTCTCTCCAGCAACTTTATTCCTGCTTTATTCAGGTGCTGTAATGAGTTCTTTTTGTAAATTTAATTAAAAAGTACAATTATAAACAGTAGACTTACTCACCCATTAATTCAGACTTGCCGCTAATTGAGCAAAACATTTTTTTCCAACCACACCTCTCTACTGTAGTTTTGTTAGAGAACTGTTGTGATATAAGTACTTTACAAAGTTCACCACTTTAAATATCGTTAGCACTGACCAACTCCTTGCACCTCTCGACGGTTTAAGCAAAATCCTTTTTTGTCAAAACTTAAAATCAAATTTTCAAAATAGTAGTTCAAAGCCCAATGACGTTTTTATGTTTATTTTTACAAAATTTTTGTACTAGGATGTTAACATGTTTATTCCACTGTAAAATTGGACGTTTAAACAAGGGATCTATGGCAATTGTCTCTCTTTTGGAACCAGCCTCAAGTGGCCAATTGAGGAAGTACAGCTCTCAGTAACTCAGTGTGGGATTAATTTTTTCGCCCTAGAGGATGCTATGAATTACATTCACCATTGTTGTCTTCGTTTGGCATGTATATTTATTCTTCTGGGTCTTCCTAAGGGGAAGTGTGAATAGATATGGAAAGCACAATTCCTTTTATGTCGTTTAAGTATGAGAATTGGATTTTGTCCATACGAATTAAATATTGTTGAATAAAACATATTTTATGTCAATGAATATGAAAAGCCACAAAGAACTTCATAGGAACAATTCATTCTTCACAAAAAAAAAGAAGAAAAAAAAACTGGCTACCTGTGCTGTGACGTTTTCCTTTTATCACCCAAAACCCAGACAGGGCGTTAGAAGCAGCCTTTACCAAAGTGTTCTCTGATATCACACTGCTTGCATTTACACAGTAAAGTCTCAACATTCTTGCCATATGTAAATGTCTTGTCTTGTGATTCGCAACTCTCAGTGTCATTGAGCCAGTTGACCTGGAATTGACCAGTGGCGATTGAGACTCACACAGAAGATGAACCATAAAAAGAATAAACAAGAGAAATTTTCACTGAGATCTGATATGAAAGATGAAGGGTAAGAGGGAGACAGGAACAGAGAAAATGAGGTAAAAGATAGGGAGTGGTTGACAGGCTAGGAGAAAAGATTAAGAGAAAAAAGTGGTTTGACAGGGAGGGAAACCCTGCCTTTGAACTCTCCAAGGTCAGTTCCTTTCATCTGTGCATCGAGTCACTGTAGTAGGTTTGCACTGGCTCCAAACACTCACAACTTCTCCGGTCAGGCATGCAAAGAGGGGGCCAAGTCCCAGTTTGGGAAGCAGGTCTGTTGGTGCCCGGAGGCATAAAGTCTCCTTCACATGTGCTTTTAGCAGACAAGGGCCCTGCATTAGTCATCTGCAATGTGATAGTCTTTGCCCCTCTCCCTTGGATTTTGCCCCTAAACAGACTGTAACAGTGGGACCTTAACGCACCTGTACTGCTATATGTGAAAAGAGCTTAAAAGTTGCTGCCAAATAAAAAGACAAAGGACAAGAGTGGACGGTGTAGCTGCGAGACAGAGCTGCAGTGGCAGTGTTGTTGAGCCAATGACTAGTCTGCTTGTTTGCCTAACTGACCTTCCAAGTTCAGAAAAGTCACACTGGCCTGCAGCTATGCTAACACTAACTAGCCTGATGACCTTCCATGGTCAGGAATGAATGAAGGAAAAGTCAGTGGCATTCACATGATGCTGGAGGCCTAATGTAGGCACTGTCCCCTGATTTCTCCTAAGCCTTGGTATTGTCTTCTGTCATTGTAAGTCTGTTTCTGCTGTGAAATACATTTTTGAAAAGGGATTCAAATAGTAAGAGAGGTTAGAATGGTAAAAAAAAAAAAAAAAAAATTCAGAAAAGAACTGGCTTAACCTTTCAGTTGATCCCTTCTCATAAAACTGTAAATTAACCATTTTACTCATTTACTTGCAATTTGTTCACCTGTGCCTCATGCTAATTTCAGAACCAAGGGACAGTAACGATGGTGTGAACATGAGGCCAATGTGGAAGTGTCTTAAAGTGTAATTCCACAGTCATGTGGAATTACAGCCATGTTACGATCTACCTTAAAAGTATTATGTCCATTCAACCCTGTTACTTTATTTTCAACCCTATTACCTGTTATTTTTTTTTTAAATAATCTTGAGTGATTTTCTAAACTCAAGACGGTTTGACCTCTTGACCTTTTAATGGTTTGGATGAATTCAAGCATAATGATTTATTTAATAGATTTTTCTTTTTATGTATTTTTTCAGGCTCCTGAGTATTCATAACAGGGTCGCACTAAGCATAGTGCACAACAAATAAAACATTTAATAAAAAGTGTACCTTTGATGCTTGAGCTGGACGAATCCCATTATTTGATGGTTTATTACTTGGTTTTATGAAATACATGACAAAACTTTATGAAATAATGTGTAGATTTTTCAAAGATTTTGATGTCTTAATTGTCCTGCCCAAGGCAGTTGGGAGAGCTGAAAACATTATTATAGTAGGAGTAGTAGCTTGTGAAACAGATACTTGGTGTATTATTCAACACATGCTTGTTTACTTACATGAAGTTTATGTTGCAGTTTGTCTCCTCGGTTGTGTCCTCAGTTGTGTCCTCAGTTGTGTCCTCAGTTGTGTCCTCAGTTGCCCTTGTTCATGAAGATAGCCACATTATAGTGGGTCCTTTGTGGAGGAACTGTGTTGTTTCTTCATGAAATCTACATTTGCTTCTAAGTGCTTATTTTGTTCTGCTACAGCTGCCATTAATGAGATTTTCTATAAAATACTTTAATGCACAGGTTAAAATTTTGAATTTTTGCAAAAACTTGTTCACTTGAGGTGGTTTTTAACGTTTTCAAAAAGCGGTAAATGTGGGGGGTAGAAGGTAATAACTTTTTAATAAATAAATTGTGAGGCAGCCAACATTTAACTCCCCTGACTGATCAGCTGACTGATCAGCTGTTTGCAGTGTTTATGTGAAAGATATTCAGATGAAGTGCTTGTTCATGGCAGGAGCAGGTAGTGCAAACTGATTAGGAGACCAAATTAGTCCTCACCTCAACTGTGATTAGAAATAAGTAATCTTAGATGAAACAGCAACAGAATGCTCTATTAGAAACATGTGTCATGAAGCTTAAAGCCTTCTTTCTATACATTGCAAAACAATAATTCACTTGAAACACGTTTATGGAAACAAATGTAATTTGCATATTCCTTTTTGCAATTTTTCCAAAATTCACTTCCAGTACACTTGACATTTTATGAAAACATGGCTAATGTTAGCTCACAACTGAGGTCAGCTGACCTAAAAAAAAGATATTTGTCCAACTCCATGCACAACATAGACTTGCACACAAACTTTAGTACAAAAGCATGCAGTTCAATCTCCTATAATGAACCTTTAAATAAATAAATGTTCAAAACTCATTTCAGAGTGTCCACTGTCTGGGGAGGTATGGGGAACATTTGAGTCCAGTGGCCCTTTGTTAGCCTGGCTCTCAGTGTGTAGGTGTAGTGAGTCTGTCCTCCTAATACAGACTTTCCCATTCACTCATGGAGGATCTGTCGAAAGGCAACAGAGGAGCAGTGAGTGGGTGAGCTAACACGTGTCCACCAGAGCTGCTCCACCTACCACTGCTGCTCTCCAAGCCTGCACTCTTAAACACTCATACTGCTCTATATCACATATACAGTAGAACCTCGCAATGCCAGTGCACCATTGTACGAGTAATATGCTTTACAAGCCACGGCTCGTGAGGATTTTTGTTCTAAAATACGAGTGGAAATCCACAGTACAAGCAAGGTTCATGTTAGCCACTGCTAGTCAGCACCAGTGTTGGGAGTAACACGTTACAAAAGTAATGCATTACAGTAACGGGTTTAATTTTGCTGTAACGCAGTAGTTAAAGGCATTACTAATCAATTTTCAGTAATATTTTACAAAATTTTCATTAATATTTTACTTGGTACATGTTCAATAGCACTTGCCCATAATTTAATTGCTCAAATGAAAAACAAAACAAAAAAAGAACGGCAAGACTGTAAGACCTTAAGAAATCAAAAATGTGGCAGGAAAGTTCTGTTTCCTGTTGGTGTTCAGCCAATGGGTGAAGACGGCAGAAGACAGTCCATTGTCCACATGGACATATGCTCATTACTAACTCTAACCCTGCTGTACAGAAAACAGTTAGCATGATCCCTGTGATCAGCAATGACAAGGTAAGCTAACATTTCTATGACTAGGTGGAATTCTTTATCAATTGCAGATTTATGTACCGGCGTCCTCGGCGCCACGCCCCCTGTTTGAACATGGAAAATGTTGAACTACTGCGCATGCGCCATTTATGATGAGAGTCTGTATGTAACTCAAAAGTAACACAGGAGTCATGTAACGCATTACAGTTCTGAAACAGTAATATTGTAAGGTAAGGAATTACTTTTAAATAACAGTAACAAGTAATCTGTAATGGATTACAGTATATGCCCCAACAGGACCAGCCTCCGCTTGCTCAGTTCATGTGTAGGTGTAGGCATTCAAAACGATAATCCTCCTCCTTTTCCACCATCTCCCTCATGCACAGATCGTCTCATCTTTAAGATAAATAAGTTAATAAAACCAGTTTATTTCTTTTGCGTTCTCTTCTGTTATGTTTTTATAATTATTTAATATAATTGTTTTTCTGTTTTAAAAACCGTTAAAATGAAACGAAACTCATACTGTGAGGTTCTACTGTACAAAGACACACAAATAGACAGACAGATAGAGGATACGTCCTGCTCCCCTTAATGGTAAAAAAAAAAAGACATTTTTTTTTATATCCATGCACACATCAAGGCTGAGTTTACTTCAACTATCACACACACACTCACAACTGTCACCCATAAAAGGGAGGGGGAAGGCAGGAGAGCAGGACAACATACAACACACATCAAAAATGAGTTAACTAGGAGACCACACAATTCTTCACATTAATAATTCTCCATGTTGCAAAAGGCAGAGGGGCCCCCTCTGAGGTTAGAGTCCAGCATCCGTGTGTGTATGTGGGTATTGGGTGTGCAGTCATGTGTTTGCTGTATGCTATGCTGATTATGGGCTCTATGCTTTTGTACGTTAACGCAGTATCTGTATCTTCAGCCACATACACACACTCTGTCCGAGACACGTGAGCCAGTTATCAATGAGAGGACCAGTTTGTCAGTTTGACAGTCCTTCTGAACAACTTATTGGCCATAAAATGAACAAAACAAGTCATATGCATGCTCTGCTATTGTAAAAATGGTCATATGTCACTGAGCAGTCTGACAAACACATGGCTGATTATGAAGCCTGGATATTGTACCATAGAGTAGCAACCAGTAACAATAACAAAAACAATATTCTTGACCCTCTTCTTGACCCATACTGAGCACACATGTTTTTACAGGCACAAACCTTTAGTAAATCAGGCCCTTGGTGCTCAAATGGTCAAAATTCCAAAATCCTAATGAATATTTAATAGTTTTCAGTATTAAAGTTGATTAAAAGATTTAAAGCAGTTAAAATGAAAAATGAAATTAACATAATGTTTGTTTTTTGGGGTTTTTTTGGCATCTTATTTATATGGACATTTTTGTTATTAATAAACCCAAATGAAGTTTATTAGTTAAGACACAAGGGTTTTAACATTAACTTATGCTCATATAATTATGTGAACTTGGTGTTGGAGTCTGCGTTGTGCTGGAGGTTGGTCATTGTTGACGTGATCTGACTTCATTTTTGTCCAAACTGTTGCACACATTTGTACAAGAAAAGTAAATTAACAGTGAAGAAAAATCTTATATTGATGTTTTATTGCCTCAGGTAATCAAAGGCTTATCACCTCATTAATATTTTCTAATTTCTTACACTATGCATTACTGCAACAATTTCTTCAGTAAAATCAGTTAAAAGTATAAAATATAATGTGCACATCATTTGCTCAGGTGCTTATTGAACACTGTACAAAGAAAATAGTGAGACTGGTGTCTGGAATAGAAAACCTTTTCTGCACGTCTCTGTATTTTGACTTTGTCAATGAACACTGGGTTTTTTCTAACTGGTTTTGAACTTCTAGACCATAAATGCATGGATATCACTAAACTGCCTCTCCATTGTCTGATTTATTTGTCATTACTGTGGCATGATGTAAAACATCCAGCTTCAAACGTAACCAAGAACTTTACTTTGGAAGAGACATTAATGACATCTACTGTAATAAAATCATAAAGAGTTCATGTATTATAGCAAAATTTGTAGGAAAACACATAGCAGACATAAGCAATAACTGAGAAAGCTGGTGCCAGGACAAACTTTAATTTGGTCTAAAAAACATGAAGACTTCAGTTTTAGACAGTCAGACTCTACTACTATAAGGTTCAATGCATTAGTTTTAGTTCTTGTCAGGTTTTTACCAACTAGCGAGGTATGCTAACTAATTAAGTTAGTACTAAATTAGTTATTGAAGAGATATAGTTAATGCAATGTTAGCTTTGTGTGCGATTGCATGGACAGGACGTGAATTATTTAAGCCATCTCCTGGTGATCTGTGCTTTGAAAGATCAACATATTTCTACATTGGCCTTAAAAGTACTAAATTTGGGGGTTTGTACCTTCCTAAGGCTGGGACGCCATCATGACTGGTGTGTGTGGAGATGCTTGTCGTCCCTGTGTCTGCATCTGAACACATGCACCTCAATAGATTAGCTGGTCAGGCTAGATCAGTGGTTCTCAAACTTTTTATAGTGGAGTACCCACTGAAATATACTTTTTTTAGTACCCCAATTCTCACTTCAGCATTTTTAATTTAAGAAATTAGGCAAAATTTGTTCCTGTGCCAAAGCTGTCTGTTTTTCTTTTTTCAAAACTTTGTAAATAAACAACATATATTTAACTTTAATATATTAAAAATAACAAATTAATGAATAAATGAACATTCCATCAACAAAAAATAATTACTGAAGTACTCAAATAAACTCATCTTGAATAATATAAAATACAAATCTTCTTAAAATGTTACCAAAGCTTAAACAAGATGACTGATAATAAAGCTAGGACTGTCAATTTTATTATCTGAATGCATTTATTGTGTTTTATATTTCAGCATTAATTCTCATTATTTATTTGATATTCAGTACATGATGATTGTATTTTTGGCAAGTACTCCATGGGCTTCTTCCAAGTACCCCTGGGGGTACATGTACCCCCATTTGAGAAAGACTGAAATCACCCATAGGTGTGAATGTGAGAGGGAGTGGTTGTTCATCTGTATATGGCAGCTCTGCAATACTGGCAGCATGTCCTGGGTGAACGAATGAATGAATGAATGAATGAATGAATGAATGAATGAATGAATGAAAGAATGAATATGGATAACATATTTTAACCATTATCTTGACAATTTAGGCAACAAAATACAGTAAATAAATGGTTATGTTGTTTTGTTTGGCTTTTTTCACTATACAAGTTACCTAATTATCAGTCTCATATTTATGTCATTTTGTGGATGGCACCTGCATGTGATATGCTTGAATTCCCGTTATGAGAAGAAATGTTTGGATTACATATGTATCCCTCAATTATCAACTCAATTAGTCGGTGAAGCATATGACCTGTTACTAATCCTAAGAGGACTTATTTAATGACCCATAACACACTTGTGTGGAAATTAGCCTAAGTGAAAAACTGTTACATTTCCAATGAAGCAGATACATTCTAATTATATATAGAATAGTGAATCCCTTTTTCTTGTTTTCTTTGCCATGGTATTTTGCAGGGGTGTCAAGTCATTTTAGTTCAGGGGCCACAATTCTGCCCAATATGATCTCAAGTGGGCCAGACCATTGAAATATGAACATAGTAAGCTATAAATAATGTGAACTCAAAACTATTCTCTGGGCCTGATTTACTAAAGGTTTGCATGTGTAAAAACATGTGCAAATTTGACTGCACATGCAAAAACATGTTGAAGCTGATCTACTAACAGGACGCACTGAGGGTTGCGTCTCTCAAATGGGTAAAATAGCTCGTGCAACCCATTTAGCGTATTTGTCTTGATGAATGTGCAATATGGGCGTTTCCATCAGAACACTCAAAATTACTGGGAGGAGTAGATGCAAATATTTATTTTGGTGTGTGCAATGTGATGGACCAAACCTGAAACTGATTGGTGGCTGATTTAGCGTCTATATTTACCATGTCTAAAGGCAGGAGTCATGAAGACCTTCTATGACTAAACTCCTCCAACCGTACATTTCCTTGCGTCTGGATCATTCCAGCGCACTGTTGCCATTAGTGCTGCTGTATCCTAGAGCAGTTTTTCCAGTGTATTGTCTCCATGACGACAACCAGTAGGGCATGCAAGATCCTCATTTAAATAGGGCGGTCTCCAAGACTTTGCACCTGTTGTCATTTGCGCAGGCAATCTTAGTTGATCACCTGTGACACTATAATAGCATGTCAATAGCATGCACATTTTTTTGCGCATTTTTTTGAGCAAGCAAATTTGCGCCTGTTATTTGTGATCTTATTAAATCAGGCCCTCTGTGTTTTAGAGTGAAAAAGAGTAAAATTACATTGTGAAGATGTTTACATCTACAAACTGTCCTTTAAAAAATGTGAACAACGTGAACAATAACAAGAAAAATAACTGCAATTTTAACAATGTTGTGCCTCAGTTTAACATTTACAGATGTGGATTACAATTTACAGATCACAGTGGATTAACAAAGGCACAAAACATTTAGGATGATATTGCTAAAACACATTTCCGGTTGCTCATATTTGTTTAGGTTATTCAAATTTTTTGTGAAAAGACAAATGTAAATCTAAACATTCATCTACAGAACCCCTTTATCCTCAAAAGGGTTGCAGGGTGCTGGAGCCTATCCGAGCTACCTGTGGGTGAAGATGTCACCAATTCATGATAGGGCTGGCATGTAGAGAAGAACAACCAATCACTCTCACATTCAACCTATGGGCAATTTAGCTTAACCAATTAACCGGTTGGTGCTGGAGTCAAACCCAGGACCTTTTTGCTGTGAGATGACAGTGCTACCCACTGCACCACCGTGTCACCTAAATGTAAACAGTTTCATAAAATATTTTTGTTAATATGGGTTGGACCAAACCCCTGGCTTAAAATTCTATTGGTCTGTATGTAGCCTGTGATCTAAAATGATTTTAACATCCTTGATTTCTTCAGTGTTCAGTGTAATTTTTAGCCTACAGATGGTCTACAAACTATACAAGGATGACATGAGGCTGAGATAGAGCATTAGACATTTGACATCTGCTCAGTGGGACGGTGCAGTTCTATGGTGCAATGTTGTATATGTTGTTTATTGTTTATTCCAGTGTGCAATATTTCTTTGTTGTTAATGGTAATATAGTTTTTCTTACTGCTGCTTATTAGTATTATTATCATTATTATTACTTACATACTTGCATTACTTATATGTTGTTACTAACTTTACACACACA
>JAPQRQ010000026.1:29651811-29663592 GCA_037367365.1 Apogon talboti | reverse complement strand
TACCTGTTTTCAATTCAGTTCAAAACGTTTGTTTATTTGACACTAGATGTGGGAATAGCCTCACTGACCAGCCTCCCCTGTTTGAAAGACTACCAGCCGCCACTGGGGTGAACATACATGCAGAAAGCTTAAAATGCATACGTATAACACGCCAATTAAAAGTGGCATGTATATTAACGCAAATTCATGATATCATGTAGTTCTGTTAGTGTGAGAGTATGGGAATATGATCTGAATACATGCTGATGCTTCCACCTGAAAACCTCTAGACTCAGTTAATCACTGCCGTCAGATTCATGAGGGACCCACATGACACTCTCCACTGTGTTCTGGTCAAGTCAGTCCTCTTTGGAATAGAGATGTGATCAGATGTGATCATGTTTTTATCTGTAAATCTTTTGGATGCTCTAGAACACTCATCTGTGCTGGTCTGGACCACAGGATTTGACCAAGCTCTGCTGACGGGCTCACACCAGAAGCCCCACAACTTTATTTTGAACTACAAACGTCTGCTCTTAGTCTTTTACACCAAACGCATCACATGAGCTACAACAACATGTCAGGATCAAACACTTTGTCTTTGTCAATGGTTATTTCTACTTGAACATTTTTCAGTTTCCCTGTTTTCTGATTTTACTCAATGTATGAATTATGGCCAGGTCTGTGTATAGCCATTAGCAGAACTTCATACCAGTTTTTTATTTCTACAAATTCTAAGTCAGAAAAATTCAGATGACTTTCAATATCCAAAAGAATTTGGAGAATTTGGTGGAGTCCAAAAATCTAAACTGGAATTTCCACTGGACTCCAGATTGGAGAACTCACTGGTTTCTATTGTTAGTACTAACAGTATTAGTGTATCCACTACTATTTGTATTTGGAGTAGAATTATTTGCAGCTATGGATATTTGTACTAGTTATTGGTAGTTTATACTTGTAACAGCAGTTGTAGTTTTTAACAGTTATAGTTCAGTTTGCTGTGCCCTAACACTAAAAGCACATGAACAGATGGACTACAGAACGTCTGGTGTGAAGAGCATGGTGGAGGATTCATAAAGATATTTCTTCAACAGAAACATGATGGTGTTTACTGTTGGTTCCTCCTGCGGAAAACTGTCACAACCCAGAAGAACAGACGGTGTCATTGTTTTTTGTTGTATTCCAGTGACTTTGAGACTTAAGATGAAAGTGTGAACTGAACTGGACTGGATTTAAAAAAATGTACGTGGAAGTAGTTGTTGGTTGGAGATGAAACTTTGGAATTAGACACATGCTGTTTTTTTTAATGTTGCTGTCTTTTTTTCTTATTTCACACCTTTTTCCCTAATTCTAACCAAGTTGTTTTCATGGCCAAATCCTCATCTGTTCAGATTTCTTTAAGAAAACCCACAGTGAGAATGTGTAGTGAAAACACAGCCAATAATAATAATAATAATAATAATAATAATAATAATAATAATAATAATAATAAATGTACCTTTAAAGCTTATAATTGAATGAAATAACGTTCATTAATGTATTACCTGTTACCTTCTAGATGTATTTGTGATCTGTAGAGGTACATAGTTTTCGTTTTTCAAGAATTACTCCTCCGTCCTACTTTAGCGGAAGGGAGTAATATTTTGAAGTTCATCCTTCCAAATCATTGAGCTGATTTAGGGGAACATTCACAGTATAATTAGTATTTATGTTATTTACCACCAAATAGGCGAAGCAAACAAAACAAAAACAAGAAACTGGGTCATTCAATCTGGACAAACAACTTTATTTCTGGTAATGCATCTATACACTGTACATTCAGTCACTGTAGTATATAAGCAGAGCTATTTTCAAACATAATCTCATAAAGTCCTTTACTTTACAATGTAGTCCGTGTCGTGAGAGAAGGGGAAGGGGGGGTGCCATTCAGAGGAGGGAGTGTGGAACAAGGCGTGAAAACATGAGGGGGGGGGACAAGGGACATAGATGAATAAGCCAAGCCTCTTTTTCATACTGTATATGTGGCATTAATAAATGGGAAAGCTTACATTTACCTCTTACATAAAAATAGTTCTAGAATTGTAAGGTTTATATAGTATTAGCAGCAGCATAGGGCTAGGATAAATGAGGATGATGGGAAAACAATCTGCAAGGTGGCGTCAAGCACAACCTGTACTGCAGCTCCGCTATTGGATACTGAAGAAGCTACTGTTAAAAATATATATGAACTGGTGAAAAAAGTATATAAAGACTCTAAAAAAACCAAAATAAAACAAAGGAACAGAAATGGATTAACATGTTTATGTAGGGAATATTCTCTTACGCACTGCATTAACTGTTTTTGAAACTTCTCAGTTATAAGACAAATTCAAAAAAAGAAGAAAAAGACAGCTATATAGTAAGAAAAGATTTCTTTTTGAAAAAGGAACACCATGTACATATATTATACAATATAACTGAAAAAAAATATTTACATGTGTAAATTCTTATCTTCACACTGGCTAGTATTTGTCTATTACATGGACTGTTATTGCTGCTTTACTGTCCATTCTTTAGCAAAATGATTCTCCTTTAGAAAACAAGACCAGTTCTTTTTTTGTTGTGCATGGAAGAGAGAAGAGCCAATGACCATATTGTCTCCCTTCTTTTTTTCTTGTAAAAAACCATGGATAAAGTAAACTACACATACTCTTTTGAGTGTAAAAACTACAAAATGTACCAATTTTTTAGGTCTGCCAAAGTCACAGACACAGAGTCGTTCTCTGATCAACATCAGGAAAGTCACATAAGAAATTCATAGGGCTTTTTATTATTAACACAATGCCCTCTTTATTCTCCTGAATAAAGTCCATCTCGGGACCAGAACTGGGATTAAGTCGTTATAACAATTCACTGAAGCAAGTGGCTTTTAAAGATTTTGTATAAAAAACTGTTTGAACATGCATATCTTAGATCAAATGGAGGAAAAAAGCACTCATTCAGAAAAAACAAAAAACAGAGCCTTGAGCAACAATTGTTCTGTGTTTTGAAAAAAAAAAGCAAAAGAAAAATGTTTGTAAACTAGTTGGTTTTAGGAATACTGATATTAACTGAGGGAGGGAGGGGCTGCAAACAAGAAGTGAAGTGGATGGGAGGCCCCGCCCCCGACAGCTTCATCATCAGTTCTTCCTTTTCTGGAAACCTTTCGCCCACTTTCAGGCACTTGAGGTTGTCCAGCATTTCAATGTTTTTTCCTCATCTTTCCTTATTTTTGCAGATGTGAAGTGTTTCTTAAGATACAGTTTGTTGCTTTTTTAATTACCTTTTCCTCTTCTAAATAAGACAATTACTTTATATTGCATAACACAATAAAACCCTTACATGTACAGTATCAATGCCCAATAACTGACTATATGTATGGCAAACCTTTTTTTAAATGTTCATGCATAAAGAAAATATGACTTGTTCTATTGAAAAAAGTGAACATAACAGACAAGCAATAAAATATCTCCACATTTTTAAACAACATCAACAACCAAAGGAAAAAATAGCATAACACAATGTACATTCTGATTGCATTGTACCCACTTTGTCATCACAGATTGACTCGCCTACCCTCTGAAGTTCCTGCCTTTGAATGTTTGCTCTGAGTATTTAGTCAAATTTAACTGGGTGCTCATATTTATGTCAGTTAAATTACAATAAAAGGGAGGAGAATAAGTTGCCCATTACTTTCGGGGGGAGGGGGGGGAGGATCCCACACTGTATCAACAAGCAACAGGAAGAGCCTTTTTTCTCTCCATTTATTTACAATACTTTGCATTGAGGAAAGGAAAAAAAAAACAGAACAGTATTTATTCGAGATAATCAACAAAATGCTTACAGGATTTATATGATAGCAGTCGTGAATAAGATATTTTCAAAGTAAGATTGAAGACAATAGTGGGAGTACAATTGCATTATAACAGTATTTTGTTATGACAAAGTGCGATTCATTATTGTAAAGTAAAAAACAAAAAACAACCAAAAAAAACCAACAACATATATTTATATTTACATGCTTTAATTTAATTCAAATGAACATTTTGTGGTTCTAGTCACCGATGACCTGTCCAGCTGGAAAATGACAAACTCATGGATTGGAATTAAACATGTCGCCTTTCATCGATCGAATGTTACTAAGACGAGAAAACAAGGCCACACTCACATCTGGAGTTCTTTAGAAGATAAGGGTTTTAACCCAAATGCTTAGAAACACATATGGCAACCAGTGTGTGTCTGTGTGAGACAGGGTCCTGCTGGATACTGTTGATGATCATCCAAAACAAGTGCTCACTTTCAGAAAAAAACGCAAGTACAAAAAAGGTGCCTTGAACGAACGAAGCATGATTTCCAATTCCCAATCCAGTGTTTGATCTGACGAGAGGGAAAAATATCCATCCCAACTGCAAACTTGCCTGTAGATAAAAGACCGTTTTACAAAACACTAGGAGGAAAGAGCAGGTCACCTGAACCTCCAATGTGATGCCCCCCTCCTCTCAGTGGACTGCAATGGCTTCCTGAAAAACCAACAAAACCACGGTGGCACTGTGGTCAGTTCATTTATTGTTTTGTTCATCCTCCAAATAATCTTTTATGTTTTTCACTCCAACATTACAAAGAAACAAAGAGTCTTTTTTTTTTGCTTTACATATCGCTAAGTATCTCTTAAATAGCTTATAATGTCTTCATATTCTCCATCTTCGTCATGTCGAGGGATGGCAGTGGAGACTTCTTAGGGAACTATGGGTAATCTGTGAGCCCGGCCCTCTTTGCCCACACCACAGTCTAACACCTCTGAATGGCCTTTACCATCACAGATGTCTGCCAAAGTCTAGAATACAAGCACAACCACATTTTGTGCTATGCAGCGATTGTTTTGTCTTCCATTCGGTCTTCAGTTCCATGACTTTTTCATCTCAGTGCTCAATTTAGTGACAGTCATTACAGCGTCACACTTGTTCTCATGGTAAACCACTCAGATGACATTTCAGAGGTGTGGACGAGGACTTGCTCTCTCTGGCCTGAGGATGGGAGTCTTTGTTTTTGTTCTAGAGGGCGATGTGTGATGGGCAGTGGTGCAATGTGGCCCACATTGGGGTGGTGAGAATGGGAGGGAAATGTTTAAGAGTGATTTAAGGGGGGGAATGGTTGGTTAGACAGTGAGGTTGGCTGCTGGGTTTTAGTTGTCAGCCAGCATATCTTTAGGCGCAGACTCGTTGCCATTTGATTTGGGCCAAAGTTGCTGCTGCAGCTCTTTTACCACTCTCTCCAGGTGTTCCCTGGCCTCCCGCTCCTGCAGCAGGTCAGCTCGGAGCTGCTCGCGGTCGGCCTCAGCATGTTGCAGCTTCATCTGGAGGTCTTCAATCTGGAAAACACATGATAGGGAAAAGTTAAAACCAGAGAGCAGTGACATGAAGAAGACTAACACCTTCTGAAAGACCAGTATACATTACTGACATGTGGGAGTCACTTTCTGTCTCTACATTTCTATCTGCATTGATAACAGGTTTGGCTGAATCCACTATCATTCTGGGGAAAACAAACAAACAAAAAGAAAAAAAGTGTCTGTATTTCCTCAAACCAACTGTACTCATCTTTGGAGCCCTGAGCCACATTTGTGGAGACGGTGCATTTGCAAAGAGTCATTGAGATCTTGTTTTGGATGAACATTTGCATTTGGGGTGGCCAGTCCTTGTAGTAAAAAGGAACTCCGGTACCTTTACCAAAGTTCAACTCTTTGTCAAAACTTTTCAGCATGGACTTGCTAGCTCAGTTTTTTCCACGTAGCGAGGGAGGTTTTAAAAACAGAAACATGGAGTGTTTGTGGAAGTTGTGGAGAATGCCAACTGGAATAGTTCTACTTCCTGTTTCTGATTTCTAAATGTGTCCAAATCCTTTGTTTCCTTGTATAGTTTCCAAGCCAGTTTGTCTTGAAAACAATACAGCTAGACTGACTTAATTTGACTGAGGAATCCTTCAAGCATTTTAATTTTATCTCAAGCGGGCCGAACCAGTACAATAGCATAATAATAACAAGTTGTAAATAATGAAAGCTCCAAATTTCTCCCTTTATTTTTGTGCAAAAAAAGTAAAATTACAGTATGAAATGTTGAAAAATAAGTGCAATTTTAGAAATTATATGCCTCAGTTTATCATTTACACATGTACATCACCACTTACAGGTCTCAGTGGTCTACAAATGCACGAAGCATTTAGTAACAGGTACCTGAGAGCAAAATACAGCATTTAACTTCATGATCAATACACCTTGTTAACACTCACTGACACTCGACTGTCATTGTCTTCTGTGTACTGTCTGGACTCATGTGAGCCGTTTGGAGGGCTGGTTTTAGCCTGTGGGACTGTTTTGACACCTCTGGTCTACAGTGTTCATAGTTGTACTGCACAATGTGAATTACAGAAACTGATCAAAAAAGCAGAAAAATCCATCAAGATATTTTGCTTGTTAACTTTTTTAACATCAGTCCTTTCCATGGAATCCTGTACAACCTTAACTCTATGCTGAGTTACTGATGGCCATCTGGTTGTCTCCAAGGCTGACTTCTTTTTCCAAAGCAGTGCACATGAAACGTGAAAATGCTTAGATTTAGGTCCTGAGCCCAGGCTGTAGCAAACATCTTTGAAAGGCAACCAATGGAGATGTCTGCAGCCTCTGCAGGGAGGCACACAGCCACAGATGGAGAACATAACCTCCCTCTTGTTTTGTCTAATCTACATTTCCCATGATGCCTGAGGGAAGTCGACGTCTATTCCTGTTTCCTCTCGGAGGGAGACTTATCGTATGTCTGCGCACTTTGGGTTACACCCTTTTATTTTTTAACAACAAAAGAGGAAATGTGGTTGTTTTTTTTTCTTTACTTCTCCTCTGCTGACCTTCAGAGTGTTTGAGACAGTAAAACTCTTAAACACTATAATTAGGCTGACAGTGTTGACACAATCGTCTAGACTTCATCATGTTTGCAGACAAACGACATGTTGGTTTGTTGACTTCTGTATTGTCAGTTTTCAACTGTCTCAAAATATTTAATCTTTTACATTCAGTCCAACAGTAATCCTAACCAACTAACTTTTACTCAGGGTGAGGAAGGTGTATGGCCAAAATACAAACATTAGATATGACAGCATGTGAATTTAACACGTAGCAGCACAACCTAAACTACATCAGCTCAAACACAGTCCAAACAGAAACTTAACCCTTACCCTTAAATGTGTGGATGTTAAAGAGGTTTTAAGCCCACATGTGGCTAAGGCACTGATGGAAACATGCATTTGCACACTGACCTGTGCTGAGTATTTTGCGCGCAGACGTCCTGCCTCACAGCCTTTATCGCAGACCCTCAACTGCCGAGCTTGCTCTAGTTCTCTCTTCAGACGGATCCGTGACTCATTGGCTTCCTTCATCTTTTTCTCACTCTCAGCACGCAGACGCTCGATCTCTTTGCGCAGGTTGCGCTTGGCCTCAGTCGCCTCCCGCAGCTTTTCCTTCTTGGCCACCCGTAAAAACTCCAGCTCCTTAGAAGAGATGACGGAAAAGTTTTTATACAACTGAACTGGAACTGCATTTGGGAAATTTCAGGGTCTCTTGTGTAACCACTGTGAATACCAACAGATAAAGTTGACACATGGTGGCTTTTACTTGGTGTCTGAGAAGCTGACACATGAGAATGGTGACTTGTTACAGTAGGCTTTAGTGTCCATGTCATTGTTTACAGAGCTAAGTCAGGGGTTAGGACGATGTGTGGGCTGACACAAGTTAGGTTTCCTTCCTCAGACAGACTGTGTGTATATGAGTGTGTATTGTGGTAACACTCCCACAGGCTTCTCATGGGAACCTAGCAGTTAAGACACACATGTCTGTCATCAAGCTTTGTTGGTTCCTACAAAAAGAGTGAAAAGAAACGATCCCCATCACACCCTTTACTCTGCAGGAGCTTTACATAAAACCACCTTAAATTCTATCAAGCTTAGCCCAGCTCGACACACCAGCCTTCAAAACAGACCAACAGGAAACTAGGACCGCTGCTCATTTACCTGTGTGTTTTTTTGTCTGTTCTCCTCAGCTGCTCTAAACACTGACAGAAAGTGAAAGTGGAATTCTGTCCCGCAGGAATCACATTTCTCTGCTCAGGATGCATTTTCTGTTGCTCACCCACACAAGACTCCTTGGTCTACATTTTCTTGTTCTTAGTCCAAGACCAAAAATAAAAATGGAAGTCTGGCCTTTCCCTTTGCAGCAACATCCGTTCTCATTGTTATCACTTGCCAAGTCATGCTAAGCTTTGCAGACAGTGATAATAGCTTTGAATCCACTTCTGCATTCTGATGCTTGAGCTCAAGTCATTTTCCCACTGTGCATACTTTCTGTTGCATCTCATTGCAAAATAGAAAAGAAAAGTTTATGATATTAGTCATCTTGTCCTTGGTAGCTAGGCCTGGGAAATCCTGTAGTATAGACCAACAGGGATAAATGCAATCATGGTGCATTCACCAGAACACTTCCATATACTGAATTGCTGGGCTAAGCAACAGGCTTAGCATGAAACAAATCGAGTATCCCATACATTCTTACCACACAACCTAAGAACCAACCTTACCATCACAAACCAAGAGTTAGTTCTAAGCTGGTGCTTGAGCTGGTTCAGAGTTAGTTCAACTTGTAAAACCTCTAAGAACTGGTTTACTTTTCTCACCGGTTAGAGAGCTGCTGTAGAGGCATACCGTTATGTACCTGCCTCTATATGCCTGTATAAGTCTCTGTTTTCATGACTCAATACTAGTGCCAACTTCAAACAGAATGACATTAGACTACATTAGCTCTTTGTAAGTTTCTGTTGTCTGTGCTAGCCTGTGTTTGCCATCCAAACACATACAGTCAGTGAGTGGAATGGAGGTCAATGAGTTTTTGTTTGTCGATAATCCTGCACTCAGCTCTCCTGAAACAACATGTCGGTGCTCCTCTGGAACCAGTTCAACCAATTGCATCTTTGGTTGTCAAAATGTGAGGAACTGGGTTAAGATTAGAACTTCGAGGACAGAAGAGTTAAGTCCATGTTAATTTAAAAATGTAGACATGTCTCCGTGTCCCACTTTGGATATGACACTGTCCTTGGTGTGACTGATGCTATGCAGTTAGACAGAAATGTAAGTTACCTGCTGGAGGCTGCGTTTGGCTTGCAGTGCTGATCCCAGCTTCTCTTCTTGTTTCACCCTCATCTTGACAATCTCATGCAGAAATTTCTCCTTTGACTCTTTGGAGTCCAGTCCACTATCCAGCGCTTGCCTCAGGCTCTCTAGCTCTGACTCCAGTCCTAACTCTGGGGGTGTCACAGGGGCTGTGGTCAGAGTGCAGGGATGGGTGGGGACCTCGGCCGTTGTGACGGTGCAGATGGGTCCATGAGCACCTGGTGAACTCAGATCTTTGGCTGAGCTGCTGGACGAGGTGAAAGACGGTGAAGATAAGGAGGACAGGGACGAAGTAACTGTTTGGAGAGACACAAGAAAGGTAAATTAATGGAAGTCTTTTCAGGTGTCAGGAGCAGGTGCTGCCACTTGCTCCAGGATTTCTGCTTGAATTTCAACTCAAAGACTTTTTTCAGATGATTAGGAATACAAGAAAATCACAAGAAAACATGTAAATAAAACTACAATAAACAATTTTATTTGGGTTAACTCTTTTGGAGAATGTAAGTTCATTCATGCAGTGTAAATGTTTAGGGATTTTATTGTGAGACATTGTAAGAGAAGTGCTGAGTGTGTAATATGGCAGTTAAAATACAATTGCTAATGCTTTGACTGATGGATGCCAAGTGGCAGAAATTTCACACTATAAATGAAATTCAATTTTATAAGTGTCAGTTTCATAATGGAATTGTTTTTAAGACCTTGTCATAATACTAGGAACATTTTAAGGCCTATAATCCAGATTAATTAATTTTAGATATTACACCGAGCTGTGGAAACCTTGTTCTCTGAAAATGTCGCAAACATAACAGGTCTCATTTTGGAGGGGCAAGTTGATACAGCAAATACTGAAGTTGGAAGGAATCAGTTTTCTCTGGATGCTTACATTCATCACGACTCTCCACTTCAATTTCCACCTCAGAGTCTTTATCCTCTTGAGGTGGAGGGGGTACTGGTTTGCTGGATGCAGATGATGAAGGACAGGGGCCCTCAGTGGCACATGGCAGGACCTCTCCTGTGGATCTCCTCTTTTGTGGCCTGGTGCTGCCATTGGCGCTTTCGCCTGGGGGTTCACCTCCGCTTGGGTGGGAAGTGCTGGGCACTGACGGAGACATGGGACCCACTTTTCCCAAGTGGAGTGGTGTAAGGGCCACATTCGGGGCCACAGCATTCTCCAGGCTTTTGTAGTTGTAGAAGCTGAGGGAGAAAACTAATTTTAACCAGGATCTCCGTGCAATAATCTGCACCTATTTAACAAGGTTAAGAGTTAGGGGTAAACACAAGCATTGCCACAGTGTAGGACCTGATCTTGAAGCTGCTTATTCCAACCATGCAGAAGAACATCTCAAATAAAATGCCTACAGCTCTATCCTCCCACTTTGGAAGAAACTGGGCCAGATCTACTGATATGGTGCAGCCTGCACCAGCAACGCCAAGTGGGTGCCCACAGTATGAGTGAGTGTTAAATGTGTGTGAGTGGCAGTAAGTGGGAGGCAGTGGTACAGTCAGACTTGACCTCTGTGACATCAGCCCACCCAGACAAGTGAGAGAGCATGCTGGGAGCTCACCAGCTGCAGCTGAACAAAATGGCTGTCATCCAAACGGGAGTTCAGAATAAAGCGGTAGGAGGAGCTTACCTGTCTCTCAGCAGGGCCAGGGGGTGACTGGAGGGCTCCTTGTCGCCAGCAGAGAGGTGTGGGGACCACGGTCTGAAAGCAGAGGGCCTCTGCCGGGGCTGGATGCAATTAAGTCCCTGAAAAATCACAAGTCGTAAAATACATTTAGTCCATTTCTGTATGTACCTGGGGCTGGGCCTTGTTTCCAACTGTTTCATACCACTGTAGATTGGATTAATTATAAACTTTGAAACACATCCATGTCCTCCAAATGTTAAATCTTACAAAGCAGCCACGTTTCAGATAGAGAAGTATAACAGTCAATTACTAACCCTGCCATATGATTTAATTAAATGCCATTGTGAGATAATCATCACTTGTTAACGAAAACTTTAGCGCAGGGAGCCAGTGCTGTCTGTCAGCATCTAGTGGTGAAAACTAATTGATTGACTGACTGAAACCAGCTAGATACCTCTCACCTCAACCTATCCTATGGTGGCTATTAAACACAAAATATCCTCTTTAGAATCTGTGTTTGGCTGGTCAGTGTTGGACTTATTTGGTTAAGGGGATAATACCTTTATATTCAAACAAAGTAGGCAATGTTCATACAGGCTAACACAGGATGTCACCCCCAAAAAGGTCAGGATTGTGCTTTGTTGTTTAATAAGAGGTGTGGGGACCACGGTGTCCCCACACCTCCTGATGTGAAAAGTGGACTTTTGGCTTTAGTTGAGGTCTGAATTTCTACTAATTTGTCGTTTGTCAGCTTAGCTGATATTCCCTGTTGGTTCTGAGGGGCTGGGAACATCCCCAACGAACAAACACATTCATGAATATTAATTTGTTGAACTGAACCGGTGTATGTGCGTAAAGTATGTTTGAAATGTTCCAACAGCAGTGTGTGTGTGTGTGTGTGTGTGTGTGTGTGTGTGTGTGTGTGTGTGTGTGTGTGTGTGTGTGT